>CM060956.1:120562060-120954560 GCA_030765055.1 Mantis religiosa | reverse complement strand
CTTAAATTTTCTTGTCTCACTTGAAAACCAAATCAGTCCGTCTCTCCTTTTTGGTAAATTCATCTATCACTAATCTGTAGAATTCCTCTTCATTTTCCGATGATTTCGTTTTAGCAGTTTTTTCTCAATAGCCAGCACAGACAAATTTGAATCTCCGTGCTGCCCTTGGGTGCTTCTGCAGCAAGTATAAATTCGACGAAGCACCGAAAAAGAACGTTCGGCATTTACGTTGGACACTGGGATTATCTACATCGATGCGTACAACTTATAAAGTTCACAAAATGCGGACGATGACAAATCACTAGCTTTCAAATAAATAATTAATTTTTAATCTCCCACCGACGCATATTCATTTGAGGTATAAACTACACCAGGGGCGGCTCGTGCCGAAAAAATACTGGCGTGCTACGACAAAAAGGACGTGCAACTAACCCAGTTTCGAAAAAATGAAATCCATACTAGACGTTTGCTCATGTAGAATTTGCCGATCACTCTGCCGTTAAAGTCCTGCGTACGTGTGATAAGCTTCTTCTGTATAGATAGCATAATCATAGGGGTAGGCCGATCCTGAGTCATGGTGTTCCACAGAAAGTTCTTTAACCTCGTCACAGACGACGAACAGTGTTCTGGTTCTGCAGTAGGCAAGGGAATTGTCACAACAATATCTCTCCGAAGGTGTTTTGCAGATTGTTCTTCAGTATTAACTGCGATAGCGGAAGGCACCTTCTAACTTCCTGAATTCCAAATGTTGTTACAAAATGTTGGGGTTCGGTCTGAAGTTTGTTTTTGACAAGTTCTTATAACGATACTGACAATGCTGTTCTGTTTCAGGATACACTCGAGAAAATAATAGTTGCGTTGCAATATTTGCAGCTCCAAGTATTGAGGATTCATATAATTTTCTTCTTAATGGCGCTCAATAAACATGTTTCAATGCAGGATTAAATTGAGCGGATTTTACAGAATAAATTGAAACAATATATCAGTGCAGAAATTGTTACAACTTCTGAAAAGGAACCGAGAAGTGTAAACAATGTTCTTAAAAGGTTACTAAGAATGTATGTTTTTCATGTGCTTCCTGCTATTTGAATTCTTTTTTCATGTGCTGTTGACGGGCCCTAAAACACCACACACACACTCACACTCACACTCTTTTTTCACGTACTCAATGTGACCAAAACCTTTAACATCCGCTTTAGACCATAAATCAGTACTTTGAATAGAAGTGCAAGGAAAGCAAAACAGGGCAAACGTAATTTCATATATACAGATCCACTATATATGCGAGTGTGTGTGTGTGTGTGTGTGTGTGTGTGTGTCTGTGTGTGTGTGTGTGTGTGTGTGTGTGTGTGTGTGTGTGTGTGTGTGTGTGTGTGTGTGTGTGTGTGTGTGTAAAGTCATAAATTTCACTTTGGCGTTAAATGTCCTGGTATAAAGGGAATTTCTACTCCTTTTACTTTTTGCTCAATTTTTAGAATGGGTGTAGGTCGCCCTAACATTTTTATACTAATCTTTTCTTCTAATGCTCTCCGTGAAAAAAGTTTTTAGAAGTGATTAGCCGAGTTCATTATTTATTGGTTAAATCTTTCGTAATGTTAAATGAATGAAGTGAATTTATAACACGTTTCACACTCACACGCAAAATAAAGTGATATCAGCCACTGAATAACGTTACACAAAGTTGTACTTGTTATGAGGGATTGCTGTCCTGTTCCCGGGAATGGAGTATCGTGCCAATATGCTGCTTGACAGACAATCTGCCCCTGCGATTTAATAACTATTAGGTTATTTCTAGAACTAAAATGTAAAGCAATGACAAACCACTTAATAAATGTCAATGCATATTCAGCTTATAGAGCAATAACTAGCTTCGCCAGCTCCAGCGTACGCAATAGTACAACGAATGGATACCACGTTACCTCGATATGCAGCACGCATTTGTGCAAAACTCCGGTGAACTTAGGCCATCCGAGAGGCAAGAGGGGAGGGTTGTCCGTATGCGCAGTACTGTATATCGAGCTTGCTGGCTCACAGCACGCCGTGTGCGTTCCATAAGGCAGGCAGGTGTTTTCCATGCATCAAGTGTTTATTATTGGTCGTGCTCGTTTTCTTATACCTGCAGTAACGCATCGCAATTTACATGGTCTTTCAAAAGGTATAAATTATGATTTATGGAACAGAAAATAGCAGCACTGCAGCACGTAAGGACGAGCCGCCCCTGAACAACACTGAGTTCACTTATAAGGTGAGAAAAGTCAAAATATCGACCATAGCTTTCTTTCAGTGAACAGAATGCTTCTTCAGGAAATTTTTATACTATTGTTTTGGTCAATTAATTGTACAAATTTAACTTTTTATAAACTTCAAACCTACTATGAAATTCATTTTGTATATTAACAAATATTTCACGATTTATTCGGCTTTAATCTTTTTGATCCAAATTATCTTTTCTTTGGCAGCTCGTAATTCCCATTACATGTATCCCATACCGTACCAAATTTGCTTCTCTTTTCTTGTTGAGTGGCTTTTTTGGCAGTGCTATAGTTTATAGCCAAAATTTTTATCTGCAAAATTTCGTAAGCGGCATCAGTTAAGCAAAATATTTCACTGAAAATTACGAGAACAAAGTTGAATTCAAAATCAGAAAGAATATTGTTAAAACCTCGAGATTCGTAATAAGTTTCACTATCCCATTCGTTTGGATTATCAGAATGTTCTTGAAAAACTGAACTAATTCTTCTTTATATTCCCGAACAGTTTCAACCAGCCTTTATTTATAATTCCATAATGTTGGACATACTTTGGGAAACCTTTTTTCACCTCCATAACTAATTCAGCAGTTGCTTTTGTAGATATCGAGAAGAAAGAAAACCAACTACTTACCGTTATGACAAAAAAAAAATGTTGCATTCTTTCACGTTGGATGTTGTCTGTGAAAGGACAAGATTGAATCTATGAGCAAAACAATGTATAAATAAAAGCATAAGCACATATTTCTTCTACCCTTTGCTGTAAACCACTAACTTTCCCCTACTTCACTGCTGCTCCATCATACCACCGAGCGACCAATTTCGAGCGACATTTAATGAACTCGACCATCATATGGAACCCGTATTCTACAGTGTGGTCGGTGTGTGCATAGCGCATGCGCAAGCACAGTCATCTCCCCTCCTCAACATCCAAGCATTACATGACTCCCTCCCCTCCATTGACCAGTGCATCTTGAGCTATGGAGAGGGGAGGCAGCCTAAAATGATGGTAGAGGGGGAAAGCTGGTGAGCTTCAGTTTTGGTAAATCACGCCTTCAGTTGCATTTTGTTCGCGGTTTACCTATAGTAAGGTTATTTTGAATATGGTTTGACAAAACCGAGAACACTTTTGTAAATGACATGCCAGGGTGTCATCATACTTACTTAAAGCAGTTAACATTTCAATATGATTTCCACAGTTCGCAGAATCTTTGTCTTCGGCATGCCCTCTGAAGGGAAGTTCTTGTCTTAGCAAGCATACTAAAACATCAATGAGACGTTTAATAATTTTTCTATTATTTTTGACAACTTCATTATGTCTTAATTCATTAAGTTTCCGCTGCTCATCTAATTTAAAATCTGTCCTGCAAGTACCAAAAGTGGCGAGTAGAATTTCAGTCCTGATATGTGCTTGTGACTGTAAGTGATGCTCCTTGTCACTCCCGACTGATCCACACATCCCTACTGTCCTTCGGCGTGGAGAATGAAGGCTCCGTATGCCTTCGGAATCTATGGAAATGAAATGTGTAGTGTTTAACGCCCGCTTTTACTACATACGGCACCGCAGGCGATGACACTGATGATACATGAGATGAAGATGGAGCATCGGTGGAATGAGATGGCGGGGGAAACCGGAGATCCCGGAGAAAATCCGCCCCAGCGCCATGTTGTCCACCACAAATCTCACTTTGCGGTCGCCTGGGATCGAACCCGGGCCGCCTTGGTGAGAGCCAAGCAGTCTAACCACTGAGCCATGGCGCGGCCCCTCGTAATCTATGGGGAACAGTAATCTCTTTATTCTTTGACAATTATGCTTGTAAGGGAAAAATATCTGCATAACATTTATTATACCTTATTACATTAATGAATTATGGCAATGAGGTTCCAAATGAAAAAAAAAAATAATGAAAACATTAGAAACAGGTTTTTCACTCTAGAAGCTACACTTTATAAGCATGCAAATGGATATACAGACACATTTAATTCTCTTGTAACACGAGGCTCCACGAAAGATTCCGACTTCAGGTTCGGAACAGATCAACTGCATGCATATATGAACTACCTCCATACCATGCCTTTTGATAAATTTGTCGCATATCATCATATGAAAATATATCCAACAAAGAAAATGTGTTATCACATTCATAAAACTGTTGAAATTAAATAATAAAGTAAATTTATTATTCCGAAATTAAAAAAATTAAAAAAACATCATGGTAATCGAAGGGAATGAGCCATTCCCTTCATTCCATTGGCCGACCGCCACAGCTTTGACATTAAAACCTCACGTGGAAAGCACTTCGTTGTATCACAACACAATCGGGACAGCTAGATTTAGAAAAGTTAAATAGCATGTAATGTGACATACTGTGTTGATGTATTATTCTGGGACCCAGCTGCTTCCAACACGTACTTGACACTGTTTATAACAATAGAAATACATAATTTTTGTAATGCTAACAATTTTAAGGGTGATACACCTTCAACAGTGTGACATACAGGAGTGCATATATCAAGGTATTGATACTAAACTGTTACTCACTGTGTCATATTTCCGAATTTTGATGAGACCTCAATATTTAGAACAGAAAAAAATGAGATCAACCTAGTATATGAGTCATTCGTTACATGCAGAAATGCACATCCAGACAGTAATTTTGAAAAGTAGATATAACTGCCAATCATTTTGTCATACAATGCAGCTGTTTGTTTCTGGTGAAGAGATTAGGAACCATGGGCTATCAAAAGAAATAATACTTTGGAGTGTAAGAAACTAAATTAGAACTACTGTATTATTTGTTATTACAAATTCAAACACAGTTACATCTCTTTCGGTGCATAATTAAATCCGCAAACTGCAGTAATAGTTCAAAGTGTAAGCTTTCTTTGAGTTGCTTATATGACATACATTCAGTAGTATCTATCAGGGACGTATTTAAGCGGGGTCCAGAGGGTCTGAACCGCCCCCCCCCCACTAAGTGAACTATCATTTCAAACTTTTAATAAATAGTTGAAATAGGACTTAGTTTAAAGTGAATCGAAAAAGTTTATTTAAGCTTCTCATCTTAACATCTCTATGCATTGTCAGGCAGACATGAAGTTATTTAAGAGATAAATGAAAAGTTACTGCACAGCAGCTGTAGAACTCGTTAAAATACACATGTAATGTCAATTATAATAACGTATTGCAAAGTTAACCAATTCCGGTACATTATAATTTGTTGATTGGAATTCGCAGATAATAATTACTTAAAGGTATGTAATTTTAAACTTCTAAGTTCCTATTCCCTTTTTCATTTAAGGAGAACTAACACTTCGGTAGGTGTTCGGCTAGTTGGTCATCCTATAGGACAAAATCTCATGTAGTTACCTGACTGTGAAGTATGATTTGCATAATGTGCACAGCAACTGTTTGGGTGAATGGCTTACTGTAACTTGGTAAGACTTTTAAAAATGTACTTTCTAAGATGGCAATTGGTGCTCTCTGCCTAGTGCACATCTTTCGGGCTATAATTATATCTGAATTTGTGCCATATAAGTGCTCAACGAAAGGTTAAACTCTGAACCACTACTGCTGTTTCAAAATAAAACCACCTGCCCACTTACAGCCTAGATATAGAACGTAAATCCATCGCCATCTTAAATAAATCCATCTGAACAGCCACAGCTGCCTGTTCATCATCAGCTAGCAGAGACACCACAGCTCTTTTCTTCACAACCTCTTCTCCTGCACTGATTCACCAACAGTCTTCCTTCTTTGCTATGACCCGGAGGTCACCTTCGGTACATTAAAGCAATCCTCCGGGACATTGGCCTATATTGGCCTTAGCATTGAGTCACTGGAGCGGGGAGTCAATATGCACCTTGCGACATGAGGTCAGCCACCGACAGTGATGCGTCTCGACTGCTACGTACTGCATTCCCATTTTCTCCTTGCACCTAATAGGAATCTTAATGTTGATTAACGTATGTTTATAGAAAAACAGATATTTTAAGAATGGTTTGTAGAAGCTCTGTGATATGTATATTCTCTAATACAGTGTGAAACATTCTTATTGATACACTTCAGTTTTCTAAGACAATGTTTTAATATCTGTTATTTTCCCAACGATATGGAACAACATAATAAATGCTATATTAAGAATTAACTAAATATTAAATTATGAAGTTACAAAGTAATTTATATGAAACTGTAAAAGGAATATGTATGGTCATTTTTGTACAGCTTTCCTATTCGTACATTAGAGATAGTTGTAGAATAACAAAGACACAATTGGTAATTATCAATTATATTCTATTACGAGTACTTTGTTAGGTACCCCTTGACTTTAATAACTGCCTTAACCCTTGTGTTCATAGAGCTAACCAAGTTTTTGCATTCTGCTGGGTTGATTTTACTCCATTCCATTCCACATCACGTATAAGCTCTTGTTTAGACCTTACTTTGCTTTTATGGACTCGCTTCTTCAGAATTCTACATGAATGCTTTATTGGATACAAATCTGCACTCTGAGAAGCTCTTTTTAGTAGTTTGGGTACATTCCATATTAACTACTTCATGTTGACTTGCCTTGTGTTCAGTGTCATTACCCTGTTGAAATCTGTAACCAGGAGCCATTCCAATTTTCTGGGCACTCTGCTTTACATTGTTCTTTAAAATGTCAGAATACGTATGTTCGTCCATAGTGTCATCAATAACTTCTACTTTAGCAACACCATTGGACGACGTACAGACCTAAATCTTAATGGAATAACGCCATGTTTAACTGTGGGAAGAGTGTCTCTCAGATCATTGTCTGAATTTGCTTTTCTTCAGACTATGTTTATCTCATCTGACCCGAAAGATTTATGTTGGTATAGTCCGAACATATCATATTGTTTAAAAGGTTATGATCCCTATAGAAGATCCTCAGCAAATGCGACTTGTTTCCTAATTTGCTGCACTTACATATGGCTTTCTCCTGGGTGTTCGGCCATGATATCCGTACTTCCATAAAATATGACGAACAGCTTGGTAAGTCATCTTCCTTCGAGATACATTTTCAACTAATGGACTTAGTTTAGGAACACTAAGTTTTGGATTTTCTCGAATACTGTTTACAATTAAACGTTCCTCTCTTGCATTCAGTCTGCTGTCTTTAGGTTTCCATGGTCAATTCTTCGTAGAACCTCGCTCCTGAAAATTTGTTGACTATGTCCTTAATGGTAGAATGTGATTTATTTACTGTTTGTTATATTTTTCTAAGATAATATCCTACAAGTGCCAAGTTTATACTTGATTCCGATGAGAATTAAGCTTCTTTTAGATTGTTACTGAAAATACGTCTACAACTGCGACTGCAGGAACCTAAGCATCCTTTGAAACACATGCATGTTGAAGCCATTTACGACGCAGTGGTCATTCTAAGAACCATACAAATAGAAAAGTTGCATAAAATTGAGGGCTACTTCTTTAACACTGCTGCTTCATACAATAGTACCATTTTGAAGTGGAACTTATCTTTGGGATTTGTTTCTTTTAAATTAATCAGCACATATAAATGGCTCAAAGAAAAACTTAAGATCTTAAGCAATTAGAGAATTATTTTGTATTAAAAACCTGATGTAGGTATACAAATAACAATGTTATACGCTGTATATATAGTAAGTAGACGGACTGAATATTACCTAGATTTCACCGGAAGTAGATGTGTTTAGACTCCCTGAATTCAAAAACGCATTTTTTAAGAAACATATCCATGTGTGTCGGTGTGTTTTTCAACAGCATAACCCAAACACGAAGAGAAGATTGAATTGAAAACTTCATACTTAAGGTCAGCTCATTCCGAAGATGTTACACGAAGATTTTCAAGAAAATCTCCCAGTTCAAACCACGCTTTAAAAGCAAATATTCTATCAAAGTTTTGATTTACTCCAGAATGGCTCTAAACATTTTGACTAAATATACCATCCTGTGTTTAAGATATTTTCATGACAAATTAAATACATATGTTGAATTTTATGAGTGTCTTGAGAAGTCATCCAAAAGCTTGATGATTATTCCTTAACTGATTAACCATAATAGACAAAAATGAACCCACAAATATATAGATTTCCTCAAACCACACAATTTGCATTATATAGGTACATTTTCTTCTGGAATGAACCATTTCCGAAGTATTCCTTGTTATTGGTTTGAATTTTCATATCTTACATTTTTCTATACTTAATAAGAGTACGATAATTTTTTACCTTTTTATCATGGAAAGTCATCATATAGCAACCGGTTCTTAAAATATTTGTTTCATACACCTAGGCCTACCCATAAGAAAATATATAATACAACTATTTGTAAAATGTTTCTTTTTTATTTCTTCTTATTCTTATTTTTAGTTTATTTTATTTACGTCAAGTCATATCGGACACCATGCGATTGTGCACGAAGATTTTCTTTTTTCTCTCCCTTAGTGTACCAGTTAGGAAAACTACTATTGAAAAGGACTTCACAGATTATACGCAGAAAATTCAACCTATACATTTTTTTTATAAAAGAACACCGACATATGCCGTTTTAATCAAAATGGCTAATCATATTATGATTTCATGTGAAAGACAGTTTTGCTTGGGAATTGTCGTACACTTGAAACATGCTAATAAGTTTGCTAGATATAGAAGGTATAATTTGGTTACCAATAAACCTGAGGCCTTCTTTTCCCAATGTTTATAATGTTTGGAAAAATGTTTTAGCCTGTGTCCACTGGGAGGAGCGGCGCTTTTCAATCGTGAGAGCATTTATAACCTTGGAAGCATGGTTCCTAAGGTTATCTTCACAAAGTTACTACAAACATAAATGCTCTCACTCTATCTTTCTCTTTGTGTAACATGTCATCAGACTGAAGGGCTCAGCCCTTTCTGGAAGAAAGTAGAAATCTCTGGAGCTTTTCCAATACCTCTGTGATAACGAGAAACTGCAAGATGTAGCGTAGTGTCATTCCACTTGATGTCACAACCGCCGCTTCTAGCATTTCGGTTAATGCTGCTGACTTACACAAACTATTCCTTTACTGGCGATTTTGGTTGTTGCTTTTGTTGGTTCAGTATTTTCTCCTTAATTAAGTCATTAAGAATAATAACTAAAAATTCGCGCTATCGTCATGCCTATTGTTGTACAAGTAGTTGGAAAACTATGAATGAATTGGAGGACCCACCGGAGGGTATAGTACGCAGGAAATGCGGTCACACACACGCGCAGAAGTCCCTAACAGTCACAACGAACGCTAAACTAAGCAGCCCTCTAGTGTATCTTTGCATTAAGTAAGAATCCACGCCATGCTTTCGGCACTGCCATATGCAACGAAACCTCAAACATGAGAAGGAAATATTGGAAAGAATATCTGATAGATAAGAAACGATCCAAGCACTCGCCTACCAAACAGGCAACATTAGGAATAAACTTAAGGTAACAGAGTAGCAGACGTTTGGGAATCAAGCACGGGAGGCCCCGAATGTGAAACTCACATATTACCACAGAGCCATCTTTGCTAGATACATAGCACAGATTTATGAGTTTTTGAAGAAGAAGAAGAAGAAGAAGAAGAAGAAGAAGAAGAAGAAGAAGAAGAAGAAGAAGAAGAAGAAGAAGAAGAAGAAGAAGAAGAAGAAGAAGAAGAAGAAGAAGAAGAAGAAGAAGAAGAAGAAGAAGAAGAAGAAGAAGAAGAAGAAGAAGAAGAAGAAGAAATATGTAGCAGAAAAGGTTGTAAGGTTTACGCAGGATATTGAAAGTAATAATGCGTGGTGCGTTCAAGTTATAACATGTCTTCTTTTTCTCAGGACTAGGACAAGATAGGAACTTCTTTTTTTTTTAAATGCACATGGACCCGTTCTGAATGTGTGACAGAGATGGCAGCACTGTACAGTGCATAGAACTCTAGTGCCAGCGACGAGAGCTAGGACTGTTTTTATACTTAAAATGACAACGTTTTCATTGCAAGAACAGCGTGTAATCATTCGTTTTCTCCATTTTCCTGGTGCGACACCTATTGACATTCGTCGCCAGTTGAGTGAGGCATGTGATGATGGTACCACGGATGTGTCTAATGTACGTTCCTGGATGCGACAGTTAAATGAATGTAGAACATCGTGTGGGAACAAACCAACACAGTCATGGCCTCGTACCAGCCGGTCTGACGGCATGATCCAACGAGTGGAGAACGTTGTTTTGGAGGATCACCGATTGAGCGTTGCAGACATCGCCTCCAAAATTGGCATTTCTTTAGGATCTGTGCACATAATCCTATATGAAGATCTGAAAATGAGAAAAGTGTCTTCCAGGTGGGTGCCACGAATGCTGACGGATGATTACAAGGCTGCGCGCGTGACAAATTGTCAGGCGATGTTGAGGCGTGATAGCGGCATGAATGGACCTTTCTTTCAATCGATTGTGACAATGGATGACACGTGGATGCCCTTTTTCAACCCTGAAACGAGGTGCCAGTCAGCTCAATGGAAGCATCGAGTTTCACAGCCACTAAAAAGAATTCGGGTGAGCGCCAGTGCTGACAAAATGATGGTGGATATCTTCTGCGACAGCAGTAGAGTAATCCTTATTCATTGCATTCCAAAGGGCACTACGGTGACAGCTGCATTCTCCCAAATGTTTTGAGGACTAAACACCTCCCAGCATTGCGCGAAAAACGGGTGGAAATGGTTGGACATGTGCTCTTTTATCAAGACAACGCACCAGCGCTTCGGGCGAACGCGACACAGAAGTTTCTTCGTGACAATTTGAAGTGATTGCTCATGCTCCCTACTCACCTGACCTGGCTCCTAGCACTTTTCGCTGTTTCCCACGATGAAAGACACTCTCCGTGGTCACAGAGTCACTATTCGTGCTGCTATTGCCTCAGCTATTTTCCAGAGGTCAAAACACACTCCTAAAGAAGCGTTCGCAGCGGCCATGGAATCATAGCGTCGACGTGAAAAGTGTGCACTGCTATAGGAGGCTTACGTTGAGAAGCAACACTAGTTTCACATTTTTCTTGTGATTACTTTGTGAGAAAAAAATAGGTGTTTTAATTTGAACGCACCTCGTATACTATTAAAAATTAATATTACAATATGACATTTGGAAGGACATGAGCCTCCGTCCAGTTTCTCTAACCACTGAGCTACCATGGCTACGTGGCAGCATGACATTAAATTCTCGGACTGACTCGCATTTTTCCCATTAAATACTAGGAGATCTCATATACACATGAGACACAACCTTAATGCGGAGTTACAATGCTGCAAGTACTCCAGAGCTTTATAATTAAACCAACGGAAATTATTTGTTTTTTCACATTAACCTATGTGGGACAGAGTTTGGAAAGGTAGATTCAGACTGAAAATGCAATACCATAGCCGGGATGTAAGCTGTTTAAGTTCCAATAGGACATTTGTTGAATTGGAACCAAATGTAATTACAAAAATAATACCTCTTTTCTAAAATAATTTATCTAATTAAAATTTCAACTAAGCGCCTTCATTTTATGCTGACTAAAATTGTATCGTCTCTCCATTTCCGAGGCCTGCCCAAATGAACTTATCGCCCCGTTACTGGAAGTAATTAAAAAACAAGAGAATGTCTTTCTTATCGCAGTCTCTGGTCTCATAGTCCAACCGTGAGTGACGCCACAGACTGATCTTCAAAACTGTTTCAGGTAGTTATAAACCAAACGCGTTGAACTTGTTTTCGGCATTTTAGGCATTAACTATATATTTTAGGTAATCGTAAAGAGAAAGAGTTAAAATAAATGTTAGTCACACTGTTAAACTATTTTACGCAGTATGCAATATATTGAAGTTCAACTATAATATCAAAGTTTAGAGCTTTAACGTATTGGAGCCACAACAAGACATATAAAGATTTTAAAACTTCATAAAGTTTTCATATTTCGTCATCACTTTTATTTGTGTTCTTGTTACTGTTGTTACTCTGTAGGACAATACTTGCTAAACTGCGGTCGATTAAATAAAATAAGCACTGGGATTTTCAATTGATATACCGTATAATGACTTGCTGGAGTGCATACGAGTACATAAAGAAGTTAAATTGGTGGTGACACACTTTCTCGTTTGAAACATTAACTTATCGTTCACATCAATATACATGTGAAGTCATTTATAAAAATGAAATATAAATCACCTATAACGTATAAACATTTAGAGTCCGTTTTAATAACAGGTAGCACAAAATTAGGTCCACAGACGTCTGCAATTACAGCACAGAGAAGTCTGTATGATTCATCTCACTACTTCATTTAACACGTGACATTTTCATTGCCTATGAATGAAATATTAATCGCTTGTTAAGAATTTCATTAAATCGGTTATTAGCATTAAAGTGCAGATTTTAATGCAGTAAAACTCTGTCTTTGAAAACTATGTGTTCATTGTTGTTATATTAAATTTTTGTAACTTCGGTCACAGTTCATTCCCTTACCTGTAATTTGAACCCATTCATGATAAGTTTCGTGACCCTTACCATAGATAATGAGAGCCAAACAGAATTCTTTCTTTATATTTTTTCTATTATGTACTTACAATAAGTAGAGATGGTATGGTACATCTTTCAAAAAAATAATGCTTAGAAGCTTTCTGAATTTATAAACAATATTTTTAAAGCAACAAAAACGTCAGAAATGTATGTGTGTGTATATGTGTGTGTGTGTGTGTGTGTGTGTGTGTGTGTGTGTGTGTGTGTGTGTGTGTGTGTGTGTCTTGAAACAGCTTAACTCAAAAACGAAAAGTATTTCAAATACCGTCTTAAAAGAATAGGACACGAGATTTTTCAAACAAAGAAGAAATATTCTTTCTTAAACTACAGTTTTCATGGAAAAATTTCCGAAATTTTATATTTTCTTAAATATGGCTCTAACTACTTTAATCAATGTGAGGTCACAGAGTGTGTATCTTCAATTCTCTGAGCTCGCTTCTAAAATGTTTCCTCCTCTGAATGACTTTTTGGTAACTGGAAAACCGTAACAATACACATCTTATGTTATAAAATATATAGAATTTGCTAAAGTACGAGCATTAAATAAATTCATTGTATTCCTAACCATTTTAGATACTCCTTTTATTGGTTTAGTATGTTTTATCCTTCGGAATAAAAGAACGGAGTTTCATGTAACGATTAACATTTGAAACATATGACCGTCGATCAAAGCCTGTAGTATATTTTCCTTGCATCTACAATAAATTTAGCAATTTAATTAGGTTAACAGGAACCAGATCGAGAAATAAATGTTTGCAGGGATGTGTGTATGAGAGCAGAGAGTGCAACCCCTCCATACATTTTTTTCGAACGTTGGTATTATGGTAGCTAGGTGCCGTTAAACTGCTCGCTTCACCTGTTATCTACAGTTTAATTACCTCGTGCACCGATATAGTTTTAAACCCACAAAAAACGAACTTGTTTTCCTGCTGTGGTAGCTTCAGAAATCATACTGAGATGCATGCTCCGTTATCCTGAATATTGCTTCATTTTTTGAATAGCATTTAGGATCAAGATAATCAGCTACTATATTCGTGGCACCATCCCAAACTTTAATTTTTCACTGTTTTCGTAGGATCTGGGCAAAGAAAGGTGGGCTTAGATTGGTGTATAAAGGGACGTCAACGTTTGTTATAGAGCTCCCTTAATACATTTCAGATGCTTGATTCATAGTTGATGCTTTAATTGTGATATAGTAATTATATACTTCCTCCATTCTATAATATGGTATAGAACAAGGAATGATTCTCCGCGTTACTGTGCGTATGAATCCGATTCGTGGTCTGCTGTGTTTTGTGTGCAGTATTTAAGCTATCATTCATCCAGCGACAAAAAGTAAGCAACTACGGAGCTGAGTTTGGATGTCAATCAAATGGGCATCCGTTGCGGCATTCCAGGACGAACAAACAGTCAAGTAACCAAGGCAAATGTAAGTAGAAACTCTAAGCACAACAACTAACTGCCGAATGTCGTAGCGCCATTCTGCAATACCTACCCCAGTTCAAGGAAGATGCCAGCCTGAAGCATGGCGCCTTTAAGACAGCCGTAATGAAATTCCAGGTAGCTCCTTGAACTATTTCACGCATCTGGCAACGTGCTAAGGCACAGTATGAACGAGGAATATTCAATGCTGAAGTTAGGAGCTTGAAGAATACAAAGTGTGGGCGCAAGCATAAGGATAATTCTGCTGAATTGGACCAAATCACAGACATCCCTCTAATAAACGTGGAACAGTTACCTTCTGTTGGAGTCCCGCAAACATCTAGTTAAGGTATTTGAAAGAGGGTACAACATTCAGAAAGATTTCATCCACAGTAAAGCAGCATTTAAATGAAGAGAACAAAGGTGAACGCTTACAGTTTTGTTTAACCGTGCTAGAACATGATGGGAAATTCAAGCCTATGTACGATTACACACTCTTGACCAAAATTCAACAGACGTAAGTAAAATCTGAGTTTGAATGAGGAGCCTCATTTTGTTAATGCCAAAGTAAACGCTTCATTTCTAAGCTCATGTTCACGGTGGCTATTGCACGGCCCAGATGGAGTGCTGGTACACAACAAAGGTTAAACGAGCGAATTAGTCTTTGATACTGTAGTTGCAAAGAAAAGCAGCAAGAATAGACTATGTGGCACCCCTTGTGTGCGACCCAAAACATCAGTTACTCAAAATGAATATCAGGCAATGCTGATCGATAGTGTAATACCGGCAATCTTTGGGAAAAATTCCAAAGCATTCAAAGAAGGACACAATTGTTATCCAACTGGATAATGCACGACCCCATTGTTCTAACGATGATCCGGCGATTCTCTCTACAATCGGGAAAGATTGATGAGCTATTTTCTTCAAGCGACAGCCACCTAATAGCCCTGACTTCAGTGTGCTTGATTTAGGGGTTTTCAATGGTATCAGTAGAAGAATGAAATTCAGAAAGAATCCATGGACGATTCAGGAACTCATTCACTGTGTTAACGAGGCATCTGGCAACCTCGCATGGGAAAGCTGGATCAGGTGTTCCTCATTTGGCAACAGTGGATGGAACACTATATGATATAATAGCGATCCAATGGATACAAGATATGTATCTCATATGGAAAAAGACAGGCAAGGTAAATTTCCTCAGTTCTTCCATTGCAAAGCAAACCAAAGAGAAGGTGCACAACGAACGCTTGCCGAAAGTTAACTTGGCCTGTGTACCAAATTGTGTAGCAAAATGTAGCATAAATAAATAATGGCACTTCATCTGGTATCCTATCCAATATACTACTGTTACTGTTACTCTCCTCCTCTTCTTCTTCTTCTTCTTCTTCTTCTTCTTCTTCTTCTTCTTCTTCTTCTTCTTCTTCTTCTTCTTCTTCTTCTTCTTCTTCTTCTTCTTCTTCTTCTTCTTCTTCTTCTTCTTCTTCTTCTTCTTCTTCTTCTTCTTCTTCTTCTTCTTCTTCTTCTTCTTCTTCTTCTTCTTCTTCTTCTTCTTCTTCTTCTTCTTCTTCTTCTTCTTCTTCTTCTTCTTCTTCTTCTTCTTCTTCTTCTTCTTCTTCTTCTTCTTCTTCTTCTTCTTCTTCTTCTTCTTCTTCTTCTTCTTCTTCTTCTTCTTCTTCTTCTTCTTCTTCTTCTTCTTCTTCTTCTTCTTCTTCTTCTTCTTCTTCTTCTTCTTCTTCTTCTTCTTCTTCTTCTTCTTCTTCTTCTTCTTCTTCTTCTTCTTCTTCTTCTTCTTCTTCTTCTTCTTCTTCTTCTTCTTCTTCTTCTTCTTCTTCTTCTTCCTCTTCTTCCTCTTCTTCCTCTTCTTCCTCTTCTTCCTCTTCTTCCTCTTCTTCCTCTTCTTCCTCTTCTTCCTCTTATTATTATTATTATTATTATTATTATTATTATTATTATTATTATTATTATTATTATTATTATTATTATTATTATTATTATTATTATTATTATTATTATTATTATTATTATTATTATTATTATTATTATTATTATTATTATTATTATTATTATTATTATTATTATTATTATTATTATTATTATTATTATTATCATCATCATTATCATCATCATTATCATCATCATTATTACCATCATCATTATCACTATCAACAGCAGCAGCGTGTAGTATTTCTATGTAATGGAGCATGCTGTTGTTATCAATAAAGCAAAAAAAATCATCATTATCATCATAATTATCATCATTAGTAGTAGTAGTAGGGTAGTGGTGGTGGTGGTGGTGGTGGTGGTAGTAGTAGTAGTAGTAGTAGTAGTAGTAGTAGTAGTAGTAGTAGTAGTAGTAGTAGTAGTAGTAGTAGTAGTAGTAGTAGTAGTAGTAGTAGTAGTAGTAGTATGTAATATTATTAGGAACACATTGTAAATAACTATGCAGAATGGACCCACGTACAGCCTGCTAACTAATTCTTTACATTTTAACATATCTATACCATATTGTAGAACAGCATAACGGGCCTGTTTCTATACCATATTACGTAATGGAGGGAGTAACATCTATTTTTCTCAAAATTTAGTGCTACACTGTATTTTCTAATCATTTATACATTACTGTGGGAAATGGAATACAAAACGTGTACATTGATGGTACTGGTGGCCCTGGCTGTTTGGCAAGAGAGTGTATTTGGTATTGTCTGTCCACCGAACTTCTGTGACTCTGTGAACTGTGCAGAGGAGTTCACAGGTTGCGCAGAGAATGCTATCGTAGTTCCGCATGGCAGCTTTTGCGGATGTTGTCCTGCCTGTGTTGTCCAGCTTGGTAAGTATGACATTCATCACCTATTGGGGTTTTAATCAATCAGAAATGAAGCTCAGAAATCGGTTTTAATTAAAATGCATAACTTTTTCATTTAAATATACGAAATATCCCATTTAAGAACAAGTCAATCACTCAAGATCAAAACCGCCAATCTTTAGCTCATCTATTTACTAAAATAAACAATGTATAGATTCACTAATAAAAGAGAGGGGGGCAGACAAAGAAAGAATGAAGAAGCGTTTATGGGAACTACCGCTGCATCTTGGAGAAGCCACCGGAGATGATGCACTAAAGAGCCTGGGTGATTCCAAAACAATGTCTAGCCTTAACTGAAATGATTATACAAGTGAACAACCGACTGAAGTTCATTAAGACTAAACGTTATAGGTCTAAGCTACAGCAGATTGTTTCATTTCACTGCGACAAAAGATTCTAAAAGCACGTGATATAATTAGGATACCGGCTGCTATCCGTGGGAGAAGCTGCGTACCCCTAGCTCAGTGGTACTTAAGTTAACAGAAGTTCGTGGGGTTGAATGTTTGAATCCCTTCCGTAGATTGAGTTTGTCTCGGCGGTGCAGTGGTACCCATGAGAGATTGGATGCGTCTGGAAAGTGCTGAGTTACCTAAATGCCCTGAACAAACCTGGCGACAGGGCAAAGGTGCACTCTTCTAACTTACCTAGGTGATTGTCATTCCCTTATAGTTAACTCGCGTGAATGTCGCATCCACTTCCGTCCCCGCATAAGCATTTGATCCTTTTGGCGGGAGCTTATTGGTAACAGACACAGAGAGGAAAGTCCCTATGTTAGCACCCTCCCTGATATTAAAACGGAAAGTTAGGCTTGGTAAACTTTGATGAAAGGCAAGAACGGTACAGAAACGTATATTGCGATGCTCTCGCAAGTTATATGCCATATGTGACACCATATCGTAGTCTGAGCACGGTCTCTTGCCACACACATGATATTGGAAGCACCATTTCTCAGTATCGACCCGTAGCCTCAACCAGTACTACCTCTTACGGAGTTTGTTGATCGTTCGATTGAATCCATGATGTTCTTCAGTGGAACCTGCATATATTTCCTCCAAGATCTCCGCAGTCATAACTCCAGGATGCACCAAAAACTTGCCTTAGCTCTTCCCACAGATGACTTTCAAATCCTGCAAAACACGCTGTTCTTGATTCTCAGCGAGTCCTAATGAGCCCATTGGAACTTATCTTACTACTCTTCTGTGAGATGTCCTCCTGACACGGCGTTTCATCTGCTTCCAATTTTCTGGGAAGCAAACTGCTACCGCCATAGAACTGGACTTCCCATTTATCAGTAGGCATTAGCTGTAAAAAGCCTACAGCAAAGACGCGCAATTTCGCCTCATCCCTAATGTAGTGACCGCAGTAGTCTGCTTTATCTTCTCAACAAAGCATCCGCATTGGAGTGGCCTCCTTGCATCTGATGCTTGGATGGAAAGCTGTACTTCTGGAGCCGGTGAACCCAACTAGTAGTGGGTAATAGATTCTTGAAACTTAATAGCCAAATGAGGACGGAGTACTTATTCCTTAAAAGGAAGGGCTGACCGTACAGTTACTTGCGGTAAGGTTAGTGTTTTCTCGATTTCCAGAAGTTCTCGCTGAAGGTAATTTTTTATACCTTGGAAGCGACCTTATTGTAGTAGGCTATTACTGTATCCCGTCCGTTATAGATCTGGGATAATATACCTCAATACCGGTGTCGTTGCCACAGTGTCCTCTATGAAATTGCTGCATGGTTGTAGGAAACCTAAATCTGGCGCAGATCAGAGTGCTGATCTAAACGCCTGTAATGGCCCTCGGCTACCTCCGTCCACATTAAAGGCTACTATTCCTCCATCATTCGGGTAAGCGGCTTTGCTATATTGGAGGAGCCCCTGATGAACTGTAGCAATAGCTGCACATACCCAGAAAACTATATAATTCCCGCTTATCCTTAGTGTGGTGCCCATCTGTCACACACTGAGCGTTCTCAGGATGAGTCTGTGTGGCACAAATGGTCAAGCTTCTTACAGAAAATCAGGCAGTTTTTCACCTTCAGCTTCAAGTTAGCTGCCTCCAACCTCGTAGTATCTTTTAAAGTTTCCCAGATGATCCTTGAATGAGCTGCCAACCGTAATTATGTCTAGGTATAGCAGGCAGGCGTCATATGTCAAGTCTCCCATCACCGACTCCATTAAGCGCTGGAAGATAACCGGTGCGTTGCAGAGACCAAAGGGTAAACAGCAGTAAACTGTCAAAGCCCCTGGCCAGTCAAAAGCGCTGTTTTGTCCTTATTTCCGGAATATAAGGCCATCTGCCAGTATCCAGAATTCAAGTGAAAGGCCGAGAATTATTGGGCAGCTACAAGTGAGTGCAGGGTGTCATCGACCCGGATTAAGGGAGAGCAGTCCTTCCAAGTGAAAACGCTCAACTTCCATGGTTAACAGGGAAGCACCAAGAATAATTGGTCTTTTCTATGACTCCCCTACATCTAATATCCAGCAGCATGTCACGTACTTCGGCTTGCTTTAGTAGAGGGAGGCGTATAGGAGGTTGTTGGCTGGGTAGGGTGCTTCTGGTGTAGATTTGATAGCGTACTCGTCGGTGTGGCCGTAATCACTTTATTCTTGGCTAGAAATAATTGGCAGAGTTTAAGGAAATACGTCCAACTGGGCCGCAGTTAGGTTGTCTGCTTTCCAGATGAGATAGGTCTTATGATGATGCTGACCCCACGATTCGGTTACTTAATGTCACACGTTCAGCTGGATTGCAGTACTCCAGTTTCGTTCTAGTGTTTATGTTCTAATCGGTGTCCGAAGGGTTCAGTAGTCCAAAAACCATTATCTCCCAGCACGGCAACAATGCCCTGGTTCCCGCCTCGGTAGCGCAGATGGTAGCATGTCTGCCTCACGTTCAAGAGGTCCAGGGTTCGAATCTCGGTCAGGGTGAGTTAACTGGAAAAGGTTTTTCCGGGGTTTTCCATTATCCTCAAAGACGAATGTCAGGTAACTCTAAGTTACATGGGCCCCAGGCTCATTTGAGCATAATTTCACCCGATTCATTCACCGTCCGATATGACTTAACGTTGGAAGACGTAAATTACAAAAAACAAATGCCCCGGTGATAGTGTAAAGGCAACTTTAGCACAATACCATCTTCCTTAATTTATGTCTCTCCAAGCGCGCGTTCACGATTTCTTGTGAGCACTACCACATCCTCATCACCGTCATCGTGCAAATTCTGGGTGCTGGCGAAGCTCTGGAGCGTCGCATAGTCTCGGCCAAGTGGCACTACCTCCTGCCAATGTCAAACGCAACTTCGTGATATTTAAAGGCGTCCAGTTCCAGGCGTCCTCGGGCACCTTCGCTAGGAGCAGTGAAAACGCTCCATCAGAAAGTTAATTGCTCAAATGCCCTTTTTCCCACAGTTAAATTTGCCGCCCGATGCAGTCACTGCCATCACTAAATGGCTTATGCTGACGACAATCCCTTCGCCACGTCGAGTCTGATCATGTTCACAGCTGCACGTGTATCCACCAGTATCTAATAATTCCTCCCCTGCACACATCCCCCTACAACGAGGCTGTTATACAACTATGTAAATTATGCAACATTACACTAGACGTTGGAAATGACTCGCCCAACGTGTCCCTTGTCACTTCTCATGGAAGGTCTTATACTCGCCAAGCAACAGCAACTCTTTTATCTCGATGTTGCGCAACCCATTGAAATAATGATTAGGCATCTTCATGGTCGAAAGTTCCAATTGAACTTTACTTGCCAACTGTTCAATTTTTAGAGAAACTTCAGCAGCACTTACCCTCGCTGTTGTAGGTTCGATTTCACCAGGTCATAATAAGTTGCCACTAGGCGTGGCTATCGAACCGGTTCTCGAGTGCCTCCCAGATTCTCCGGACAACGTCGACTTAGAAGCCTGGTTCAGAACTCTTCTATTGATCATTGCCTATATGCGGTGACGGAGTGAATTGCAGGCGGAAGCCCTTAAAGATAATGGCTCACCTTAATTGGGTGGATTACCGGCTAGGTTGTTGTTTGGAGCCTCGGCGTGTCGACCATTAAGTTTTTAATTTTCTAGTAGTAATTTCCATAAATATGGTGAGCAAATGTCAATATCGAATTTACCGACTGTTACTCTTTTTAAATGAAAATAAACGCACTGGAGTTTCCCCAAATCTTAAGTACATATGTAACCTAAAACTAGAATTTATCAGTTGAAGATGAAATTGGTGCCTCCAAACTTCAAGGAAGCCTCGATGGTCAACAGCACAACCTCCGATTTGAATAAACCAAGAACTTTAACTTCATATACCTTGATGACAATTGGTGAAATGCTATACTATTTTTGGGGAAGAAGATTTACCAGTCACTGCACGGTACAGACGCCTTTAAAGGGCTCTAGATGTTACTTGCTTGCTAGGAAATAGGAACTCCTTTATAAACAAAGGTCTTATAAAAGGATTTTAGAGTTCCCAAGCTCATGGATTAGGGTTACTCGGACGAAGTGGAGCTCCCGCTACTGGAAATTAGCACCACAAGCAGACGATTGTAGGCGCCTTGTGACTTAAAGGATCCCTGAAAGGAGCGGTTAAAGGGGAGATGAAAATGTTGACCAGATCCCAACGGCAATGGCTGTAGCAAATATGGGATCCCTGACGATTCCGGAATTATACCCATCCTGCCTACGCCATTTTCTACCCGAATGTCTCTAAATAAACCGGCCATCCAGGTGCCAGGGTACAAATATCTACATCGCGCAAACTCCGTCATTCCCCCGCAATATACCAACCACCGTCGTCGGATCCCACAATGCTGAAAACACACGTAGAAGAAACAGTTGCAGGTCATAATAGGAATAGACTATGAACAGGAAATAAACGGTCGAGGAGGAACCAACCTACTTTTTGCCTCTATTCTGGAGAAAAGCACAGAACAGCCGGTCCAATCGAAATCAATCTCGGAAGCTCGCAAATGCGAGAACACACATTAGTTCGGAGCCACGTCGCTTAGTTCGTACAACATGGAAATATCTTCGTGTGTGAATTTGATGTAGCAAAAGTTACACATTATAGATTAATTAGGAATTTAACCGTTTTTATGTATCAGGTTATATATATATATATATATGAGGATGATACTGAAATTACTGGGAAAGTAACTTTTAAAATTCAAATATCTTCAATGTACAAAAAAGGACTGCAGGATCGCATTGTGTAAACTTTACACCTAATGTTTTCATATTGCTATGTGATTAGCTGCTCCTATATGACCATAGACAGTATGGCCAACATGGAGAACATCTATGTTTATGTTTTGTTCCGATAGCACCCTGTCATTGAATTGCTTGTTGAAGAGGAACATTCTGTTGCTGAAGTTCAAGATGCTCCGGTGCCAGTAGTGTTAGGGGATGGGTGAAACATTTCAAAGAGGACAAAACCATTAACCAAGATGAGCCTAGTAGCGGTTACTGCTGAACTGCGTCCACGAAGCTCAGCAAGCAAATAGTTGAATTCAGGATCTAAATGAGGCACGTGTGTCGCTGTGAATGCAATCGCCGTAAAACTTGAAGTAGAAAATGGTGCTGTGCTAGAAATGTTTAAAAATATCGCTTATCGGTAAGTTCTGTGCCATTTGGGTTCCACATTTGTTGACAGAAGGCCAAACATTTCAGAAATCTATCACCCAAAATCTACTGCAGAGATTTCAAAATGAAAGGGACAGTTCTTTGAAGAGAACTGTGACAGACGATAAAAGTTGCTTCCATTATTATTTTACTAAAACAAAACGCCAGAGAATGGAATAGCTACATTTTGAAACATGGATCAGTTGAATAAATTAATACTTATAATAAAATTGAATAGAAATATTTTGTGCATTGGTCTAAAATGTTAAGAGGCTGTAGATTTGACAGTATATTGGGACTTCATGGGTTCGTAGAATTAAAAGGCCGAGTTGCAAAAATTAAAAATCTCCTTTATTTGCGTAGAAATACTCTTATAGATTACAGCAGCATTACGTTACATACACCATTAGTCTAAAAAGGTCGATCACAATAACAAATAGTGACAGCAGATTACATCATTAGCTCTCGTTACAACAACACAGCTGGCTGTCTTTCATTTCACAACACTGTTTCACAACTAACTCTATGCGAGCCGTCACGTCCTTAAATACCTATTTCGAAAATTCAAGATATTTCTGGATCAAACAGGAATCGAATGTTCTATCACCTTCCAGAAGCGTAACCCTAGCGGTGCCGGCAGGTCTTTTATCTCGCGCTATCATTATTTCCTCCGGCGCACTCCTTATCTCCAGGCTCTTTGTGTACACAAGCCGCGCTATCGCGATCGGGTTCCGGACACTGCTCCCTCCTCAAAGCTGGTCGTCCCAAACAGCTCCATCGTAGCGGGCCAGACGATCCAGGTGCACCACCAACATCTTCCCTCGGGGCACTTTCTGGATGCGGTAGACCACGTCGTTAGTCCTCTTCACCAGCCGGTACGGTCCTTGCCTCGGCTGTTGAAGTTTGTCGATTATTCGGTTTGCTCCCAGGTGTCCTCCTGAAGTCCTCCAAGACCACCGGGACATTACTTCGGGGAAGTGCTAACTGTTCTCTCTGCGTCTTCCCAACAGGCGATTCCCATACCCGGAACAGCACGCCCTCTCTTGTCTTCAGTGAGTCCCATTGGGCCCAGTACGACTTGTAGGTGGTGATCCTCGGTGCGATGTCCTCCCAGACCGGTCCCGTCCCAGCCTCCAATTCTCCCAAGAGTGGCCCCAAGTCTGCGTCCACCAGCTGCTCGCTCCTCAGGCCTGCGCTATCCCAGCCATCCGCAGGCACTGCCGTGACTACTCGGACCGCTGCGGAACATTCCTTCTCTTCTACTCTTGTGCATTGGCCACACTCCTCTTGGCAGGATCTTCGAGACATGGCGTCTGCGTTACCATGGCTCTTCCCTCTACGATGTTCAGAGGTGAAGTCGCACTCCGCAGCCTCTAAACCCAACGTGCTGTCTGGCCTTCCAGCTGTCTAATGCTCAGTAGCCAGTTTAGGGCGGAGTGGTCAGTCCTCAGGTGGAATGGCTGACCGTATAGGTACTTGTGGAAGTGCTCCAAGGCCTTTACTACCGCCAGTAACTCTCGCCGGATGACGCAGTTGTTCTTCTCTGCCTTGGCTGAAGACGCGCTGGTATCGTCTCAGCAGTTGTTGAACCTTGTCGAGCTGTTCTGCGGTCAGGTGATCGGCCGCCCTCTCCAGTAAGCCTTCCAGCGGGGCCGCAGGTGTTGCGTTGGCACCGGCTCCTGTGTCTTGTCGATTGCTGTCACGATTACCACGGGCTCACACGTCCCCATTTCCGTTCTGGCCTGGACGTCATGATCGATGTCCGCTGGGTTAAGAAGCCTCACTGATACCTCTCGACACGGCAACAGTGTTCTTCATTCGCTGTCCTTCCAGTCGCGCTGTCACCACCACCTCATTTCTTGCGGGGACCCACGTCTTCCTACAAGATGAACCTGCAGATTCCAAGGCGTTCTTCGGGTTGCCGGAGTATGACCTCTTCTCCATTGAACCGCAGGACATTCCTGCCGTCATCGACCGTCGCCACGTGCATCCTGAGGGCATCCAGTTCCAGTATCACCTCCTCAGCCACCTCCACGACGAACACCCACTGACCCACGGCACTCCATTTCAGGGTAAACTGCAGCAGGGTCTCCCCCTCTACGGTCAAAGTTTCGTCCGATGCGTCACTAGGTGGTATAGTCGGCTCAGTTTTCTCGACGGCGAACCCCTGGCTACGTCAGGTCTGATGACGGTCATGACTGCCCCGGTGTCTACGAGGACGCAGCACGGCTTCCCTCGTACCCAACCGTCTGCGATGAAGCTTTCATTCATCCGTCGGCTGACGACGCGCAGTGTCACTCGAGGGGATGGTGGTGATGGCACCGACGTGCTCATCGCCACGCCGATCCTTACTCGTTCCTCCGGCAGCCCTTCTTGGTGTCGGTCATCTTCGCGGTCGTCGTCGCGCCCAAGTTGCTATTTGCAGCTTCCGTCTTCGTTGTTAATTCGGTCTTCATTTCTTCCATCTTTTCGGTGATGTCTTCGTCCCGCTTCCTGACACCAATTGTGACTTTGTGGGTTCGTAGAATTAAAAGGCCGAGTTGCAGAAATTAAAAATCTCCTTTATTTGCGTAGAAATACTCTTATAGATTACAGCAGCATTACGTTACATACACCATCAGTCTAAAAAGGTCGATCACAATAACAAACAGTGACACGTTGAGTCCAGAGGCTCTACTCCCATTAGTCCTGAACCCGTAGGAACTGGACCCGGGCCTCCTTCAACCAGGGAGTATCCGAGCGGTCCCAAAGGGCGCTCGGCGTCCTCCGAGGTGCTTTCCATAGGGCAAGACCTAGAGACTAACAAGCCCCCCCCCCATCTGGTCCTATGGACTCAAGACGGGATGGAAGTGGATACGCCACTTACGCGCGTCAACACTCAAGGTGAAGACTACCGAAAAACCTCAGTGGGGCCGCCTGGTGATCTAGCACACCTTCTACTAGCTTTGCAGGCTAGTACCCGGGAGACTTAATGGCTTCCCTCAACCCCGTCCGAAGACGTACCCGATTCCCACGGGTTTCGGGAACACACTGCCCCCTCGAGTCCATCCCAATCCGAACAACTCCCGAAGGAGGGGCTCGGCTGTTCGGCCCGAGGTTCTTCTAGTAACGTCAGAGGTACCACGAGTGCTAAGGGTCCGCAGCGCCCGCACTTTGGCAGCTGAAAGGGACGGAAACAAACAGTGACAGCAGATTACATCCTTAGCTCTCGTTACAACAACACAGCTGGCTGTCTCATTTCACAACACTGTTTCACAACTAACTCTTTGCGAGCCGTCACGTCCTTAAATACCTATTTCGTAAACTCGAGATATTTCTGGACCAAACAGGAATCGAATGTTCTATCACCTTCCAGAAGCGTAACCCTATCGGTGCCGGCAGGTCTTTTATCTCGCGCTATCATTATTTCTTCCGGCACACTCCTTATCTCCAGGCTCTTTGTGTACACAAGCCGTGCTATCGCGATCGGGGACAATATTATGAGTACAGTTCGTCTAAGGATAAGATGCCATTAAGTATGTAGTTAGCGCGGGCTAGTTCTCAGGCAAATTTGTAGAAGTGGTCCGGTCGGTTATAAGGGTAAGGTCACTGTCTAAAGTTGCCAGATTAGGTATGGCAGGCTAGATTGGAATTCTTGGAATATCTAGGAGTATTTCTTATAAATCTGTAGAGAGACTTTAGGTTGGAAGGAAACGAATTTCAGAAATGCAGAAATGAAGCAGCAGCTTTGTATTAGAAGCTAGTAGTGAAGGTCTGAGGGTTATTAGCAAAAGGGGAAGTTATTAGGAGAATTTTGGTAGCTGAGTAACATTCTGGGCATAATCTTGGGCACTTCTGCTTGGATTGTCGTTGGAGCAAGACGTATCGTCATTCTTGCTTCAAGTGAAGAATCGCGTGGTATAGGATTCAAATACATTAACTGCGGATATTTATATTTTACCTTCCATTGATCGGCAACTACTGAGTTAAAGCGAATGCAGTTCATTAAACGTTTCAAACTTACATTCCGTTGTCATCCTTACTGTATACCCATTACAAGAAGGCAAGAGATGAATGAAAGGGAGAGGGGTTTGAACTGTTTATCTGCTCCGTTTTGGATCTGTTTACTAGGAAATGGGTGTATGAGAATGCATATGAGTCACCCTTGCTGCCAGATTTAGTATTTATTGTAGTAACTGTAGTGATAGATATTGTGTATGGGTGAGTTTATGCAACAACACTTGCGTATTTTAAATGAATCTAGAATCCCTGTCATACTGGGGAGGAAATCCTTAACAAAGTGGTGACAGCAAAAGTGATTATGTTACATATTCCTCTAGCTTGCCTTCTTGTGGTGGGCACAAAGTACTTATATTACACACCCAAGCATACCCTGAGAGAGGTCTCTCCTCGAGAGTGAAGCACATGCTGACGGGCACCATCGCGGGACAACACAGCCACTTCAACTTGAAACAAAGTTTTATAGTAATGATATTTTCAAATATGCAGAACAGCAAGGGGAATATATTGGAGACTGTTTTGAGAAGTGGCGGAAACATGTGTGGATGTTAAAAGATGTTACACGCGACTTTGAGTATAATCTCGCACAATGATAGTGGTGCTCAGGGTAAAATTCAATCTCACTCCTACGGTTTGAATATAATCATTTTTTATACGTAAATGCTACATGGACATGCACTCACAGTGCGGAACCAGAGCTGTTGGTACTTAAAGTTCGAATAATAGCATCTCTGATCCTGTGTATGGTTTACGTCATCGGTAACTTTCAAGTCTAGCAGTAAACAGAGAAGAAAAACATCTCATTTACAGAGTCACACAAAAGCATTTAAAAACCTCATTGAAATGGAACGCACTCAGACTATTTCAAACTATGCTTCATTATAAGGATTTTGTAAAACCAACTTTTTTCCCAGTAAAGGGTTGCTTAAGGATATTTCACCATGAAAATCCAACCTTCATTCTCTAGAATGTGCTAATTACGTATAGGACAGAGCCTTCCTTATCTGTTCAGGTTATGTTCCCCTGTCAGTGTTATGATAAACATGAACCTTAATTATGTGACAGGATATTCTTCTAAAGGGTTAAATACAAAACCTATTTGATTTATTCGTCTCTGCCTCTCAGACAGAAAACTCACCTTTATAAAAGGGTTTCCTTTATATTCAAGTGGCTTAATCTTCACCTCTGATGTACCATAGCAACAAAATATTTGATCTAACTTCTGTCTGTATAGACACAGTTCTACCTTACTCAACATACATACGTTATACTTAATGCTTTTGTTTTTTCAGGAGAACATGAGCCTTGCTTTCTGGAAATGGGTGTACCTCCAAAAGCCGTATGCCGTACGCCGCTGAAATGTGTGGATGGTGCATGTCAATATTGAGATTTTCTTCAGAGCTGGTGTGGTCTTCTTTTGAACATACAGAACACCAGAGTTTCATTTCTGTTTATACATTTGGTGCTTTTACATCTTCTGGTGATAAGCAAAATAAAACATCCTCTAAGATGATATATGTTGTTATCGAAATAAATATCTGCAATATCATAAAAACGTATGGTGTAGGAGCAAAAAAGTAACTTTGGCTTTGTGACAGAAGCAGAATACCAAAATGATCTCCCCTCAATAATAAGCAATCCTGCTAAGATATTTCTCTTTGCAGGTGATACAAGTATTGTGATTACGGATCACAAAGAAAACCAGTTTTTTAAAAACACTATGTTGTGCTCAATTTCTTCTCGGGCGATTAGAAATCGTTCACCTGGCTTGTTGTCCGAGAAGAAATTGATCATATTCGTCGCCAGGAAAGCTTCACGTCTTATTTTAACTAACTATATTAATTTTTATAGGAAACATAAAAGCGTCTCAGACCTACAGATACAATATGAAAACAATGAAATTAGTAAAGTGAAAATCCTGGGCCTTGTTCTTCACTGGAACATGAAAGGGAAACCACACATTCAACAATTCTCACCCAAGGATTGGGATTAGATTAACTACGGAGGGGATTCGCCATGGCGAGCAGTTCTGATCCATTGTACTATGCCCTCAAGTATGGCATCCCCGGGAGGAAGGATGAGGTGAGTGAGACAGAGGGCGCCCATCCCAAGAAGTCAGGATAGTGCAAAGGGCAGGGTCCCTACATTTTACTAGATAGAAACATCCCCCGGCAGGCCAGGACAACGGACATGTCCCCCACTGCGGTACGAAAACGGGCCCAGCAGCCGTTCGCGAAATGCTCCCAGCAGTAGGTTGGAAGACCGGCAAGCGGGCAGAGGCAAATCCCTTGGATTCCCACTGCCAAATACCTTGGCGTCCACCTCGATCGCGGTCTCACCTATGCACCTCACGTCCGGGCCAAAGCCGGACAAGGGCATGCAGCGCTAACGCAGTTATACCCAATTCTCAAATCCACCATACCAACGCACTTCAAACTACGCCTGTATCGGGCGATTATACCGCCCCTGATTCTGTACGGCTGCGAAGTCTGGAGATCAGCGGCTCCCACCACTATTCGCAGACTTCAGCGCGTCCATAACAGGGCACTGCGCATGAACTACGATACCGAGCGTAGATTCCCGTCCCACATCCTTCATACCTACTCCGGGGTCCCGTACATCGTGGACGTGGAGCGGGAGAGATCCCACACCATCTACGATAAGCTGGACTCCCATCCAAACATATTGGTGAACACCCTTGGCCGTTACGACCACAGGGTTCCTCGCCGCCGACCGAGATACCGGTTACCCAAAGCTGCTTTGGGTAACTAGAACTGAACAGGGCAATATTCCCCTGACTCCAACCCTCCAAGCCCAGAAATGGGCTTGGTAAACTCAATACATAAACACTGTTCCTTTCCCTCTAACCTGTTAAGCGGACTGTGCTCAGATGCCTCCCAGGCAGGCGGAAGAGCGCAGCCAGCACTGGGCGCATCCCCACACAGGGCAACAGCGAGCACAAGGCTAGATATGCCCACTGCCGAAGACAACCGCCTGAGACAAAGATGACTATTGTACTGCCCAGATAAAGACGCAATAAGCGGCTAGGTGCTGGGCAGCAAACACTCCGTCCAGGTAAACCTGGACGACTCGACTCTTCTGCTGGTCTGCTGGTCTGCGAGCTACGAGAAGAGGAAGTAGTGCTTCTTAGAGCATATCATCCCGACATGCTCTGCCGAGACACTCGCCGATACTTCTGCTCTGAAAAAACTACCAGATGAGGGATGATATGAATTTATAAAGCAGATGAAATGGAGGGACGTTCAGTTCAGAGGTTTTACTCCCATCAGTCCTGGACCCGTAGGATCAAGACCCGGGCGTCTTTAACCAGGGAGTATCCAAGCTGTCCTAAAGGGCGCCCGGCGTCCTCCGCGGGGCTTTCCATAGGACAAGACCTGGGTTACTAATAAGCCCCCCAATCTGGTACAAGGACACAAGACGGGATGGTAGTGGATACGCCACTTACGCGCGCCAACACCAAAATGGGAAGGCTACCGATATGACCTCGGTGGGGACACCTGGCGATCTAGCACACCTTCTAATAGCTCTGCAGGCTAGTACCCGGGAATATTAATGGCTTCCCTCAACCCCGTCCGGAGACGTACCCGATCACCCACGGGTATCGGGAACCACTGCCCCCTCGAGTCCAACCTGATCCAAACAACTTCCAAAGCTCGAATGTTCGGCCCGAGGTTCCTCTAGTAACGTCAGAGGTACCACGAGTGCTAAGGGTCCGCAGCGCCCGCACCACGGCAGCTGAAGGGGACGGATCCCCTCCCCTACGAGAAATGGAGGTACAGGAAATTCGGAGATGTCATTAACCTACCTAGCATTCGGCTAGCGACCCAGGAAACCTTAAAAAACATAGGTCAGGTTGGTTGGCCTCGGGAATCGAACCCGGGCGTCCTGAATGCGAGCCATAGACGAATCCGCCTGGGTGGTCTCACTTGGTTATTTCACCCAACATGAGTTCAGCATGTTTTGCACCAGGTCTTCATATAAGGAAATTGATAAGAGCATGCAAAAGTGGCATATTAAGCTTACTTTCATTCACTACTGACTTACGGAATAATGCTCTGGTGTAACTCTGGAGATGCCAAAACAATGTTCATTATACAATAAAAGGTAATAAGAATAATGTTCAGGAACAAGAAGATCGACTCACTGCAAACCGCTTTTCAAAACGATTGACACTTAACTGTTAGCTTGCGAGTATATACTAGCTGTATTGTCATTTGTAATAGATAACCCAGAAAAAAATTACTAAATTCACAGTAAAGAGACTAAATGTAGGAAAGACTGACACCGACCAAATAATAATTTACGGTCATTCCAAAAGGAGATGTACTACAATGGTGTAGTACTATTTAGTTCACTTCCAAATTCAATAACCGATTTGCATATGAGTAAACACCATATTCCAGATCTTCTCGAGCTTCAAGCCAGGTGTACTGATGAAGAGCCATCGACGTTGCGGGAGTGTGCAGGATGATGAATTCATCATCCTGATGATGGGAGAGATACACATTCCCGAAACGTCGATGGCTCTTCATCAGTACACCTGGCTTGAAGCTCCAGAACTTCTAGAATATTTACATCGTCAGGAAAGCTTCAGATCCTATTACGAAGGGTAGTTCTAAAAAGGTACCTTATTACCATTATTTCTATACAGAGGAGGACTTCATTCAGGCAAAGAATACTTGTAATACCTAAGGTACTCTTGTACACATGTACTGGGTAGTAAATGTAGAGAAACGAGTAGACACATCATGGTATATTGTTAGTGTGATATATCTGAAATTACTTCAGAGTCCATCATTACATAGCTTAGCTTTGACATGATCTATACCCTTGACTTAGATTAGCTTGGTTTAATCTGATATAGGATCAATGATCGTATATGACTCGAAATGGAGAATTTAATGTCAGGACGGCAAATTGCCCATGGTAGCTCAATGGGTTAGAGCGACTGCACGGAAACCAGGAGATCCGTGGTTCAAATCCCGACCATGGCATTCAATTTTTCATGTTGACTCTATCCATCAAAAACCTAAGCCCACATACAGCTAGTATGAGGAAATTATTAATTTCTACCAATTAACTAAAATAATAAAAGTTAAATGATGAAGCCTGGGACTCAAGTACTTACGACAGTAAGTCGGCACAAACGGTGTATCTCGAATGCGAGAGCCGCTAGTGGTCTACCGGGGAAATATACGAGTCAAATGGAGAATTTAATATCAGGACTGCAAATTGCATATAGTAGCTTAATGGGTTAGAGCGACCTGACGGAAACCAGGAGATCCGTGGTTCAAATTCCGGCCATGGCATTCAATTTTTTATGTTGAGTGTATCAGAAACCTTAGCCTATATACTAGTGTGAAGAAATGATTAATTTCCATCAATTAACTAAAATCATCACCATCATTGTCGTTATCATCCTATAAGGGTCAGGTGTAATAAAGTAAATGGAGCAGTGACAGTAGAACATCGCTTTAACAAGACCACGACAATGTTCTTTTCCACGCTTCCGTAACATTACTATTGTGACTTTGTGGGTTCGTGAAATAATGAAACGAGGTTACGAAACACAAAAACTACACTTTATTTTCCTAGCAAATGCATTCGTCACCATTACAGTTTGCTGGCTAACCTTAAACTGTTTATTTCCTCTAAAAACTACCCTCAACTGTCTCTCACTTCCGGTGACGATCGGCCATCATTTTTCATCGGCTTCGCGAGACTACCGCCAGGGTGACACTGCTCCCTCCTCAAGGCTGGTCGTCCCGAACAGCGCCTTCGTAGCGGGCCAGGCGATCCAGGTGTACCACCAACATCTTTCCTCGGGGCACCTTCTGGATGCGGTAGACCACGTCGTTAATCCTCTTCACATTCCTCAAGAGTGGCCCCAAGTCAGCGTCCGCCAGCTGCTCCCTCCTCAGGCCTGCGCTATCCCAGCCATCCGCAGGCACTGCCGTGACTACTCGAACTGCTGCGGCACGCTCCTTCCCCTCCACTCTTGTGCATTGGCCGCACTCTTCTGGACAGGGTCTTCGGGACATAGCGTCCGCGTTACCGTGACTCTTCCCTCTGCGATGTTCCGAGGTGAAGTCGTACTCCTGCTGCCTCTGGACCCCACCTGCTGTCTGGCCTTCCGGTTGCACCGTGACTATCACTTCGCTCCTCGCGGGGACAACCACGTCTTCGCTCAAGACGACCCTGCCAATTCCAAGGCGATCTTCTGGTTGACGGAGTATAACCTCTTCTCCGTTGAGCCTCAGGACCTTCCTGCCGACGTCGACCATCGCCTCGTGGCTCCTGAGGGCATCCAGTCCCAGAATCACCTCCTCAGCCACCTTCGCGACGAACACCCACAGACGCACGGCACTCCGTCCCAAGTTCAGCTCCAGTAGGGCCTCCTTCTGCACAGGCATGGTGTCGCCCGATGCCGTCACAAGCTGGTATGGTCGGCTCGGTTTCCTCGTCGGCAAACCCTTCGCCACGTCAGGTCTGATGATGGTCACGGCCGCCCCGGTGTCCACCAGCACGCGGCACGGCTTTCCTCTTACCCAACCGTCCGCGATGAGGTTGTCATCCATCCGCCGGCTGACGGCGCGGATTGTCACTCGAGGGGATGGTGGTAATGGCGCCGACGTGTCCCTCTCCACGCCGGGCCTTACTCGTTCTTCCCGCTTCCCTTCCTGGTGTGGGCAGTCTCTCTGCAGGTGCCCGGGCTGTCCACACCCCCAACACAGGCCACTAGGTGTTCGCCGGCGTCCCCCGGCTGCTGTGACCTTGCCTTTAGTTGGCTGCGGTATGCTGCGGCTAAGCGTTGGTTCCCGAAGCGATTCTCCAGGGCCTCCCAGATGTCCTTGGGCACCGCCGTCGTCTGCACCGCGTTTAGGATTTCCGCGGCCCGTCCCTGGAGGCTGGGTATTAACTGTGTGGCCTCCTCCTCCGGTGACCATCTGTTGTGCCTGGCCACTGTGTCGAACTGGCGGCGGAAGACTTCAAACGTTGACGCGCGTCATACTTGGGAGGTTTGACGCGCGCAGATGTTATGTCGCGTTCCGGCGCGTCGGCCTTCAAGTTCTTCAGCTTCCTGCCGACGACGTCCTCCACCATGGTGTTCAGGGACTTGACGCTGCTGTCGGCCTTTCCCTCCAGGTTGTTTACGCGGTTCGCGAGGTCTTCGACGTCTTCAACCATGGCGTTCAGGGACTTGGCGTTATTGTCGGCCTTTTCCTCTAGGTCATTGAAGCGGTTCGCCAGGTCCTCGACGTGCTCGTCCACTTGGCCCATCCGCTTGCCCAGCTCCGTCACGTCATCCCTCACGCCGGCCAACTGTTCCTCAAATTTGGCGGCGAGGAGCTCGTTCGCCTCCTTCATTTCCGTGGCCAGACTGTCATTCGCTGCCTTCATTTCTGTGGTCAATTCGGTCTTTATTTCTTTCAACTCTGCGGCCAAGTTGTTATTTGCCGCTTCTGTCTTTGTTGTTAACTCGTTCATCTTCGCGGCCAAGTTGTTATTTGCCGCTTCCGACTTCGCTGTTAATTCGTTCATCTTCTGCAAAAGCGTTTCCAATGCCGATTCCATGGCCATAATCTTCGGTGATGTTGTTATCCCGCTTCCTGACACCAGTTGTGACTTTGTGGGTTCGTGAAATGATAAAACGAGGTTACGAAACACAAAAACTACACTTTATTTTCCTAGCAAATACATTCGTCAGCATTACAGTTTGCTGGCTAACCTTAAACTGATTATTTCCTCTAAAAACTACCCTCAACTGTCCCTCACTTCCGGTAACGATCGGCCATCATTTTTCATCGGCTTCGCGAGACTACTGCCAGGGTGACGCTATTATGCACGTCAAACCTCCAACACGGTTGTAGCGAATCACGGCCGTTGCTTAGTAAGAACTAGGTTACTCTCGCCTTATAATTATTAGAAGGACGCTCGGATATTAATAATTTATTAAAAGCTTCAAACTTATGTCAGATATAAAGACAATGATCGACCAATCATGCACGAAATAGGAGTGTAATTTTAGTTTTAGTGGATCGGCAATTACACGCAATTATAGGAACCGACTTAGGTAGGGAGGGACATGGCCACCACCCGCAATGTTTTGGTTAGGACTAAAATTTGAAAATACACTGGTGTTTTATTACTTATTTACTTTAATTGTATTATACTACATTTTAAAGTGGTTATGATTATATCTATTGCAAAACAGTAATTCTTATTGGAACAAATTTCCGTTAACACTGAAGCTTTTAATGGCTTTACAGTTGGAAGGCGGTCCGGTCCGCATTTGTTTTGATGTGTCAACGTGACGTGGAAATCGAACGAACTTCATATAGTGCCGCATATAAACTTCAGTTTATTCATTGTCAGTGCAGTGCTAACGGTCCGGTAGGCTACGAGAGAAGTTAAAATGGATAAATTTGTAATTCGAAGGAAAAATTCTACCACAGTATAGTGGTATATATATTCTACCACAGTATAGTGGTAGATATATATATATTCTACCACAGTATATATAGTGATCAACCTAGTACAAGTTCTCGTAAGCGTAGATAAGATCTGTCTCAGACCCAGCAATTTCCATGGGTTGAATATGGTAATGTAGCAAATGTTATTTTTTGCAAAACTTGTAAAGTCATTCTTGAAAAAAATGAGCTACCAGTTTTCTTCAAAAATGGAAAAGCTTTTATTAAAAGTGGCTTTTCTAAGTGGAAAAAGAAGACCCACCTCGGTAGCGTAGTTGGTAGCATGTCTGTCTCACGTTCCAGAGGTCTTGAGTTTCGCATCTTGGTTAGGGTGAGTTATCTGGATAAGGTTTTTCCGGGGGTTTCCCTTATCCTAAAAGACAAATTTCGGGTAAATCCCCGCCTCGGTAGCGTGGTGGTAGCATGTGTGCCTCACGTTCACGAGGTCCCGAGTCGAATCTCGGTCAGGGTGACTTACCTGGATAAGGTTTTTTTTTCCGGGGGTTTCCATTATCCTGAAAGACGAATGTCGGATAACTCTAAGCTCTACGGACCCCGGGCTCATTTGAGCATCATTTCACCCATTCCATTCATCGTCCAATATGACTTAACGTTGGATGACGTAAATTACAAACAAAATATGTCGGGTAACTCCATGCTCCATCGGCCCTGGGCTCATTCGAGCATCATTTCACCCATTCCATTTATCTTCCGATATGACCTAACGTTGGAGGACATAAATTACCTAATAATAATAATAATAATAATAATAATAATAATAATAATAATAATAATAATAATAATAATAATAATAATAATAATAATAATAATGATAATGATAATGATAATGATAATGATAATGATAATGATAATGATAATGATAATGATAATGATAATGATAATGATAATGATAATGATAATGATAATTATAATAATAATAATAATAATAATAATAATAATAATAATAATAATAATAATAATAATAATAATAATAATAATAATAATAATAATAATAATAATAATAATAATAATAATAATAATAATAATAATAATAATAATAATAATAATAATAATAATAATAATAATAATAATAATAATAATAATAATAATAATAATAATAATAATAATAATAATAATAATAATAATAATAATAATAATAATAATAATAATAATAATAATAATAATAATAATAATAATAATAATAATAATAATAATAATAATAATAATAATAATAATAATAATAATAATAATAATAATAATAATAATAATAATAATAATAATAATAATAATAATAATAATAATAATAATAATAATAATAATAATAATAATAATAATAATAATAATAATAATAATAATAATAATAATAATAATAATAATAATAATAATAATAATAATAATAATAATAATAATAATAATAATAATAATAATAATAATAATAATAATAATAATAATAATAATAATAATAATAATAATAATAATAATAATAATAATAATAATAATAATAATAATAATAATAATAATAATAATAATAATAATAATAATAATAATAATAATAATAATAATAATAATAATAATAATAATAATAATAATAATAATAATAATAATAATAATAATAATAATAATAATAATAATAATAATAATAATAATAATAATAATAATAATAATAATAATAATAATAGGAAAAAGGGGATAGAAAAACTAGAAGCTTATGAAAATCATGAAGAGGCTGTGATGAAATTTCAATCTTTCAAATCAAATGTGAATGTACTTTGCCAGATATCAAATGAAAAACTGACACAAATGCGACAGAACAGTGTTTGGTTACTAAAAATCATATCCTCTCTCCGTTACTTGGCACTTCAAGGGTTGGCAATAAGAGGACATGCAGACGAAAAAAGAAACTACACGTAGACCGCAAACAAACTGCGGTCGATGTGCGCATTCGCGAGGAGAGTCGTGTCCCCTTCTCGCCATCCAAGCAACACGTGACTCCCATCCCTCCCTTCCTGCATACGACAGAGCGCAAACAACATCGAACGCGTGTATTTTAATTCTGTTTTGATTTTCAAAGTTAACAGAAGATAATTACCTCAGACATGATCTCACAATCGATCAACAAATAGATAGAATCATAGTTTCTTTAAACCCTGAGGAACAACGCAGTGATTCGGCAGAAAATGCAAAGAGTGAATGTAACAGTGAATGAAACCTGCCCGCGCAATGGAGGAGAGGCAATCTAAAATGACGGTAGAGGGGGGGAAAAGTAGAAGATTCCAGTTTTGATAAGCCACACCTCCAACAGCATTTTGCTCGCGGTCTAGTTATAACAATCTATTGCGTCTTCGGTGTTAAGATAGTAAGGAACTTAAGGCACGGATAGAGCAGGATTCTTGTTATAAGTGGTTATCCAATGTTGTGCAGAATGAAATATTAACTGTTTTAAGTAATGATCTCCTCAGAAAATTACTAGGTGACATAAACACCATACTTTGCTATTATAGCAGATGAGATTTCAGATGTAGCTACCAAAGAACAATTCAGTGTTTGAGATTTGTCGACACTTCACTAGAAATAGTAGAATATTTTCTAGGGTTATATGTAAGTCACAGTACCACAGCTAAAGATCTATTCAATATCATCATTGATACACTAAGACGATTTGACTTGCCTATCTCTAGTTGCCGTGGACAACGTTTTAGATGGCGCAGCAAACATGGCCGTAATATATAATGGAGTTTAATCTAAGATTTCTGAAATAGAGAAGAAAGCTATTTTTGTGCATCGCCTCAGGCATTCCCTAAATTTATCACTTCAAGACACTGTAAGGGTAGTGCCAGAATGTCAAAATGCACTCACCATTATGACAGATTTAATACATTTTGTAAAAGATTCCCCTAAAAGACTTGCATTATTTGTTCAAATAAAGTCAGACGACACCACAAACTTAAGGCCATTCTATCCTACAAGGTGGACTGTAAGATATCTACAGTTCACCACAGGAGAGAAAGTCTCCCGGCCCTGAGATGCAGGGGGATTGCAGAAGGTTCCCACACCCTCCCTGAACAGGTTTATGACACCCCATGTCAGTTCAGTTACAGACCATTCAAACACATTCTGACGGCTTCTACTTTTGTGAACGAATCTTCTCGGTTTTAGTGTACAGAGTGAATAGGGCACATGTTTAAACGGTTCTGCTCCTTGTGTAGCATGCGTTCCCTGCCACACACATTCGCTGTCCTTGTCGCACTGTGTATGGGAGCACCTTCCTTTCACGGACCTTCTTTGCGTTGCTGGACAGTAGCACATTCGTCGTTTTGTCGAACTATATACAGCTCCAAGAGTTTTTTACTAATGTGTCTCAAAATGATAACTCAGATGCTGGTGCTAAAGCAAATGGTTTGCTAATGCATATGCAGACGTTTGTTTCCTTTTTTATGCTAACAGTGTTGGTAAAGTGTTTTTGCCACATTGATGCAATAAACACGGCTTTACAGAACAAATCTCTACACTTTGAGCAGGCCAATATGATGATTTAAACACTTTCTGCCAATATTCAGTTTCTGTGAAATAATTTCCAATCATTCTGGAATGAGACCACTGAAAAATTCGAAGAAATGGATGTTCATTCGTCTAAAATACCATGTGATGCATTAGATGCAATAACCGAATTGTTTGAAGAGGGTTTTATAAAAAAAAATGCAAACTATTAGGTATGTTTTTGTGTAATCTGTATAAACACTGAATGACTTGTGTTATTTCAATATGCAATATAATGTGATACAGTTCTAACAGATTGGAATATACAATTACATGATTACAGCATTATTACTCAGGATTATATTGCTCAGAAGGCATCCTTACTATATGTATATCATCAAAATTATATTATATTACAGATTATATTACCCTTTCATTCATACTCTCTAAAGAAATAGGAAATTTACTGTTGGTTTGAATGTGTGTTACAATCAGTTCATTAAGGACAATGGTAGATAAGTTTACGGAGTTTGTGTTTCTTCCATCACACGACTGCACCGACCTTTCTCACACTGCAGTGGTGGTGTACATATGGCTACTGGAGGCATTCCTCTCAGGCGCATGCAATAGTCTCCTTCTTCTGTAAAGAGTAAAAGATCATGTTATTTGTAAACAGCATGTTATTTGTAAACACATAACACATGATTATAACCCCGGCAGATGAAACGTAGGATTTGACAGCTAGCGATTAAGTTACACTAACTGAACTAATCACAAGTCAGCATTCCAGGTGATGGATGACGAAGTGGAAGCGGAAATGTAACCGGTTCTGTTCCCAAATGTAACAATTTACAACTGTTTTAGTTGTGAATCTCTAACACGCGCGTGGAGTTATGTTTGTAATTTATTTTATTTCAAATGCAATGTATCAAAAAACGACGTCGATCACCGAGTGAAAATCCTTTGCTTCGAGATGCGCCACTTAATGGTCAGGCATTGAAAGGATCCGGGAAAGGTGTACGTGAAGATCCCTTAGTAATTTATTTTACATGTGTTCAAATGTTTAAGCTGAGTTATTATTCATTGAAGTTCACTACTTACATACATATTGTACGCGAGTTGAACACGAAAGGAGAACAATCAGCTGTTTTTACTAGCCACTCGAGCAACGTCGGAATTACACTGCAGCCAACGTTGCGTGGAGCCATACCAACTGTCAAGTGCAACATTCCAGCGGCCCCTGTTTGAATTGTGCTGCATTCTCCCTCCCTCCCTCCCTCCCTCCCTCCCTCCCTCCCTCCCTCCCACCTCTCTCTCTCTCTCTCTCTCTCTCTCTCTCTCTCTCTCTCTCTCTCTCTCTCTCTCTCTCTCTCTCTCTCTCTCTCTCTCTCTCTCTCTCTCTCTCTCTCTCTCTCTCTCTCTCTCTCTCTCTCTCCTTTCTGTTCTATATAAACTGTTCTATGTAAACTTAAAAATTACATAACAATCCATAGGACGTTGCGGCAACTGTTTTATGAAACATGTTAACATGGAATCTGATGAAGGTTTCATGTATATGTAGCAAACTGAGGGCATAAAAGCAGGTTATAAGTTTTAATACTACACCTGTTAATAAATGGTCATTGTTCATCCGTAGTAGACAATGATGAAGAATACATAAATACATTTTATTTGTTTTGTTTAGAATTAATCAGAAATTAAGTGGAGTTAGAACGAATAGAGTTAACAATATTATGCAGCATAAATGACAATGTTACGACAAAAGACGACCAAAAGATTCGCTTAAACTGCCTTATTTGCCACAAAATCGTTATATCAGTGCTAACTTGGAATCGAGCTTTCTTGTACAAATGCATTATTCTGAAATATCCCCACAATATTTCTTGAAGTCTATGAGGCACGCATACTTTGTGCTGCTGACCTGCACATAGCTCCACCTCTCACGCGGAGCTACATGACAATTCTGAGCACAACTCCGTTATTCGCACGTAAACTGCTTCCACAGCCTGGCGATCGATCACCCGGAGCCACATTTACTGACCCGTGAACTCTTCCTGCACCGCTACACGATCTGCCGACTCCTTATCATGGAGCTTGTCACATACCACACTCAGCTCATAGCACCATACTGCTCTCCCTGTATAACTCACTGACTCTGACACCATCCAACTCAGTACTTACTGACTCTCGGCCTTTTATTGGCTTTTATGTACCTCCCGGGCGCGGTAGATCGTTCTGGAATTAGATCCTTCTCGAAACACGATCTGGAAAGCTCTTTTGCGTAGTAGCAACACAGTCCGCCCCAACTTCATGACATCAGCTCGTAACTAGCCTTGAAGGCACACCACTCTTCGTTCTCAGTCAATACGGTACGAGATGCTTATTCGCGATGGTGGCTAAAATGCTTCACTCAACTCCTTTCCTCAAAAAGCAGACAGCAATGACAAGGTTATCTCTCGGTAGGCCATGCGAACGCCGACGTAACACTATGAATACGAATTTGTCAATTAAATTTTTCATTCAGAAAATGTTCGAGTGCTGAATGCAGTTTAAATTACGAAGAAATGCTGTGGGGTTAAGCACGAAATTACTTGGCCGGCTGAAGACATCTTAAGTATAATTATGCGGTGCTTCTACTATAAAAACCACTCGCGTGTTTACAAATAGTTTACGAGAAGTTGTAGCTGTGAAAAAAGAAAACAGCTGCAAATAACATTATGCAAAAACTAGAAGGAGAAAATATGAAAGTAATTGACTTAAATGGAAAATTAGATTTTGCTTAGGAAGCTGGTGTTTAAAAAAGCCTGAAAAAACCAATGCTATAGTAGAAAATTATCAAAAAGGCTTAAATTACACAAAAAACCTAACACAACACCAAATTTTGTTAATAAAACAAAATTAAATGTAAACAATATGACGAAGAGGTTATTGGGTTAAAATTTTTCATATTTAACTTAAATTATGTGTGTGATGCTGAAGTTGAAAGGTCACAAGAGAGTTGTATGTTAACTATGATGCAGATTTACAATTAACAAAGCAAAAAGCAAAACCAAAAAAGGAGAGGGAAACAATTAGAGATGATGAATATGCATACATGTCAAAACAAGTAAATAAACTTGTATGAATTTTATATTTTGAATTTCATAAACCTTGCGATTAACCGCATATAATATTTAACTATATTCAATACTCTTAAATAATATATACATACAATAATCTTGGATGATATTTTACATATGATATAAGTTAGACACGCAGGGGGTCACCTCGCTCATTGCGATCTATTGTGAACAATACCTCCAGGAAGAAGGGATGAAGTGAGAGAAATTCAGGAGGCCACAGAGTCGTAAGCAGATAGACCGCAGAGAGGCGCCGAAGTCTCTAAATGCCGAAAGTTCTTCATCACCACGCGAGGAAGACCACCGAACGCCAAGAAAAGCCTTTATAGTGCGCAAGCAACGGTGCCACTTGTCCAGCTCCGACATACACCGCGAATCTGAAAGGAAATCGAATGAAGGTAACTTGTAGAAAATAAATGGTATGACAAGGAGAAACCTCGGATAAAGCAAGTCACAATTTTGATCGGCGAGATTCGAACCCACGACTATTTGCACACGTTATCGCAGCGCCACTTCGCTCAGTATAGTTTACATACAGTATAACTGAATAATAACGCGGGTATTCCAGGACTGTAGCGTCAGACTCGGGAGAAAGGATGATATGAAAGTAGTCAAGCGGCACTGCAATCTTTCCTAAAGTACGTATGTAGCCAGTTTCTTCGGCTCGTCGGTGCAGTGCAGCACCATCGCTGACTCGCTACCTCAAAAGGTTGGAAGGGCAGAATCGAATGAAATAACATGAAACGGGGCATGATATACGTAAACAACCTCCCCGATATTAGCCTGATGACGATCGCGGGTTTTGTTGTGGAGAGGTTACGCCGTCATTGTGTCTACTGTCAGAGTCGACAGTGGGTGCATTACTCTCTGCATCTTTGCTGTTTACTGGCTGAAGAAGCAGGCAAGACCCATCTCCCTCCGGCGGGCCGTGGCTGATGTCAAGAATTGACGTCACGAGGCAGGGGACCGACTATGTTGTCACTGCGCAGATACCGTTCGAAATCTTTCGAATACGTACTAGTAGCTAATTTGAGAAGGATCCATCACCAGAAGTGTCTGGCGACGCCCGACAGGTATATAAAGGCGATGTGAGACTCGGAAGACAGAGTTTGTGTATCTTTTGAGTTACGAGCGTCAGCTGACGAGAGCAATGGGCACTTTCATGCAGTTCACCAATCAGTCGAGCTGTATGAGGCAACCGAGCGCTGTACAAAATTGTGGTGCATTCCAAGCTCCGTGACGAAGAGTCGGCAGGCCATTGAACGGTGTAGGAAGCATTTCACAGGATAATAAGAGCAGCTCTGTGCTGAGGAATCGGCGGGCACTGTAAGAGGCAGGGAAGCAGTTTAAATGTGAATATCGGAATTGTGTTCAGAACCTTCTTTGTGTAAGAGGTCAATTCATGTGTATGTCAGAGATATTACTAGCAGCACATGTTGGTGCGTGGATGAAAAAATATTAAAGCGACGTGTTGATGTGGTTTTTGTGTAAGAGAAGTTATACTTAGTATTGTATTAACAAATTTGCTGACAAATAACGCAGTTTGAAGGGAATTTTGTTTTGGTCACAAGATTCTCTCCGGTATTCGCCTACTGATACGAAAAAAAAAAACACACAAGGTAAGTCAGTCACAAAAAGTCAGTCACGAGAATTGAATCCCGACTTGCCGAATGCTAGCTGCAGACGTTACCACCTTAGTGATAACGCTTGAATAGTTTATCACTTTAATCGTTAATATTTGTGCTTCTTTTGTTATAACCGCCAAGTCGTAGTTTAATTAAACTTACTATAGCGTCATAACTATGGCTACCTGAATGTGTATTATGACCAATGCGACCCGGTACACCTGGCTCCGCTAATTTAAATATTTGTGAATGATTTACAAATTTTGCCGAGGGTTATACAAATAGGGTCGCGACTGGCGCAACGCGCACAAAGAGACAGTGCGGCGCGGACAGATAAGGGACATATAGTGCAGCACGGAGATATAGAGCATGCTGAAACAGATAAAGTTAGATAAATGGAAAATTCTAGTGACATCTTGATTGGTAGAGAACATTCTACAACCGTCTGGAATCATGAATGGTCGTATAAAAGAAGCCCTGGCTGGTTTATCAGACAGTTGAACAGTCATAACGAGAGTTGAAATTGGAACTGGTGTGAGTTTTAAAAGTGAGCTATTTGTTGTGGTCAACGACCTTGGAAGACTTTAGTTGTGTATGTGAAGTAATTCTGCTACTGTAAGGGTTGACCAAAGTGCATTTCTACGGAAATAAAAATAATTTTTAATTTCTGAAACTTAGACTTTTAATTCTATGAGCCCACAAAGTGACAATAGGCATCCTACGCCGTGGCGTAGTGGGCTAAGACATCATGCTTTGGTTCCTAGTCACGGAGTGCCAACTGGGAAGGATCCCACCCCTAGGGGTGCGGATATTAAGTCCCCGGTATAGGTCCGGAACCCACTGAGCATCGTGAGGAAGTTGAATGCTTATGATAGGTAAACGACCCTGGTCCTTCAAGCTAACTATCCTGCTGGGAGTGTCGAGATGCTGACCACGTCTCCTCCCCGTAACAGTTGCATGACCGCCTATCTCTACCTTGCGTATGTCTGCGTCAGGCCGGCAGTCGCGTTGGCAGGCCTTGGGCCTCTATGGGCTGTGGCGCCAGGATTTATTATTATTGTTATTATGATTATTGTTATTATGATTATTGTTATTATTGTTTTTGTTATTGTTATTATGATTATTGTTGTTGTTATTGTTGTTATTGTTATTATTGTTATTATCATTATTATTATATAAATAGGCTTTTAAGTCACTTTATACTGTTTAATAAATCTAAAAGTAACACCACGCAACTGCTGCTTGTCGTATATAAATTTAGAAGGCCTTAGCAGAGCCCACACACTATTGATGTTTACACGACTTAATTTGGAATAAAATATAGGATGCAGATAGTGGAATGCAGCTCTAAACCAAAAAACCAATTATGGTAAACACTATCTCCGCTTACATATACTTACAAAACAGAATAATAACGCCATATCTGTCTTTAACATCAAATCTTTCGTATTTACCAAAGCCAAAGGTTACTGACGTCAATGTAGCGTGGCATCGTCGCCTCTAACGTTTTGTTTTGTTGGGCATTAACATGTGACATTGCTTGCGTAAATTTGTAAGTATACAAACGTACATGAGTGTGGGTTTAACACGGAATAAAACTGATACTATACATATGCTGCATTCACACAATTCGTACAAGTGATTTTTGCACTCTATTTCTTATTAACGATAGTCAAATGTTTAAGCCCTGGTCGCTATGTAAACGCTTTCAAATGCCGTTCTATCTTCATAGGTAAGAGGCAGAAACTACTTAACGACTCCCATTTGAGTAAGGTAAAAGTACAAAGACTTAAATAACTTATAAGCAATATCTCCGAAATGGTGGAGAACACAATAAAATAATAACAAACCTATATCTAACTCTACATGTGTGTATTTGTTTTAACGATCACTACATTTTTATCCAGAAAGACTTGGACCATCTCTTTCGAGTTTTCCAGTTATGCTAAAGTAATTCACAAAAAGGAGAACTTCTGAAGTTGCTCTCTGAAAATTCAAGACATACATTTTATTTCTAACACAAATATAAACTTATCGAAACTTTCGAATAATATTCCATGTAAAGTTTAGTGTTTTGGATGGGAGAATTCTCATGAAAATATTCGTGCATTATTTTTCCTAGCTTCTGAATTTGAATACCAAATGATGCTTTTCTGATTGACTTTTCTTTTTAAAGTTGTGTTGTTCACACAGAGACAGACGTACAAATACAAATGCACACGCACAGCTTTCTTTGAAATGCTTCTTTTGGGGGTTCAGGGTTCATGAATTTTTGGTGGAATCTCGGTATTGAATTGTTGGATTAAATGCAATACTTTCCTCACTCTACGTAGTAAAGGTAGGGAAAAAAACGTAATGTAGTTAACATATTGGATCTTTTGTGTGCATGGTTCTGTGTCATATGTGTTATGTATAAATACGCAGAAGCGGGTTTGATTTTGTTACTTTTTTACATGTGATGGAACTATATCTAAAGCGATAACGAGCTGACCTTATAAAGTTGAGAGGTTTCGTTGATAACCCGCACAAAGAAAACATATTTGGTCTGGACTCTTGGTAAGTTACAGTCATAGCTTTTACAGTTGTTCCAGTATTGAATAGAATTGTTCATCAATAGCATGTGGCATATTCTGAAATTGAGGTAACAGTAGATCCTGACGATAAAATACATTTAATGGATTGGATTCATTGGTTGTTTCGACAGTATTTAGAATTAGTAAACCAGCGTTTGTTAAATAACCAGCCATCTTATTTCAGTATGTTTTTGTCTAAAAATGGCTTACCTAAACACAAATTTTAAGTTTACTGAGAAAAATTCGATCAACTGAAGCACTATAATATATTAAATTTTGTAGAAATTATTTTTCGAATTAATAATTTATTTTTAATTATACTGATATTCACGTATGTATACACGAGAATGATAGAATATGAATGTTTTAATGCATGCGAGAAGTGCTTCAAAAACAAATATCTTGTTTATATTTTTGCACGCCCAAAGCAACAATGGATCCAAAATATTTAGTAAAATTTGTTAAATACAGGCATAAATGTAAAACGTTGTTACTGTTATTTCGGAAACTGAGAGGTTACAATACAGAGGTTGTAAACAAATGTTTAAAAATGTTTCGCCGTTTTTGACGGCCGTGCAGTTAAAATATTGTATATATCCATAGAAAATAATAACAATCATGTCGATTTAATTTATCAGGACAATTAGATTTGTAGATTTACGCAGCGTATTTAAATGCAAATACTATTGTAGAAAATGCTTTGTTCCAAAAAGCACGAAACAACTATATTCTCTGTGAATTTAAGTGTTCTAAATGTTATTTCTCATGTATTATTCCTTATGAAAGCTTTACCTTTAACCGCGACTTTAAACGACAAATACAATTTTGAAATCATTTAATAGAGAGAGTGAATTATCCTAAAAGTATATCCGTAAATGACATTGAAAACGTTTGCCTTAAATGTAATCAAATGTATAACCATAAACTCAAAATGATGCTTTTCTTATTTGCTTAATACAAGCGAAAGTAAAAACTAGATTGGTCCAATGTCTCTTCACAATATGTGCTACTGGCAAGATATCTGTGGATAAAAATGTTATCTGAAAAATGGTATATAAAAAGGATGTCTTCCAATTACGTATTTAATATGAAAAAACAACTTTTAAATGAGTCAGATGAATGTGCTAGTGTTGGGCTCTGGTGTGTCGGAATTTAGAATAAAATTTTTCAGTAAAAACAATGTATACCTTTTGGGAATGTATAGCTATTTCAAATATTTGCATGAACGTTTACAGACATCGTTTTGTGTGTATTTCTATTCTCCTTGTCGGAGGATTCGTTTAGCAGATAAAACAGTGACGTATAATTCTAATATGGAGAAGCTCATTAGAAAAATCGTTCGTATTTCCATTGGACAAGCACGTAAGTAAGGTGTTCAAATCATAAAGTGTTGCTTAATTATTGAAGTGCATGTATATGTTTCAAGATTGTTACATTACTGTTTTCCAACGAGTTATTCCTTATAACAGACACGCAAATATAAACTAGTATATGGTTAACTATTACGTATAAAGAAGGTTGGATACTGTGACAGTTTGTTATTTAGGGTTCCTGAAGCTTTTGAACTTAGAGATGTTTGTTTTTAACTGCCGTACTAATTGTACTAATGATATTACGAAACTGTTAACACAAATGAAAACAAAATGATTTATTTTATTTTATGTTTTGTAATCAGGACTATCGTGTTTGTCATCCAAAAGTCCATTATAGAGCTTCCAAATTTTAATATCCCGAAAGGTGGACTGAGTAAGTGTAAGATATTCCACCTGTAAATCTACAGTGCTGTACGAGTTAATAGGAGGTTAATGTTTCCACATGTGCAGAATAGCAAAATTAGGATGAATGTAATCACAATTTAGAACAAAGAAATACTTTGGGAATGTGGATAATTGACTAAGTAAAAGCAACTCTAAAAGAAAACTCTGACATCATAAAAATATACAAATATATCTTATGAATATAGTTTAAAAAGAAAAGAAAGAGGATTGTTTGAAAAATGTGTAAAATGGTATTTCAAAACTGAAACCGAAGCTTCTGGTTGAAGTTTTTATTGCAATAATGCTCCTAAGAACGAACATTTATTAGTGATTTGAATTAGAAGGGATTCAGCAGAACTTCCAGTGTTCTGTGTTCAAATCCAGATAGACATGTGGGGACTAACCTCGTGCTTAGGTCATTTTGGGGAAAATATGAAGGAGGTGATATTTTACCAGCTGAGCTGATACGGTCTTATTTATGTTTAATACTAGAACTGTTAAATAATACAAGTGTTGAGGTTTAGACATAACTTCCAGCAAGGTCGATGTTATGTAGGTGAATGAAAAATGTAAAAACAAGTTCAAAATTGAAAGTGGTTATTGCTGCATATACTACAGTGCATATACTTTATACTTGTTTATAATTTTTATTCACTTTCTCTGCTCTTGTACAAACTATTATTACAAATCCTTCTTGACCTATCCACTTCATGTTAATAGAGATACACTTTACGTGCTTTATTGCCTATTCTCCTGCAGATGCAAGGATAATGTGGGAATGCAGTAGTCTTTGAGGGATAGTCAAAGATTTTAAGAGCTGGTCTCTATGTGATGGATTTGAAAGTATGTTTTGTTTGTGATTTAAAAGACAAATAACATACTCCTATTTGAGAAGAGTAGGTGTACTTACTGTAAAATTAAAGTAGTAAATCAACAATATCTAAAAAAAAAATGGTTCGCTTCAAAATCACCGGGCAAGAACTGTGTTTTAGCAAATCAACTTTGTTTGTGAAACAAAATTTTGTGTTTTCGTTACGGTTTACCAGTTATGTAGAGGTCATCCAGAACGTAGAGGACATTCTCAGAAAATTCAATGTATAATATAAATTGGCATAAAATATTTATCTTAAAGATATGGCTATTTAATCAGAATCGTAAAAACCATTTTTGAGTAAACCTAATACTTTCCAAAAATGTTCCATAAGAGTAGTCTGGGAGGATATTTTTACACCCTTGGGTATATACACGGGCGGACCTTTATCATAAAATGATTTTATCCGCCACCATGAGAACAAACATATCATTACGTGATACTTTTGTCACTGAAAAGTACGTTTTTTACTGTTAGACATGAATAATCTCTGCAAAGAGTCGAATTATCTCTACCAATCAGCAGGTCAAGCAGAAAAATAAAGTTAATAATACATTATTCTTCAGGAACGCTTACTCCAACATAGTGTCAAAGACATCTGACTATCAATTACCTCGTAGACGGTTTAGTCTGATGTTTCATTTTTCTTTAGTTATCTGAAAACATGAAAAGTGTGCTAAAAACATCTCCTCGCAAATAATTGGTGTTAACAGTGCTGTTGACAGGGGTCGAAGTAATTATCAAGGAGTAAATCTACTTGTTGTTCGGCCATAGTGTTAACCTATAACAATGTTGCATGTAAGGTTTGTATGGAAATGATGGGTACAAGAAGAGGTACTATGCATATTTTAAGTGCTACATACCTTTTTATCGTTATCGATACTTGCTCGACGTGTGCGGGTTACACTACTACGTGTGACTAAGAGTAATGTGTGAACGTTTAGGGACTTGTGTTATTGGCAATTTAATTTGATTGGTTACTTTTAATCACGTGATACTGACGATTCTATTACGCTTCTAGTTAACCATGACGCATTATTTGAAAATAACACATGATATAACGATTTGTCACGCTGTAAGAAAATCACGAGACTTTTACAGGTATATATTGTGACTTTGTGGATTCGTAGAATTAAAACTCCAATTTGCCGAAATTAAAAATTGTTCTTTATTTGCGTAGAAATACACTGTTCAATTCTCACGTAACAACATTACATCACATATACACACCACAGTCTACCAGGTGGATGACAATAATAATCAGCACTCGTTACACAATATTTGTTCACAGCTGTTTACTCACAACTCTTGTTTTACAACTGACTCATCACAAGCCATGGCTTCGGTTTATACACCCATTCATTAATTCCAGACTGTTATCGAATTTTCTCTAACATGTCACCAAATAAAACTCGAAAGTTCTAGAATGTATCTATATGTTGCCGGCAAGTCTTTCACCTCTGTGATACACTATCCGTCTCTTGTTTATCGGCGCTATGGTTAATTGCCGGCTCTTTGTGAACGCTAGCCACCTATCGGTTCCTTTGTGTAAACAAGCCACGCGATCGTAAATAACGGCTCGCGACAATATATAAATGTAACAGGTAGCTATTATAGGATAGTATACCTGCACTATGTTCAAGTGCACGGTAGTGTTTTTTAGGAGCACTAGCAGGTGCTGAAACAAGTTGTGTTACGTTTGGTAGATGTGAATTTACAATTAATGACGCTACTGGACATTTACAAAATTCAACTTTGTGCATGGAAAATTATGAATTACTTTCCAGTTGTTCTTGTATTTATAAACGGAATATTGTATGTACGTTTGAGACCTCTTTAATGAATATGGAAATTTAAATAATGTGTATGCTTGTTTGAAACCCATATCGAAAGGTCTTTACGGTAGTCGATGCGGTCAGTTATTTTATGGAAACTTGCATGTAGGTAATATGCAATGCAATGAAGGTTTTGTAGTAAATGACGTATGCAAGTGTGTGCCAAATTTATAATATAATAATACAGGTTTTAATCTTTCTGTTACACCTGGTAACATGTTGACAAACGCTAACCATTCGATATTAGTAGAAATGATAGATTGCAAAAAACTATTACATAAATAGTTAGTTAGTTACTAACACTCCCCACATGGCAACCTTGGCCTTCGGGGTAACCTCACCCCACCAAGTGATGACCGGACCCATTTCTCAGGTGGAGGCACCCAGAGGGCGGTGTCCATTACCTCCGATGATAGGGTGATAGTGAAGATGGCGCTGAAGTGAGAGGACCTACAGTTTTTACCGTGGACTCCGAACCACGTTGGGCATAGGGGATACTTCACGTGTGCTAGACAGAGGTGAAGGCGTGGATAGGGCCGACTTAAAATCGCCAACCCCAGAGCCGGGAATCGAACTCGGGACCCTTAGAACGGGAGCCGCGAACGAAACCACCGCGCTACCCCGGCGCCCCTATTACATAAATATGATTTACCGAACAGTTTGAATTTAAATTGGAAATTAACCGAAGAACAACTTGAATTGTTGATGTTATATAATGTAATTGACGATGTAAACTCTTACTTTGCAAATAATTATATTTATATATTTGGAATATGTGGAGACGGTGAATGCAATTTAATTATAGGAGATAAAACAATAACGGGTAAAATTAAACGTGGAGCTACTTGGTGGTGTGCTGACGGTACGTTAAATATTAGATGTGAATGTTGTTCTACTAATACGGAAAAAGGTCGTGTATCAGTAAACAGTTTACGAAATGCTGTAGCTGAAAAATGTAAAGCAGTCATTAATATAATTAAGCAAAAAATGGAACGTGAATGCAGCAAGGAGGTTGCAGATTTAAATTACGAATTAGATACCGCTTTGGAAGATAATGATAATGTTAAACAAAACTTGCAAAAGGCAATTGGCATTACAAGATATCAGAGGCGGCTGGTGGCTCTGAAAATCGGTGGTTCACAAATTTATCCATGCAATTTAATTTTTTTAAAGAAACAAACGGTTGTTTAAGCCTACCACTATAGACTGCTGTATACACAATTTAACGGTAATTCACAGAGTATAACACAACATGCGTATTTCAGAAACACTCTAGAGTGTAACACTCTTCTATTTATGCAGCTAAAAATTGACTTGATATCTCTTCATGGCAGACTTCAAGTGTACATTGCAAGATTTCGTTCTGGATTGCCTTGGAGGTCCCCTTAAACACTGTAGCATTCTCCAGATAGGTTTTTCAGAACACAGTCTAGCTCTGCACCGAAGTTTATCAGTCCTCGAAAAATAGCAGGATTGCTTGACGTAGCTGAATCATTGTGTCCTCGTAGAGCTAACTCAAAGGTTCCACAAAACCTAATGCAGTTAACAATAATGTTTAAAACATATCTATTTTGAGCCACTTTCTGGCTGTGTTCTTCAATTGTTCTCCGATATGCACTGCTTTGCAAAGTGAGATTTGTAGTGGACAACACGGCGCTGGGGCGTGTTTTCTCCGGGATCTCCGGTTCCCCCCGCCATCTTATTCCACCTGTGCTCCATCTTCATCTCATTTATCATCAGTGCCATCGCCTGCGGTGCCGTATGTAGTAAAAGCGGGCGTTAAACACTACAGATTTCATCTGCTTTGCTATATTTACATTGCCAAGCATAGCAAAACTGTATTTTTCATGTGCAGTTTTTAAGTTACGTGTTTTTAGCGCGATCATGAAGATGCTGCAAAGCATTCACGCCATGTTTTGTCCACACATCTTCACCGCCAAAGAGAACGCAAGGAAAGCAAAACAGGCTACTTTTAATATTACAACCACACATAAAATTATATTTCTCATATAAATTTTTGTTAAAGTTCCTGTTCAAATATCTTGTTTTTGTTTTGACTACCTATGTCATTTTTATATTTGGCGTGGGACTTCCAAGTCGTTTATTTTCGGTTTTTTCTTGTAAGCTCATTTTTAAAAAGGATGTGCTAATAGACACTTTATGGAATTCATTGTTTCTCCTTATATAACACAATATACTTGTATTTAAATAAATCACTCTTATTCACTACTCAAAGCACGACACAGCTAACAAAACACGGCACAAAACATGTGCCTATGCTCTGGTAGGTAACAGTAATCTGTGGCAATATTTGACCGATGCGAACATTTAATATGAGAATAATAGGTGGTGCTGAAAACAGAAGGAGAAGGCTTGGCATTCACTATTCTCTGGCTGCTAGGTTAACCAACCTTATGCAGCCATAAGCCCCGCCCTTCCCCCCTACTTGCCTCGTCACGCCCTAGGTTCATCCTGCCCTATACCTCCCCATTGTATACCAGTGGTTTGCAACTGAGAGCGAACTACTTGGCACCTGCAAACAATACAGAGCGCTGAGGGGCACTGCACTAGACAAGGTCGAACTGAACGCCAAATGGAACATGCCCTTGCATTAAAGGGAGACCCAGCATTTTGGTTGTAGCGCAAACCTGCTACCCCCTTGAGAAGCCGCCCCTGCAAGATATGAAGGAGGCTTTGGTTATTAGACAACATAAATTAACACATTAAAATATTGTTACTAAAACAAAGACTAACGTTAATAATATGTACGAAAAACTAAAAAAACGGGTTAAAACTTAAATATTTAATTTAACTAACTCTAATCTATGTGCTGCTAAATAGAAAAAATTGGAAGAGGAAGAGTTGTATATTAATTATGACGATGATTTAGCATTAACTAGTCAGGAAGAGGTAGGAGATAAAAATGATGACTACTTTGCGTACACAACAGAATAGGTAAACATATAACATATATATTTATTTATTGGTTATAACTAAAAAGTTTACATTGTTTATTGTGATTTACATAAAATAAGTTAAGCATTTAAGACGAATACTGATATATTAATACTGAGAAGGCAATAATTTATAAAATAATAAATTGTGAAACAACAACGATAATACTGAGTTCAGCTGTCTCATGCTTAAACCAAAATTAACAATTGATACAATCTTCACAACAGATTCTGTCAAAGAGGGGGGTACATTGTACGCTGCAAAGTTCAGTAATGATACTGATTCACCGCTCGTTACAGTATACGCACTTTCTAAATGATTAATTATATCAATGATTAGTATATGAGGTCCAGAGTCACACAATACTTTAGTCTCTACCGTTATGTCTTTTTCAAGTAGTGTTTTATAACTGGTTGTGGTACAACAATAGCCTTCTGGTATTTGAATTTTTAAATCTGTCTGGACTCGCCCAATACTCCCTTGTTCTATGTTGCAAGAAGTAACACTACCTACAACAAAGCCAGTAGGCTTTCTAATAGGGTATATCGCATTCAGATTTAAAAATTCATACTGAAAGGCTCTATTGATTGTCATTGTATAAGTAGTCGAGTTACTATCGTCATTGTTATCGCCATTATCATCATTGTTGTTAGTGTTGTTTTCTGAATGTAATAAGGTAGTCTGATCTTCAAAGTCATTCTCATCATCGTTTTCATCTTCATTGTCTTGGTGTATGTGAATTTGAAACATGTTTGTAATGTCGGTTAGAGTCTGTTGTAAATTTTTAATCATTTGTCTAATTTTAGTTTTTCTTACCGTTACTAATCTTCTTTCCGGTACCTGAGATGATGTACTCGGTTGAGCAACACCTTCTCGGGACTGGAAAGCGCGGTCGTTTACATGAGATAGCTCTTCTGCACCTGAGGGGTGCTCACTGTTCTGCTGAGAGGGCTGCTTCCCTTGGTATTAAGAGGGCTGTTCGCCTTGGTGTTGAGAGGGCTGCTCAGCTTGGTGTTGAGAGGGCTGCTTGCCTTGGTGTTGAGAGGGCTGCTCACCTTGGTGTTGAGAGGGCTTATCACCTTGGTGTTGAGAGGGCTGTTCGCCTTGGTGTTGAGAGGGCTGCTCACCTTGGTGTTGAGAGGGCTGCTCACCTTGGTGTTGAGAGGGTTGCTTGCCTTGGTATTGAGAGGGCTGTTCGCCTTGGTGTTGAGAGGACTGCTCACCTTGGTGTTGAGAGGGCTTATCACCTTGGTGTTGAGAGGGCTGTTCGCCTTGGTGTTGAGAGGGCTGCTCACCTTGGTGTTGAGAGGGCTGCTCACCTTGGTGTTGAGAGGGCTGCTCGCCTTGGTGTTGAGAGGGCTGCTCACCTTGGTGTTGAGAGGGCTGCTCAGCTTGGTGTCGAGAGGGCTGCTCACCTTGGTGTTGAGAGGGCTGTTCGCCTTGGTGTTGAGAGGGCTGCTCACCTTGGTGTTGAGAGGGCTGTTCGCCTTGGTAATGAGAGCGCTGCTCACCTTGGTGTTGAGAGGGCTGCTCACCTTGGTGTTGAGAGGGCTGCTCGCCTTGGTGTTGAGAGGGCTGTTCGCCTTGGTGTTGAGAGGGCTGTTCACCTTGGTGTTGAGGGGGATGCTCACCCTGGTGTTGAGAGGGCTGTTCGCCTTGGTGTTTAGAGGGCTGTTCGCCTTGGTGTTGAGAGCGCTGTTCGCCTTGGTGTTGAGAGGGCTGCTCACCTTGGTGTTGAGAGGGCTGCTCACCTTGGTGTTGAGAGGGCTGCTCGCCTTGGTGTTGAGAGGGCTGCTCGCCTTGGTGTTGAGAGGGCTTCTCGCCTTGGTGTTGAGAGGGCTGTTCACCTTGGTGTTGAGAGGGCTGCTCGCCTTGGTGTTGAGAGGGATGCTCGCCTTGGTGTTGAGAGGGCTGTTCGCCTTGGTGTTGAGAGGGCTGCTCACCTTGGTGTTGAGAGGGCTGCTCGCCTTGGTGTTGAGAGGGCTGTTCGCCTTGGTGTTCAGAGGGCTGTTCGCCTTGGTGTTGAGAGGGCTGCTCACCTTGGTGTTGAGAGGGCTGCTCGCCTTGGTGTTGAGAGGGCTGTTCGCCTTGGTGTTGAGAGGGCTGTTCACCTTGGTGTTGAGAGGGCTGTTCGCCTTGGTGTTGAGAGGGCTGTTCGCCTTGGTGTTGAGAGGGCTGTTCACCTTGGTGTTGAGAGGGCTGCTCGCCTTGGTGTTGAGAGGGCTGTTCGCCTTGGTGTTGAGAGGGCTGCTCACCTTGGTGTTGAGAGGGCTGTTCACCTTGGTGTTGAGAGGGCTGCTCGCCTTGGTGTTGAGAGGGCTGCTCGCCTTGGTGTTGAGAGGGCTGCTCGCCTTGGTGTTGAGAGGGCTGTTCATCTTGGTGTTGAGTGGGCTGCTCGCCTTGGTGTTGAGTGGGCTGCTCACCTTGGTGTTGAGAGGGCTGTTCACCTTGGTGTTGAGAGGGCTGTTCACCTTGGTGTTGAGTGGGCTGCTCGCCTTGGTGTTGAGAGGGCTGCTCGCCTTGGTGTTGAGAGGGCTGTTCGCCTTGGTGTTGAGAGGGCTGCTCGCCTTGGTGTTGAGAGGGCTGCTCGCCTTATTGTTGAGAGGGCTGTTCGCCTTGGTGTTGAGAGGGCTGCTCGCCTTGGTGTTGAGAGGGCTGCTCGCCTTGGTGTTGAGAGGGCTGCTCACCTTGGTGTTGAGAGGGCTGTTCGCCTTGGTGTTGAGAGGGCTGCTCGCCTTGGTGTTGAGAGGGCTACTCGCCTTGGTGTTGAGAGGGCTGCTCGCCTTGGTGTTGAGAGGGCTGTTCGCCTTGGTGTTGAGAGGGCTGCTCGCCTTGGTGTTGAGAGGGCTGCTCGCCTTGGTGTTGAGAGGGCTGCTCGCCTTGGTGTTGAGAGGGCTGCTCGCCTTATTGTTGAGAGGGCTGTTCGCCTTGGTGTTGAGAGGGCTGCTCGCCTTGGTGTTGAGAGGGCTGCTCGCCTTGGTGTTGAGAGGGCTGTTCGCCTTGGTGTTGAGAGGGCTGCTCGCCTTGTTGTTGTGAGGGCTGCTCGCCTTGGTGTTGAGAGGGCTGTTCACCTTGGTGTTGAGAGGGCTGTTCGCCTTGGTGTTGAGAGGGCTGCTCGCCTTGGTGTTGAGAGGGCTGCTCACCTTGGTGTTGAGAGGGCTGCTCACCTTGGTGTTGAGAGGGCTGTTCGCCTTGGTGTTGAGAGGGATGCTCACCTTGGTGTTGAGAGGGCTGCTCACCTTGGTGTTGAGAGGGCTGTTCACCTTGGTGTGTAGAGGGCTGTTCGCCTTGGTGTTGAGGGGGATGCTCACCCTCTACAGCTAGTTTCAATTGTAGCTTTACCTGTATACCCGGGTCACGTAACATCAACGTTTTTCGTATGGTGAGCAAAATGTCTTTTGATATTTCAAGACACCCGGGTAAATGAGGTAATAACGTTTTAAAACGTTTAGAACCAGCATCCACACCCGTAGAGGAATATAATAGCTATAATAATATAATTAAGTTATATTAAATTATATATATATATATATATATATATATATATATTAAATTAAGGTTATGTGCATGACAGTGTGTATAAGAGGTACAAGGATACTTCTCTTTCTGAATTGTCTGAACACCGTGTTTCCTACCTCCCATGACGGATGCACTATCATAGGTCTGTGTTATAAGTTTATTCAGGCATCCTGGCAGTTGCAGAAGTTCAGATTTAATTACTGTGGCAAGGTAGTCTGCATCATGACCAGCAGGCCGAACAAAACTCCAAAATCGGCTTACAGGTTTGTCATTCTCAAGATATCTGTAGATAATAACCATCTGATACACTGAGGAAACATCAGTGGTTTCATCTGCTATGATAGCAAGGAATTCTGCATCCTTAATCTCCGTTATTATTTCCTCTTGGCATACCTCTAACATACAATGAAGAGTTTCCTTTTGTATAGTTTTTGAAGTGCCCTTAAAAACAGTTGCTTTTTCCAGATGGCCCTTCAGGACACTATCGAGATCAGCGCTGATATCTATTAGGTCTCGAAGATACCAGGGTTTTGTGATGTATCAGATTCATCATGAACTCTCAAAGCCAGCTCAAATGAGCTGCAAAACCGTATACATTTTATTTAGGAACATCTATTCTGCGTAGCTATCGTTATGCAGCTGTCTGTTTCCTCTGTACGTACTGTCAGTTTGTGCAGTAATATTAATATTACCCACATAACCAGGCGTGTCTCTCTTACATGTCATGGTTGAACTTCCGATTGAATGTTTTAGCTTCTGTCTTAATCGTTGGAGTTATAGAAATGTTTGGCCTAGGCCTACTCATTCGTTTCACTTCAAATTTTTCTTCAGCACTCCCTTGCGAAAAGGACTTTTCCAGTAAAGACTGCACGGTATTCATTCTATGAGAATTTTAAAAACAAAACCACACAATAAGCACTATAAATAAAATGTTAGAATACTCAGCTTAACCTTAAACAAAGCTTTCTCAATGTTCTGCGAGCACGAAACCATACCAAAGAACAAGCAGACAGATATGAACTAAGCGAATCCCGAAGGTCACGTTATATCCGTTGTTAGGAGTATTATGATTGGTTGGTGGTTGCTAGGAGTAGGAGGAGCTAGGTTGATAAACCTCCATTTAAGCAATGTATAAGAAGCCACTTCCATCTCTTCACTTTCCCGCAACCCCCTCAGAGAGACCACATTTGGCTGAACTCTGAGGTTAACACTTCGTTGTAAACCTGGCGGCTCCTACTGCTAGCCTCTGTTTATTTCGACTTCTGTGGTCATGGGCAGCCACAGACGATAAGCGTAATTGAAACATGTTTGTATATAAAACAATGCAAACAAGTACAGCTTTAATGTGCAAAAAGCACCTGTTGTACATTCAAAATCAGTGGGTGTAGCGCAAACCTGGAACCTTATGGAGGAACCGCCCCAGAGATCAAGTATGTTTATTGGACACTGTTGTTCTGCACTATGATGTAAATTAAATGCTACAACATGTGGAAGAACAATATAATTATATTTATTTTAGTGTGGATATACGGTTTACGTAAGAGCATACATTTTGTGCTTTTGAATAAAATAACTTTGTTTGACATTACTTACATTTGAACTTTATACTGCGTGGCACACATCGCCCTTTACAATGTACAATATGTATGCATACAAAACACCTATATATGTACTATAAGTATGAAAAATTACTTTTTATTTAATGTGATACTTTTATTATGGTTGATACGCTATCTTCTTTACTACAGTCAGCAATGTTTATGATGAAGCTTGTGGTACTGGAAGAATTATCACTGCTCATGTTTGCAGTAGTGGAAGCACTGACTTCTGACATTTACTGGCAAGCAGATTTGAAGCTTTTGAATTGTTAATGCTCTCGCTGCTGCTAGCCTTAATTTCAAACTCGCTGTCACTAGCAGTAACCGAATCTTTATTATCCGACTGAGTAAAGAGAAAAGAGCGAATGTTTTTACAATTGGAATAATTGACGCATTAAAACACAATATGATGAAAGTCATGTTGTCATCGAAGTTTCTTCCGTTGCGCCTGCCATGTCAAATCGCAGAATTTCCTCCTAATAGTTAAAGAAGAAGTAGAAGGGTAACGGAAAATAAACATTTTGCTATACCTCCTTGTAGTTTTTCCAACCCCACTGTCTCCATGTACGTACAATTGTGGAAGCCTGTTACCGCTTCTATGCATCAAATTCTGTACATTTTTAAATTTATGTTTCCCTTTACAGTAATTGTAAAATAATACTCAGAATATACAAAGTACAGTCACAAATCATGTATGTTAATTGTACATGTTGTTCTGCACTTTAATGTACATTAAATTCGATATGTGGAAGAACAATATAATTATGGACATTTACTGGCAAGAAGTTTTGAAGTGTTTGAATTGTTAATGTTCAAGCTCCTGCTAACCTTAAATTCAAACTCGCTGTCACTAGCAGCAACCGAATCTTTATTAACGGATTGAGTAAAGAGAAGAGAGCGAAGGTTGTTACCTATGAGTTGATTGACGCCCTAAAACAGGAGCTGATGAAAGTTGTTACTTATGTCTTGTTGTAGTTTCGACACATACGAAGTGCTCACCATGAAGTTGCTGCTGTTCTTCCCACTGAAGAATGTCGATTGTTCCTCGCTGAGTAATACACTGGTCCAGAGTTGGTGTATTTCTATTTCCTGTGATGAGGGTTCTTGCGGAATCTCTTTCAGATCCCTTTATTAATATAATTTTCGACGCATCACCTAACATTTTGACATTAACTGGAGAAGAATCGGTAGTACCGAGGTTTATAGCTACTGGTTTTTCTTTTGAAGATTGTGACACAATTTTCATGGAGAGAACATAGATCATTCTCGCCATGGTTCACACCGTGCATTAAGTATGTCGCTAATGTTTAAAAACGACTTAGTCCAAGCGTTGTGCCCTGCGTCGATAGATTCTGAGACAAGGTCCATGGTATCGACCTTGTTGCTACTCTCCGCGAATCATCTTGGAGTCTCGGTTTTCAGTTTCTTTCTTTCTTTATTTATTTTTGCCTACGATGATGAAATCGCTTGGATCATGACGCTTCTTTAACGTGGTTTTCCTCTTCAGTGGAGGATCAGGACCTATGCACTGAGTCAATCCGCGGTAGAATTTTAGGCGTTGACATTCCCAACGATTATGTTTGCACTTTCCATGTAAACAAAACGTCCTTAAAATTGATTTGATTGAATTTTAGTTAGAGCACGATATATAAACATTTCAGAAAAAAGCACTTCAACAAAAAGCTACTGGTTATAATACATATTTTTTGAGTGTTCTACATGTTTAAAGGTATATTGTCTTGTTTTTGTTATTTGTAATGTTTCTTGCCCGTTGAATGGCAGGTATTTGTCTTCGTTAATTTTCTCCAGTTGCTCTACGTTTAAGAGCGCAAATATTTGTGATAAAATATGAGCTGAATCTTTCCTGGCGGCGTATATGTTCTAGACGTTCTCGGGCTTCGAGCCAGGTAAGCATATGTTGAGACATCGACGTTTCGGGAGCGTACATCTCTCCCATGTTCAGGATGTTGAATGACTTAGGGCTGGGCTGGCGGAACATTGCTTCCAGCAAGACCATAGGACTAACTTCGGTCTCACCACTATTTTGGCAAAATGCAGTGGCTTATGGGAGCGCAGAGTTAAGGAGGCGTTGGGTATCTCGGCAGAGAGAGTCACCGAGATGCTGGGCTACAATTTAGTACAGAATGGAATCCTGCATTAAAACTCGAAAAAGAGTGACTCAGGAAACACAGATCTGCCTTATTATTATTTTTTTATTTAGACAGGTCCCTCCCCACCTGCCCGGTGGCGATGATCCGTCATTCATCGGCATGCTTTCTACATCGCTTCCCGCATGCTGTTAATACTAACATGCAGGGATGCGGGGTTAGGTGTGAGAGATTAGTTGCGTTATTTGGCAGATCCCGCAATAAGCACTCTGGATAGTGTTGAGGATGATGTGCACAGCATGAGTCATGCTGAGTCAGGCGTGGTGTAAAAGGCCAGTGTGGCAAACATGGCGAAGCGCCCTGAGTGCCAGACTGGGGGTTTGTGATGTGAGTTGGTTGTTACTGAATTGTGTCGTGCAGTGGTATGCGTGCGGGTAGTGCGTGTTGCGGTGCATGCTGATCCATGCGTTGTGGAGGGTTAGTGATTGGGTTAGTGTGGTCATGCATGTTAATGATGGTATGTTAGTAGCTGTGACGTTATGCGTTAGTAGGTGGTTAGTCATGCAAATTAGTAGTGGCTTGGAATGCTCAGGGAATTCGGTGGGTAGGTGCTGTTATCGTTGTTATGGTGGTTGTGCTAGGTGTTAGATGGGGACAAGTTGGTTGATGTGAACTTGGATATCTTGTTCGCTGACGTCATTGTCTGAGTGTCTGTGGAAGAGATAAAGGGGGCGTTTGTGTTTGCTTGCAAGTGGGTCGTAATTTCCTATGTTTTCTATGAGCGGGTTTGTATGATGTTCAGCGTTTTTGTAAAGATCAAAGGCGAGTTTGCGGATAAATTCGTTGAGGGTGTGCATTCTGAGTTCTGTATGTAAGGGTGCTGCTGGGGTGGTCCGCGGAAGTTTGCAGATTAGCCGCAGGATTTTATTTTGGAATGCTTGGAGTCTTTTTATGTGTGAGACGGCCGCGAAGCCCCAAAGCGGGGCGGCGTATGTGAGGAGTGGTCGGAGGAGTGTTTTGTAAACCACGAGGGCAGTTTCGATGGGAAGATGACTGGAGTAATTAAGTAATGGGTAGAGTTCCCTTAAACGGCCGTAGGCTTTTCCTCTGATCTTGTGAGTGTTCGCGCCAGGTGAGGCCTCTGTCCATGGTGATGCCTAGGTATTTAACTGCGGGTGACCAGGTTATGTTAATGCCGAAGAGTTGTAGGGGAGGGAGGATTTGCCTTCTGTGAGTCGTACGTTTTGTAAAGATGATGGCTTGGCATTTGGTGGGGTTCGGCTTGATTCGCCAGTCAGTGAGCCAGGGTACAAGCTGGTTGATGTAGCTTTGTAGACGGTCATGAATAAGTTTTGGCGACCAGGATTGAGCCATGATGGCAGTGTCATCTGCATAAACGAACGTTTTGACGGAATCTGGCATAGGAATGTCATTAATGTAAATGTTAAAGAGGAGGGGTCCTAGGATGCTACCCTGGGGTACGCCGGCGCTGGAGTGGATTCCCTTTACAGATGATCTAAAGCAACGTGCTGTGAGGTAGTTAGCGGTCAGTTTGATTGCGGAGTCCGGGAAGTTATAGGATATCATTTTGCGCAGAATTCCATCGTGCCAAACTTTATCAAAGGCTCGTTCTAAGTCAAGAAAAAGTGATCCGGTGGATTTGTTAATGTTGTAGCCGTGGGTAATATGTTCGGTGGCCCTGATTAGTTGAAGTGTGGAGGAGTGGTGTGTTATGAAGCTGAACTGTTCGTTGCGGAGCAGCCCTGTATGTTTGACATGCGCGTTTAATTGTTTTAGTGTGATTTTCTCAAAAAGATTGCTCAGTGAGTTCAGAAGACTGATGGGTCTGTAATTGTTAGGGTTGTGAAGTGGTTTGTGCGGTTTGGGGAAGTGTAGCACATTGGCGGTTTTCCAGGCAGTTGGGAAGATACCCTGTTCGAGACAGTAATTAAAAATCAGCGCTAGGTATTTGAGTACCTTCAGGGGAAGATGCTTGAGGGCTCTGTTAGGTATTTGGTCAGGGCCAGGTGCTTTCCTGTTTGGAAGGTGGCGGATTAACCATGCAATTTCGGAGTGGGATGTCCTCATCCTGTTGTGGGTGCGGCGATCGTGAATTTCTCGCGTGATTTGTAGAGTTTCACGGTTAAAACGTGCGGATGAGGGCTGGTCGTTTGGGGTCAGGGTGTGTTCTAAGACGTCTGCGAGTGCTTCTGCTTTGTCAAGATCAGTTTCAGCTAATCTGTTGGTAGTCCGGAGTGGTGGAATTTCAATGGTTTTTTTGGTTAGATAACGGGTTATCCGCCAGATGTCGCCTCTGTTTGGGTCTATGTCGGCCAGTTTATTGTTCCATTGATCGTTAAGAATTTGGATTGTGCGTTGTCTGATTTGGGCGTTAAGTTCCATACTGAGCATACGTTTTTATGTATTTTTTCCATTGAGCATACATTATTTTAGTACATTACATTTATTGTACATACTTTGATGCATTAAAATTCTGAATAACATATTAAGAGCAATATAATATTTACATTTATACCTAAAATGTTTTACAATTTGATTTAAATAAAAATATTGAGAATAATATAATAATGCCCATGTTAGTTTTACAATAAATATTTTATAAACTACAACCATAAACAAAGATTGTTTATACCTATTGTTTTACCATTTATATTATTTAAATACATAGATAAGTTATATTAGCTAGGATACTCGGTTTACGTAAGTAAGATACATTTGTTGGAATATAATATGCGTGACAGTGTTTATTGACTAAATATGTGTATGAACATAATAAAATTTTGGTGCATAGGATATGTACGAAAAATATTTGCAAGTTTTAATTAGTTTTGTCTGGTTTTGCTATAATAATTTCAACCATTGTAGTTACACTAATATCTTCTTTATCACTGGCAACAATGTTTTTACTTGAGCTTGCAGTTTTGGAAGAATCATTATCGTTGTTTGCACTAGTTGAAACACTGTTTTTTACACATTTATCACTAAGTTTGGAAATTTTTGATTTTTTAATGCTGCTGGTGGTGTTAGTGTTCAATTCAATTTCGTTGTCGATATCAGGAGGGTTGGAATCTTCACTATCGATTTGAGGAAACAGAAGAGCGTAAAGTTTCTTATCTATAGGTTGAGTGATGCACTTAAAAATGATGTGGTGAAAGTTGTTACTTACGTCGTCTTGTTGTTTTGGCACATACAAAGCGCCAACCACGAAGTTGCTGCACCCATGCTCTTCACATTGAAGGATGTTGGTTGATCCACGTCGTGTAATACACTGATGAAGAGTAGGTGTTTCTGCGTTTCCTGCGAAGATAGTTAATCTTGCAGAATCTTTTTCGGTAGGATTTATTAATATGCTTCTAAATGCAATATGCAATAAACCAACATTATGTGGAGAAGAACTGGTAGTACTAAGTTTAATGAACACAGTTTTTTCTTTTGAAGAATGCGGTATAATTTCCGTTGATGAATTTTATAACACTGATGTTGATAATCACCATGGGAATTAACTAAGTCACTGGTGTTAAAAACAACTTGGGTCCAAATGTTGTGGCCCGCGTCGATAGGTTCAGAGACGAGGTCCATGTTGAACTTGCTGCTGCTCTCACTGAAATGATGTGATGTGGATGGTGTCTCGTAATTTAATCTTCTTACCCATCCCGATGACGTCATTTGGACGACGATTTTTTAATGCCGTTTTCTTCTTTTTTGGTGGAAACTCAGAATCTGGTCCGATACACTGACCCGGACCATGATAGCATTTTCCACATTGGCATTCCCAAAGATGATGCTTACATTCTCCATGTGGGCAAAACATCTTCATAAATGATCGAGTTTTTTTTTCTATATGAAAACTACTGATGACATCATATCTCTTTTCTACTGCTCAACACGTTCAAAAGCGTAGAGATGTCTTGTTTTATTATTTGACAATTGTTCTTCGCCGTTATACAACAGGTAGAACTTTTCTTCATTTATTTTTTGTAATTGTTGTGCAGTTAAAGTTTCAAATCTCTGAGGGAGTGTGAGCTCCCTGCCTTCGATTGTAGCAACTATTTTCCTCCCCCATTTTGTTTTAACAGCTACTAGGCTCTGCATAAAGTATCTATTACCTTGTACTAATTCGCTGGCAGTAATGGGTTTGGCTCCACCTACAAATGCGGAACCAATGTTCTGCAGCAATGTGCACATATCCACATTGTCATCGCCGGCTGCCATTTTGAAGTTTTCTCTTAGATGCAGAAGAAGCACTGAGACTATAGAAACACGATGTTTAATGTGTATGTATATATGCTATTATCTTATCTTAGTGAATATGGTAGCACGTGATGTTGACGTGTTAAGTTTTCCGTCGTAGTACCATCACTTGGTAAATGCTAGCCACATGATAATCACACATTGTGCGCGTGATCACGTGTTGCGTCCAGTTGATTATGTAAGTACAGTCGTATCTCGTAAAAGTCTTTAGGAGTTGCACATAAGATATATTCCGTGTACTTTGAATATGTCATAGTTTCTACTTCGTCTTTTACATCTTGCAAGTATTTTTCATAAGCTATAATTAAATTATTTACTTCTGCAATTTCTTTGTATCGATGATAAAATATATCGTTGACTATCGGATAGAGTTTAATTAAGTTTTTCCATTCTTCTTCAAGTAAAGATATATTAATCGAATCATCACCTTGGTATTGCTTTATGATAATATTAGGGGTGCCGAAAACATGTTTAACATCTAATTTTAATTCCTCATTTAAGTTTAAATCCCATTTTACTGCTTCTTTTTTAGGATTTTTATCAATAAGAGAAATACATGTAGTTATATCTTTCCAGTCTGATAAGTTGTTAAGAATAATTCCACGTTCCACGTTCTTCTCCACATTTAGCGATAATTGCACAATTCACAAGGTATTTGTAAAGAAAATCCTATACTAAGAAACTTCTTTTGTGCACGGTCCAAAAAGTACACATTGCTTCGAATACCAATTAAAGATGATAATGGTTTAGTATCCTCTTCTAGTTTCATCTTTTTTCGACTCTGGTTCTCCAGTGCTAGAACAAAAAAAATTATCAGATGTGGTATTTGAGCCCACGCTCTCCTTTCAGAGAGTCAGATCTTAAGTCTAACGCCTTAGACCGTTCGGCCAATCTGACAACAACAGTATACCTACTTTATACATACCTTTGTTCTATCGTGGACATGATGAGAAGTAGAAACACACTGCCACGCGATGCTTTTTTTATAGAGGCGGCCCCACACCCGCCGACCCCGGTGACGATCGCCCGCCTTGAGGAGGCTACATCGTCTCCCCATGCACATGCAGTTAGTGAGGCTAAGCGTGCAACAAGCAGGGGCAGTGTAATTGTTAATCTTCATGCTAGATGTTTTCGTGTTCCACGGAAGCACCCCGGTTAGTAACGGTTATGGTTGTTGGCATCTGAAGGACGCGAGCCTGTCACAGTAGTGTCCAGGGGTCCATGCATAGCCGAGGCCCTACATGGATCGCTGGGTGTCAAGGCATGCAGTTGTTAGTGTCAGTGTATAAATTATAATGGATCCGCTAGTGGTGTTATTAGGTTACAGCTAAGGTTAGTTATTGTCTGAGCTATAAGTTAGTAATCATGCGTCAAAGTATATACAAGGTGGGGGTAGTGGTCGACAGAGGTTACCGTTCGTGTGTCTCAGCTATGGAGGTGTGTTTCCTGGTAGGTTAGTGCGTCTAGGTTTCAGGCTGGGTCATCAGTGAAGAGAGGCTAGTGAGCAGTGTGTTGTGGTTGTTAGGCGATGGCTTGGGTTACCTTAGCAAGGTGTAAACGAGCATTAATGGCGTCGGTATTTTCGGCAATTCGTCTTTCGAAAAGGTATAGAGGGCGTTTATATTTTACTGAAGTTTCGGTGTAAGTGCCTAGATTTTGGATGAGTGAGTTGCAATTAGTGGGCAAGTTGTCGTACATGTCGGCTGCTAGCTTTCTATAAACTGTTCCACGGTGAGGATTTTGAGTTCGGAGTGAAGCCTGTGTTCTGGGGCTGTCTGAGGTACTTTGGCAATATTGCGGAGAATCCTGTTTTGGAGCTGTTGGAGTCTGGTAATATAAGTGGGAGCTGCATAGCCCCAGACGGGAGCTGCATACGTAAGAATGGGTCGAATAAGTGCCTTGTATATGGTAAGGCCGGTGCGTAGCTGCAAGCTGTTGTTGTGACTAAGTAGCGGGTATAGTTTACGGAACTGGGCGGCTGCTTTATTGCGTGCTGTGAGGATGTGATCTTGCCAGTATAGTCCCTGGTCAAGAATGAGGCCTAGGTAGACTACTTTGGGTTGCCATTGAATGTTTTGGCCAAACATGGTTAGTGGGGGGAGTTGGTGAGTAGAGTGTCGGTGGGCTCGCTTTCGTGTGAATATGGTGGCTTGTGTTTTGGCGGTGTTAACTTTGATGCGCCAGTTGGTGAGCCAGGGCGTGAGTGAGTCCAGGGTTCGCTGGAGATAGCGGTGGATAAACTGCGGTTTGGAAGAGTGGGCCATGAAGGCGATGTCATCGGCGTAGAGTAGCTTGATGGTGTAAGGGGAGCTGGGTATGTCGTTTATGTATAAGTTAAAAAGCACTGGACCGATCAGGCTGCCCTGGGGGACGCCTGCAAGGATAGGTCGGGGTGTGGATTGGCTGTGATTTATTACGGATTTGAATGTGCGGCCAGAAAGGTAAGTAGCAACAAGTTTGAATAATGTGTCAGGGAAGTGGAGATTCATGAGCTTGCGCAGAAGTCCGGGGTGCCAAACCCGGTCAAAAGCGCGTTCGATATCAAGGAAAACCGCCCCGGTGGAGCGCTTTATATTGAAACCGTGAGTGATGTATTCGGTGGCGCGGAGGAGTTGGAGGGTGGTGGAGTGATGTCTCTGGAAACCAAACTGCTCAGTAATGAGTATGTTATGGCGCGTGATGTGTCGGTTGATGCGTTTGAGGATAACTTTCTCGAGCAGTTTGCTGAGCGAGTTTAAGAGGCTGATCGGTCTGTAGTTGTAAGGGTTTGTGCAGTCCTTGTGGGGTTTGGGAAAGTGTCGGACTAGGGCCACTTTCCAAGGGGTGGGAAAGATGGCATGTTGTAGGACGTAGTTGAATATTTTCGAGATGAGCTGGATGGCCTCAGGTGGGAGGTGTTTCAACGCGATGTTAGGGATTTTATCGGGTCCAAGGGCTTTGCGGTTGGGCAGGTGACGGAGGAGCCACTGTATTTCGTGGACGCTTGTTCCGCGGATTTGGTCGTGTGTGTTTCGGTTCATAAATTGGTCAACCAGCAGTTCGGTCTCTGTCGTGAATGCCGGAGAGGAGGGTTCCTGATTGGGCTGTAGTACTTCCTGTAGAGCATCGGCTAGGGCTTCAGCTTTCTCAGAGTCGCTTGAGGCGATGGTTTGGTTGTGTTTTAGGGAGGGAAACGTCTATGGTTCGCGAATTAGGCTTTTTGAGATGCGCCAGAGAGACTGGTGTTCGGGGTTTATGTCCTGCAATGTCTGCTCCCACTGCTGTTTTAGCACTGTTGAGGTGGCTCTGTGAAGAGAATGGGTTTTTCTGCGGTATTCGTCGAGGTCGGCCGGGTGGCGAGACTTTTGCCACTTGCGTCGGGCATGGTTCCGTTGGCGTGTTAAGTGTTGGATGTCGTCTGGAAGTGGTTTCAGAGGGCGAGGTTGCGTTAGGGGGACTGCGTCAGCGATGCCATTCTTGATGGCGGTCTCAAGGGCGTTGACTGCTCTTTCAAGGTCTGCGGTAGAGTCCAAAGGGGGATCATCTAGGTGTGCAGAGATAGTCGTTTGGAAGAGGGGCCAGTTGGCTTTGTTAAAGTTTAGGCGCAGTGGGGGCTGGGACATGGCTAGGGAGCCTTGAAGGGAAATGAGTACCTGGAGGTGATCAGAGCTGAGATCGTTGAGAACCTGCAGTTCAGTTCGGTGCGTTATGTTGCGTATAAGTGCCATGTCAATAATGCTTGGTGAAACATTCGGGCGCGACGGGATGTACGTAGGTGTTTCCGGGGGCAGATGATATAGTCGGAAGTTCTTTCGTGAGCCAGGAGCTTAGTGCCTGCTGGGTTGTTAGAGTCGCAATTCCAGATGGTGTGTCTAGCATTAAGATCGTCTGCAAGGATTACTCTGTGGTCCAGTTGGAGGAGTGCATCCAGGTCGGTAGGTTCCAGGTCATCGGGAGGGTTATATGCTGCTATAATAGTCGCGTTGAGGTTGTCTATGCTTACGCGTATGGCTGTGGCTTCGATACGTGAGAGTGGTGGTATCTGGTGTTACATCAGTTTAAATAGGTGTAAGGTGCGTTCTAAAACAAATTTTTAATGTACACGTCATAAGGTATGTAGTTTAAGGATGATTCATGTTTTAAATTTTTAGGCAGACGAGAATCGTTTGGTTTTGGATCTCACGGGTACGCGTTTCTTTTATTTACCGCGTGTGAATACCATCTAGCCAGGTTCAACACGTTCCTGTAATTTATGGCAAGGATACATGCAAGACGTAGTATTAAATGTTACAATTGATTCGTTGTAAAATCATAATTCTTCTATATTTATTACAGTTCTATTTGTCATTTTACGTAGAAATTCAGTCTTTTACTCTCCTTTGGTAAAAATCACAGTAAAAAGATCTACGTTACGAAGGAGTATAGATGAAAGTTGATCATAGTCAATTTCGCCGTCATCCCATTTTAATCCGGGAATTTTTGAACTAATTTCATCATTGGTGGAAATAATTTTATCGGATAACAGGCGAAGATCGTGAGGAGGTTTAAAGATGCACGTCTGCACTTCATGATTCAAATTACATATTGAAAGTTCTTTAACTACATATTCAAGTTTGTCATTTACAAAAAAGTTAAAATAAATAAATCCTGTTTCTGTAGACATGCTTGTCTGTTAATTTGTGAATGTAGAATGTTAGTATAAATGAAGCGTACACTTACCTTTATATCAGTGACGTAAAGGTTTGCATTGGTATTGTTGTGTTTTTACAGTTATTAAGAAACCATATATCTTTGTAGATTTTTAGAACAAGATCGTCATTAAAAGTGTAATTGGTTATTCTAAATTTAGAGTAAAAGTTTTGAATGGGTAAATTACAGCACCGATGCACTGCATAGGCTATAACATAATAACCACTTGTGGAGCTAATAGAACTTTGTAATCTTCTGTTACTGTAATGCCAATTGTTACCACAATTACGGTTAAAAAATCGTATGAAATAATGAGAAAATGGTGGCATTCCAAACTGTCAAAATATTCTCCTATTCCACATTTTGAAATAAAAATACATATCCAGTGCTGTCCAGGTTTACTGATAGGATCTGTATTGGCTACTAATAGGATAGAAAAAAAATTATGTACACGTAAACGTAATTGATCACACGCAAAAACACCTAAGAAATACGGTTTACTATATTTATTTTTTAATAAATATTTTCGTATTTGCTCAGTATTCATGTTACATTAGTTGATCTATTTGCGTCAAAATCTAAAACACTTTGATATTCTGATAAAACAATCATACAAGCTGCTTCAGTTAAAGCCGATGCGAAACTCACATTTATTGAAACATTTCCATGATGTAAACCGGAAACGTGACTTTCGCTAGCACTTTTGTCAGGAGTTAAATCAAATATGAGAAATGTGTATCCTTTCGGATAATCTTTTCTGGATAAGGTGTGTCCTTTATCCTCCGGATTTAAATCTAGTGCTTTGGCGAGAGTATTAAAATATTTAACGTATTGCGAATTTGAAAAATCGGGTGTTAAAGGATGTGCAGGAAAAGGTTGTTCGTTTACAAAAAGTTGAAAGAAATTAAAATTAAGGTGTAAAAAATTGTATGGATTTTTTAGAAAACTACCACTATATGCGGTATCTGACACAAATCCAATTGTAATTCTGCGAGGTTCTTTACCTACTAATATATCATGAAACTTTTTACTTATAGTTTCTTTCGGAATGTTAAAAGGTTGAACATCCACTTCGTCTAATATTATTTTTCCATTTACAGTGGATAATAAATTTTGATGGGCTAGTAGCATGGAAGCAGAAGGAAAAATACATGTCATGTTAAGAGTAGCAGCAGTAATTATTGTTTTTCCTTTAATCTCTCCAAAAGATATCAGATGAAACTCGGGAGTAGGAGTAAGTTTTACTGTTATGTCTATATTGTTAGGAATATATTTATCTTGTGGAAATAACGAGCACGATAATCAAACCATTAATTCAAATTCTTTGCTAGCTTTAGTATGTTCAAAAAGCCATTTTAATCCTTCATTACTGTCCAATGCGTTAAAAGCACCCGCCGTGTCTTTTTTCCAAAGTGATCCTTCAAGCCACGAATTTTGCGAATCAGGAGAGTAATTTAACAGTTGTTCTATATACGTTTTGTATGGATAACCGGGTTGTGGAGGCGTAACGGTAAGATTATTTAAAACAACTTCTATTTGTTGGAAAAGCGAATTTAAAGGATTATTAATCAGAGTAATTTTATCTGTATCTTTTAAATCTTTTCCATCATGACTAACAATTTTCCAACGTAAATATAATTCTATTTGAGAAGCGTCGATATACGCGTCAGCATTACCTTTATAATAAAAGACAATTGGTGAATTGTAAGAAATCACATTTTGTGGTTCTAGTTCTATCACAGTATAACGATTTACACTAGTTTGCACAGGTGGTTCCTCAAAAAAGTTAAATGCCGAATTTACATAGACTTTAGACATTATGAAAATATGTCACGCGTAGTTCGTTTTCTTTTAGCTGAATTCGATTTGCGTTTCCTTTTTTTCTTCTTTTTTCCTGTTTTAGTTCTTTTAGATTCTTTCTTACGTCTTACGCACTTTCTTTTTAACTGATTTAATTTACGCTTTTTACAAGTTTTTATTCCCGATCGCAACATCGAATCTAAGGCTTGATTCGCTTTTCTTTTTAAATTCGTACCACCTTCTTTTAATCTATCGTTAAGTGAAATCTTAAATGTTTTTTGCGCAATTACGTCAGATAAAACATTTCCTCCTACATTTAATAGTTCTTTGCCAACAGGTTTTGCCGCGCTTTTAAAATACGGTGACATGTATCTAAACAAGCTACCTAAAGCGCCAAAAAGTCCGCGCCCTCTTTGAAATCGTTTACCTTTATACAATATAAAATTATCACCTTGATCTGATTGGTTCAAAAAATATTTAACCAGCTGACCATGATCCATAAGGTCTAAACCAAAGTACTACAGCCGAAGAAAATCCATCCATAAATGGTAATAATTCGCCTGTACCCGTTCTTAAATCTATTTTCACAATTTGAAAATCGTGTTGAAGAACAGGTGTCCAGTTTAAAGGCATAAATGATTTTTCCATTGCCAGATGATTGCGATCTACGTCTATTTCGACTATGGTACTTTCAATAATTTGAGTATATGTGTCGCTTACCATTTGAGGTTCTATAAGATTACAGTGTATAAACATTTTGTAAGGAAATGATACGTAAGGATTCATTGGAAATTGAGCACGTTTATCGTTAGTGACATCTGTTTGAGGTGGGTATCCCAACTGTCTGCTTAAATCTGGAGAGAGATACAATTTGCGCATCACAATATCGCCAGCTAACAATGTGGCTCTTCTGCTTTTTGATTTTGATGCTTCATCTTTAACTTCGGAGTCAAGTTCTGTGTGCGGAGTATCGTGTAATGTCGGTTCTTCGCTAGATGGAGGAATAACTTCGTTTTCAGGATCCAATGTACTATTAGTATCTGGTTCTGTTACGTCTTAATCATCGCGCTTTTTATTTTATTTTTTCTTTTCTATGGCCTGAGTATTAACGTGAACAAAACCGGTATCTTTATTATATAGAAAAAATTTATTGATTTGAGTTTCTTTTTTAACCTTTTTGTTAATTGTCGTTAAAAGCATAACATTATCTGTTATAGTAGTTTCACCTAATTCATACCGAAACTGAATTTCTTGAGAGGGCCCTAGGTCGGTTTTATGAAGCATGCGTCCTTTAATAAAATTACCACCTTTTGCAATGTTTAAAAACGAACCTGGATGTCGAATTTTAGTAAGTGCAACTTCCCACTTTCCTCTAAGCACCACACGCTGCGGGAGCATGTTTCAAAATTGTGATGTGTTGTTATTTTCAAATATATTTGAAGAACCATTACTTGTTAAAGTAATAGAAAATGGTTCAGTGCGAATCATATTGCTGCTGTTATTTTAGAAGATTTAACCCAGGTATTAAATTTTTTAGGATAACCTTTCCACTGTACAAGTACTTCTTTACTACTACCCTTACCTCGTGTGTTTAAGATTTTATCGATTTTGTAAACTTTAGCAAGACGAACGTTTTGCATTTCTTCGGTATAAAATATACCATTTATTTCTTCTCCAAATAAGTCACGTAATTTGTAAACTACGGGTATGCCTTTAACTACTTGGTGTATGATAAATATTTCGTCTGTCCAGTTCTGCTCATAACCATTATCAAATATTAATTTTGATTTTGAAATTCGCAAATGATCACCTATTTTAAATTTTATTGGAGTCGTAGATGGTGATTTCAAAAATTGTTTTTGTATAAATTATTGAACACTGTTAATATATTTGTAGCATTTACCCGTATAGGAGCCATTTTTATCGATCTATGATAAGAGTTATTATATCCCTGTATCAAACTTGGCAACACATCTATGTATTTATATGTGTTTTTATAAGTAAAGTATCGCCACATTTTAGTTTTTAGAGTTCTATTAAAACGCTCTGCTACACTGGCTTTTACGTTGTTATTAGTTGTATAGTGTGTTATACCTTTAGATTTTAAAAATACCTGAAATGTTTTATTTGTAAATTCTGTTCCTTTGTAAGTTTGAAGTATTTTAGGAATCCGATGATATTGTTCAAATATGCTATTGAATGCTTTAGTAATTTCATTACCACTTTTAGTTTTCAAGGGTAAAGCCCACGCAAATTTTGAAAAAACGTCTATAACAGTTAAAATATAGATATACGGTTTATTATATTTAGAAATACTATCTAACACATTTAAATCGCTTTCCCAAAGATCGTCAATATTAGTCACATGATAGAACTTTGTTGGAAAACGCTTTCGAATTGGTTTGTTAAGGGTATAGCTTTCTTGTCCCTGTAAATAATATTTAATTTTATTTTTAGGGATACCTGTAGCATCATGTAGTTTTTGTACATTACCCAACCCTGCATAATGATCAACTTTAGAATAAAATTTGTTAAGTAACGATGTTTCCTTTTGTGTTAAACCGCCTTTCGCCATTTATGCGAGCGTAAAGTGTAATTAGGTTGTTTTCGACTAGGATTAGTGCGAGTAGGACAAGGAATGAACCTTACGTTTCATCTGAATCCTCACTATCTGAGTTTTCTCTACCTTTTCTTTTATTTTCTAGTTTAATATTTCCTTTTATCGGTTTTCGCGGTGTGGGTTTAGTTTCTCTTAATTGTTCTGGTTTTTCTAATTCCAATAACTTTTCTTCCTCTTTTACAGCGTGGACATAAGGTTTACGTAATTTGGACATTATATCGTGATAATTTGTTAATTTATGTCTCAACAAACTCCACTTATCATCAGCTGATATATTTAAATGTTTTATTGTATTAATATCCTCTATTAAAGTAGATATTGTTTTATCTATGACATGCATTTTTTTCACTTTCAGGCTGTGAATGTAACAACATAATTTTCTTTGCGTATTTCATAACGATGGTATGAGCTTCGATACAAGAGCGCTACCTAACGCACTTAGAACAGGAATAATAAAAGCAGACAGGAATCCTCCTTTTTGTAATATTATTTTTTTTTCTTTTTCTTTAACGAAGTTTTCTACTAATTAATTTTCTCCAGGAAGTTTTATATTTTTTAAACGATTTATACTCTTATTAGACAGAGGTATAGCTCCTTTACTTACGTTTAACACACACTCGATAATTGCCGTTATTAATTTAGAATTAGCGTCTTTTAGTAATTTTGCACGCGATTTAGAATTTGCTTTGCTTAATACAAGTAACGCTCCACACTGGTTTGCTAATGTGGGAGAAACGCTCCACACTGGTTTGCTAATGTGGGAGAAGTCAGCTTACAAGCGTTTTTATAAGCTGCAGAAGATAAGACAGGCACTTGACGCATAGTCGTAGTTTCTATAAATGAACTTATTGCGTATCTCAAATACTATATATATATATATATATAGTATAGACCGAAGTAAATATATATATATATATATTTACTTCGGTCTAAAACAAGTAAGACGTTGATTAGGTAAAACTCCTGTTCTATAACGGTATATATCGGGAGTAGTTTGCATACAGTCTAACACTAAGTAACCGTAAGGAATATTAGTGGCTTTGTGAAAAGCTTCTGAAAGAAATTTTGAATTCCTGGGTTCGAGTTGTTGAAATAATCTGTCTATTTGAGATTTATCCCTGTTATTTTTAAATACCACTATATAATTAGAATTTAACGACATGGTTCTAAACCTTTTTCCTTGAGGAAAAATATTTTGCAAAATGCACACCACTCCAAAGTGTTTATGATGAGAATCTTTGGTAAAAAAAATTAGACACATCGTTGCTGTCACTGTCTAGCATAAGGTCATCTAAGACTAATAGGTCGGAATTCGTTACATTTTCTAAATCAGGTATTCCCTCGTGAGTCCGCACATTAAATGTACAGTTATGAAACTCACGACCGAATTTTGGAGGGTATTCACGCGGATGACACCATAAAGCTCTTTTTATAGAATTGTCGTACAAAGAATTGGCATGTTTTAATAAATTTTTTTACAAATGTTGTATTACCACAGCGTGACGGGCCAGCTACTTGCATTGTACTTGGAAATTTAAATTTAACTGCGTCGGCATTTACTCTTTCTGTAGGTGTGAAATTTTGTTCATTTTCATTATTAAGATCTTCGCTTGCGTTAATAGCAGTATCATTTTGTTCGTTTTTATTGTAAGAATTAGTAGCATTTTCATCATTGTCACTATTGTCATTATCTTCCATTTCTACATTTTCACCAGAATCGACTTGTTCCACAGGTTTATAAATTATTACATCTCTTTTTGGTTTTGTATAGGGTTTATACCGTGCGTTTCTCCATTCGTTTTTGTTCGAGCTTTTGTTTTCAGTTAACATACGAGTTATTGGATTAATTTTATTTTGAATATCGTTTATATTTTTACTTTTTTCTTGACTAACTAATTGATGTTGCTTATGATATGGTACATAACGTTTACTTAAGTTTTTACCAGTATCATTTTTTCGGATTTGTTTTAACCCTGATTTACAGTTTCTATTAGGAGTGCTTGTGTCTGTCAATAAATGTGTTTCATTTATATCGCTAGTTAATGTTTCCGGTTTAAATACGTCGTGCTGAAGAAAATACCCTGTCCAATGTTTCTTCTGGACTCATTTTAATTTAAAATTCGATCTTAGATTTAGACGTTTAGGAGGTTGTAATTCCTTAAAACGTTTATTACCGGTGTTAAAAAGTGTTTCATCGTTTAAGCGTTTAAAGAGACTAGCATTTTTAATGCGTTTATGTGTCTGTTAAATGTGTTTCTTCAGATTTGCGTTTCATAGGTTGAAAAAATGTTTCAATATCTAAAGGTTGAAATTTCATTAATTTACTTGTCTGATTTATATTCTCTGTAGCAGATCCTTTAGATGTTTTAGTATCACGCTCTAGTTTAAAATATTTAGAATTGTTTTTATTGTGTTTGAATTTATCTGTTAAAATTATATCCTCAGCTTTACGTTTCATAGGTTGAAAAAATGCTTCAATACTTATCGGCTCGAATTTACTCAATTTAGTTTCTTGATTTAAATTAGAATTGGCAGGCCGTTTTGTTGTTTTAGCGTTCTGGTTAAACCTAGAATACTTAAAATTACTGTTAAATATATTTTCATCGGCTACTCGCTTTGACTTTGCTTTAATGTCATTATCAAACCTCGGATACTTCGGACTGTATAAAGCAAATTCATCACTGGCCACGCGTTTTGGAACTCTTAACGATTCAGTATTACATAAATCGTTTACGTCGTAATCTATAGTTTCTTGCTGTGGTAACGTTCGCAGTCCCACTTTGAATGGCCGCCCGGAGGGGGCAGAGGGTTGCCTCATAAGTCCCGGGGACTAGCCTGCAGAGCTAGTAGCTGGTGAGCTAGACACTGGCGGCCCTACCAACGTTATTTGGTAGCTGGTTCATTAAGGACTGGCGCGTATGTGGCGTATCCACATCCGTCCCGTTTGCCATGTGCAGACGGGGGGGCAGCTTATAAAATAGGTGCTGTCCTAATGGAAATAACAGATGAGGACCCGGGTTCCCGGTCCTACGGGGCTGGGGCTTATGGGAAGTAGACCTCGGTGAGTCCCATTTTGAATATCTAAACAATTTACTCTGAACGAGGCTTTTTATACCCATACGGCACTGTGTCATATTCAGAAGTTCTTGTACGTTTAGTAACCACCATGCGAAAAGCTTTGGCTGTAGGCTCAGTTACAAGTTTAAATAAGGGTTTTCTAGTAATTTGTGTACTATTCAGATTAATTGTTAAATTATTGTTTTTAAAACGATATCAGGCATTATTTCTGTATTTACTTTATTTAAATTTGTGCAATTTAATGTAATTCCTTTTATTTTACAGACTACTTTGCTATGTTCACCATATTTTATTATATACCCATAACTTTTAGGACCGGTAGATACGAACTGATCAATGTAAGCATCTGCTCCATATTTTTCTAATTCATTTGTCATACAACCTAGAAACGGACCAGTATTAGGCATCCATTCATTTGGTTTCCATGTAGCAATAACTGAATCAGTATCAAAATATAATACCCTTTTACCTAATTGTTTTAAATATTTATAAAGTTCTAAACGTGCGTGTGCGGTGGTATAAGCTGCTATAACTACATAGGTTGTCGGGTTTAATTTAGGACTTACTTTTACATATCTCCACACAACGTACATAATTTCATCCGTTGCAGGAAGGTATGTTTGTACTTCTATACTAGGATTGTTTAACAGTTCTACCAATCGTGAATAATTTTTTATCAATTCGCAAGTGGGTAGGTTGTCTCTTTGACCGTATTTACCACAAAACGAGTTAAGCAAAAGCTTGGCCACTTCTCGCCTGGCTGAATTTGAATACATAGCATTGTAATCTAATTTCACTCCTCTTAATTCAAAATCATTAATTAATTTAAGTTTCTTATTGTCAGAATCACCATAAGACGGCCAGTCACTAGATTCTGTTTTGATTTTGAGATACTGATTGGCGTAGTTTTCAAATAAACCTTTCTGGTTTGTTTCGGCATTGTACTGTACCATGTTGTACTCCCATATTTCATATGTTTTTAGTATAACATATTGTTCTTTAAGAGCCACTTTTTCTTCGTCAATTATCCACGTTCCTAAAATACTTCTTTCTTCATCGTTGTGATCGCATTCATTTTGATTTTCTAATTGTGCACATAAGTTACATAACGGAAACATTAATTTTCCGTTAATACGTGCAGGTAAAACCGCATGATAAAGATTTTGAGGTGGTAATATTTTACGTTTAATTAAACCTCCTTTAATGTTATTTAAATCTGGAAAATCCTTACAGTATATTTGTGGATGCCCAACAGGGTATGGCTTTGTCTTATTTACAAAAGGGTACAAACTACAAACATCATAATTAAATATTTTTTTTCGTTTGTGTCAGTTTCATAATATAATTTCGTACAGTTTGTACGTCCACCAAAAAAAATCTTCTCTAGGTTCTAGAGGTACAGGAATGTTAAAATTGTGAACAAATCGTGCAAGATTCACGTCTAATTGAATTAGATTATTAAATTCGCATTCCCACATTTCTATCACTACATAACCAGCGTTTTTTTTATACTTTTAATTATCTTTTCAGAGTATTCAAATCTGGAGTTCATGGTTTCATTTCCTGTGTTAAAAAGTACTGCTGATCTTTTACGAAAACACATTTTAACCCCTGGAAAATAACACCCTTGAAACATATACACACATTTATTATGTTCATCCTCCTTATACCCATCAACCTTGTGCTTTAAAATCTTTACTTCGCGTCCACGAAGCGCGTGTTGAATAATGCCACTTTGCGTTTCTTCTAACCAACTTAACCATGTTAGAGCTACACGTGACTGTTTATCTGCTAGCCGATATCCTCCAAGAGGAATAATGGAAATGGTGTCTTTAGGCATAAATCTACGTCTGTAGACATTCATACAAGCATTTGCTATAGTTACACATTCTCTGAATGGATCGATTTTATTTTCCTGCATAAATTCCTTTCTAAATTTAGATACGCCAAAGCATAACATTTGCACATCAATTTTACAATAGTCGACAATTTCTTTTTCATATTAAATGTATAAGAAGAAGCCACTTTCTCAGCATACCGTTGTTCAAATACCTGTCTTTCGTCTACGGTCATTTTGCCTGGACAGTAATATTTTTGGTCAGGTAATGGTCCAATATAATTTGACTTTCTCTTGTGTTAAATAAATAAGGAAAATACCCTTTTACTTTTTTTAAACCAAATGTTTTTGAAAATTTTGCAAGAGAAAATGGTATAACATTTAAGGAATCTAAAAATGTTACATTTCCCTGCTTCATTCTGTATATACGGTTTTCATTCATAATTAATTCAGGAGTCCATTTTAAAGTACCTACCATATATCTGAGCAATAAATGACCATCATACGATTTTAAATTATGAGCAATAACTGTTATATTGTTAAATTTTAAATGTGGTAAGGCAATGTATTCAAATAATTCTTGGACAGGATTATTTTGAAACACCCACTCTTTAACTCCACAATGCTCGCAGCTATACATTTTTTCATATGTATCGATACAGTAATTACACGCCTGATAAAGTACACATAAATTTGCTTCATGTTCATAAGTATTCTTTTGAACATCAAAAGGTTCTTCCTGTGTGCATTCAAAGTCAATAAACATAAACAGTACATTCATACTTAACTGTTTACCACGATATGGTTTAATATAGCATAGATGATTGTGTTCTACATATCTGCAACATATATTGCAATATTTTTCTCCACAAATATGAGGAACCTTTCTACGTCTGAGGTTATACATTCTGTTACATTGAAGACAAACTTCTTCAATATCGCATACCCACTTCCCTTTAGGATAAAATACACCTTTTAATAAGTGATTATCATAACACGTTTGACCATTAAAGTCGCGATTACAAGAAGAACAAGTAATGTAATTTTCAAACAAAGGAACACACGGTAAATGACACTTGGAACAATTATACTCGCAACGATGCAGTTCTTTCTTATTATTTGTTGCTAAATTACATTGTCTGCAATAATATTTGCATTTAAATGCGCTGTGCAGATCTACAATGGCGTTAAAATGGTAATTATGGTATAGTAAATCAATATTTTATTACTATTCACTGATGATTTATACAAAAGTTTATTTCCAGTATGTCCGTCAAAAACGGTGAAGCAATATTCTTTTAAAACATCTTCAAAATGTTTTACATCTATACTATACATAGTAGTTTTGCTAACTAAATCGGATAATATTAATGCTTTACGCTTTTGAACTCTTTCAGTCTGTTTTACTGCCTTATACTCTGGATCGTTATTAACTTTAGCTAAATAAACAGCTATTGCTCTGGGTAAACAAAGGCTATCGGAATTTTTAATTACAATAATTCCTTTATTTTTGAAATATAATTCACATTCGCTAAAACATTCTCCTTCCAATATTTGAGTGTAAACACATGTAAATTTTAATGTACCATTTAGGAAAAAATGTTCATTACTTTGCAACACAGTTTCAATTGAATTGAAAATAACTTCTATATTAATCTGATCAAACCGTCTTACACTGATATTAAAATTTCTATTCGGATAGTTGGAATTAGCTATCGACACACCAAAATAACTTGGTCGATAATTTAAAAATTGTTCATTCACAAATTCTAAAAATTGAGAAAAAGCCCAATGAATCCATTCCATTAAATCAATTTCATCATCGTCATCAGGAATTGGGTCAACTAGTACTTCAGTTTCTGAATATCCAGAATAAAATCTAGACAAATTTCTAACTCTTGTCCCAAGAATAGTAAAAACCATAATTACACTTACCAAGAGTCGAACTAGAAGATGTATGCTTTCTTACGTAAACCGTGTATGTTAATTCAAATTATTAGCATAACTTTTATACTTACCTATACATGTTCTAATAACACAAATATTGCATCAGCTCTTTGTGTTAGCCAGCTAAAAGGTTAAAAGGTTAGCTACTTAGCAACAGAACCTCGGTGCACATGTACTAACAACGCAAAAGTGCTGCATCAGCTTTTAACTTGTGCCAAATAAAAGGTTAAAATCTTAACTTCCTTAGCAACAGCAATGTGGCTAAGTATAAGGTTAATACGGTTCATCGAATTGGCGCAAATTAAGAAATATATATAATCCTAGTCACAGTTACTCGGTCATACTGTGTTTAAGTTGTATAATACCGCCAGACAGCTAACTGCTAACTATCTGAAGATGCTCTTCAACTTCCAACTTAATAACGGTGCTGCTGCTGCTGCTGCTGCTGTTGCTGCTGCTGCTACCTCTACAGGTAATAAAACACCACATGCAGATTCCTCTATGGGTCTGGATGCTGGTGTTAAACAATACAAAACTACAATTACTTTCTTGGAAGTGTTGAAAACAGTGTTGTTATGATAAATTAACTTTAAAGAGAGTCGATTAAAGACACTAGACAACACTTACTTTTAAATTTTTCCGGAACTAGTTTCAGAGGCTTTGCCTCTATCATCGGCCGGCTCTCGAGAGCCGGCCGATGATAGAGGCAAAGCCTCTGAAACTAGTTCCGGAAAAATTTAAAAGTAAGTGTTGTCTAGTGTCTTTAATCGACTCTCTTTAAAGTTAATACAAAACTAATTTACCAAATTTACCCGGGTGTCTTGAACTATCAAGAGACATTTTGCTCACTATTCGCAAAACACTAGTTTTGCGTGACCCGGGTATTCAGGTAAACCTGCAATTTCAACTACCTGTAGAGGGTAAACATCCCTCTGAGTATCTACAAGAGCAGCTCACTCAACACCAAGAGCAGCTCTCTCAAGAACCAGGGGACGAGCAGCCCTCTCAAGAGCTAGGCGACGAGCAGTCCTCTCAAGAGCCAGGCGGCGAGCAGCCCTCTCAAGAGCAAGGCGGCGAGCAAGGTGACGAGCAAGGCGACGAGCAGCCCTCTCATTCCCAAGGCAACGAGCAGTCCTCTCAGCCCAGTGAACACCCTTCATGTGCAGCAGAGCAGTCTAATGTAAACGACCGTGCTTTCCATTCCCGAAAAGAAGTTCCTCAACCTAGTACATCTTCTCAGGTGCCGGAAAGAAGATTAGTAACGATAAGAAAAACCAAAATTAGACAAGTAATTAAAAATTTACAACAGACTCTAACCGATATCACAAACATGTTTCATCCATACATACAACAAGACAATGAAGCTGAAAACTATGACGATGACGAGACTAACTTTGAGGACCAAACAACTTTATTACATTCGGAAAATAACACCAACAATGGTGATAACACTGACGATGACAATGACGAAAACAGTGACGATAACAATGACAATAATGACGATAGTAACTCGACTAATTATACAATGACGAACAACAGTGCCTTTCAGTACGAATTTTTAAATTTGAATGCGATGCTCCCAATTAGAAAACCTACTGGTTTTGTTGTAGGAAGTGTATCTTCTTGCAACATAGAACCAGGGCGTATTAGGCGCATCCAGACAGGATTAAAAATACAAATTCCTGAAGGCTACTATTGTACCGTAACTAATTACAAGACGCTACTTGAAAAAGATGTAACTGTAGCGACAAAAGTATTGTGTGACTCCGGACCTCATGTACTTAACATAGAACTAATCAATCATTCGGGAAGTGCGCATACAGTAGCGAGTGGAGAAGCAGTGGCGCTGCTGAACTTTTCATCGTGCAATGTACCTCCGCTACATTATACGCTCTTTGATAGAATCTGCTGTGAAGATTGTATTAATTGCTAATTTTGGTTTATACATGAGACAGCTCAACTCAGTATTATTGTTATTTCAGTATTTATTGCCTTCCAGTATTAACATATCAATATTAACATATCAGTGTTCGTCTTAAATGTTACAACTTATTTTATGTAAAGTTTAAATTATATCCAATAAATATATATGTTACATGTTTACCTATGTTGTGTACGCAAAGTCATCATCATTTTATCTCCTTCCTCTTCCTGATTAGTTAATGCTAAATCATCGTCGTAATTAATATACAACTCTTCTTCTTCCAATTGTTTCATTTTAGCAGCACACAAATTAGAGTTAGTTAAATTAAATATTAAATTTTTTAACCCAATGACCTCTTCATGCATATTATTAACGTTAGTCTTTATTTTATTAACTATATTTTGATGTTGTGTTAAATTATGATGTCTGATAACTAAAGCCTCCTTCATATCTTGTAGTGCTTCAGTTGCCTTTTGCAAGTTTGGTTTAAGATTATCATTATCTTCCAAAGCAGTATCTAATTCGTCATTTAAATCCTCAACCTTCTTGCTGCATTCACGTTCCAATTTTTGCTTAACTCTATTTATGGCTGCTTTACATTTTTCAGTTACAGCTTTTCGTAAACTGTTTACTGGTACACGACCTTTTTCCGTATTAGTGGAACCACATTCAGATCTAATATTTAACGTAACTTCAGCAGACCAAGTAGCCCCACGTTTAATCCTGCCTGCTATTCTTTTACCTCCTATATTTAAATTCCATTCACCATCTCCACATCTTCCAAATACATAAATATAATTATTTGCAAAGTAAGAGTTCACATCGTCAATTACATTGTATAACATCAACAATTCAAGTTGTTCTTCGGTTAATTTCCAATTTAAATTCAAACCATTCGGCAAATCATACTGATCTAATAGTGTTTTACAATCTATCATTTCTACTAATATTGAATGGTTAGCGTTTGTCAACATGTTGACAGGAGTAACAGAAAAATTACAACTGGTATTATTATTATATTCTAAATTTGGCACACACTTGCATACGTCATTTACTACAAAACCTTCACTGCATTGCATATTACCTACATGCAAGTTTCCATAAAATAACTGACCGCATCGACTACCGTAAACACATTTCGATATGGGTTTCAAACAAGCATACACATTATTTAAATTGTCCATATTCATTAAAGAGGTCTCGAACCTACATACACTATTCCATTTATAAATACAAGAACAATTGGAAAATAATTCATAATTTTCCTTGCAAAAAGTTGAATTTTGTAAATGTCCAGTAGCGTCATTAATTGTAAATCCACATCTACCAAACGTCACACAACTTGTTTCACCACCTGCTAGTACACCTAAACAAACAAAAAACATTACCGTGCACTTAAACATGGTGCAGGTATACTATCCTATCGCTCGCTCGCTCGCTCGCAGATACTGGTAGGCTTGTGTTAGCCTGAAGATTGTTGCTGTGTGCCCACCCAGGACAGGGTTTAACCACAGATAGGATTTTCTTTTCGGGATGGGTTAGGATGACTGTTTTTCTTTGAGGATGGTGGATTGCATATGAGGTAATCTATTGACTCCTCTAGAAGGATAGAATGCTATCACTAGCACCCTGGCGTAGAAAGATTTATTTTATTTTATTTTAGTTTGAAAAGAATTTTGACTGAATTTTTGTTTAATTTTGAGACCAACAACTCTTGGTAGATTATGGGAGCTCAGCTTTTGCTGCTGCTGGAAATGCTCCGTAGTTACCTCGGATGCCCGCAAGCCATGCGGGGGACCCGGAATAGTCGGCGACGACGTCTTGTGGGATCATAATCACCAAGAGACCGAACCAGGGCACTTCTGTGCAAAGGTAATTGTGCGTATAAATAGTATCATTACATTTTGACCAACTAAATTTATAGCCGTCTAGACTGCAAGATATTATAGGAGATGCTGCATTTAGGATATGTTCTGTCTCTTACTATGGAAGGTAGTGAGAATTTACATCTGAGTGGATAGTGCTTTCCCCTTTGCGCTGTATGAAGTAAAGAAAGTGTGGGTAAGTATGCTGTGCAGTGACAGCACCATAGTGTTGTCGCTGCTTACGTTCAATTTAGTGTACCTCATATGTCTATTTCTGGTGTCTCCAAATACATCATTATATACTAAATGGACTAAATTTTCTCATCATTATTTAATTCATTTAGAGTGATTTCCTATTTTGTCTTGTGTTACAGATCTCGTGATTTAATTTTATGACAACAAATATTAAAAGATGCAACTTGCTGAATGATAACTGTAAGAAATGATAGCTTGCTGAAGCTACCTAAACACTTCAAGAAATATTTATTTGCCCTCTATCAAAATTGTGGAAAGGGAGCTCAAAGTATCTGAAAGTAAAAATAATAGATGTCAATTTTTAATCAACTGATGAAATGCTTTACTTATGAAACATGGGAATGTAGATGTAACGCACTAATGCATGTTTGGCATGACGCATGCTTTTGTCCAGTAATATTTAGTTACATTTTGTAATATGTATATGGTGCCTTATGCAACAGAATTGTTCATATTATGTGGCCACGTATTGTTTCTCGCTATTATGCACACATTCTTTTTTACTTTACTGTAGATTTGCTTTACTGAGCTTAGTTTATCAGTCATAGTAAAATATTCTGTGCATCAGCTCTTGTAGAACTTATACTGTCAAGTTTTAGATTACTTTGATCTGTATAAATGTTATTGATAACAGGCAAGTTACAAGTTTGTACCAAATTTATACTGTTAATTTATTTCTGGGGGGAGTTTTAGCAAGCCAAGGTCAACAACTTGTATTTGGAATGTTTTAGCGTCAAATTTGTATGTTTCGTTCCTGGAAGCTTGCTTTTGTCTGAATATTTTTTTCTGTGATACTGTGATCCAATTTGTTGTAGATCATATTTACACTGGCTGTTACAGGAGCCCCAGATATCAGCAGGCAATCTTGAATTGACCAGGAGCACGAACCCCACTTTACTTATGGCTAGTGTCGCCATCTGCAAGTAAGTTACAAGTGTTGCTTGTTTCAGTGGTCATATTCATCAGATGTGTCAGTATGTTTTTGCAGGAGGCCAGCAAGAGCAGTCACCTCTTTACAGTTTGAACTATCTACAATTACTGATTGGTGTAGTGACCATTAATTTTGAACTTTATCAAGACTGTACCTTATATCAGCATGTTGTTAGGGGGTTCTATAAGTGTGTGCCATTCAAACATATTAAATATTCTCTGTTAAGCTGGTCATTCTGGGGACTCTTTCTACGAGATATGTCTGCTGCAATTTTTCAATGTACGGTGGACAATAAATCAAAATGATGGTCTAGTGACTCATGAAGAAAGCACATTAATCAGTGTAAAGTTTAAATGTATGTGCTTTACTGTTTCCTATGTTCATAATTATTCATTTTGTTCTACTGAAAGTGCAAACCTTTGTTTTGCTGTCTTAGGTTTAGGCTTCAAGATGGCCTTGACCTTTAGGGTTAGCTAAGATATGCGAAGCACAGAGCCATCTTTGAGAAAATGAAAGCTTTCAAAAAATATTTCATGCAAAGGGTAGTCTGTGGAGATTTTCTTGAAAATATTTGTGGAAGGTGTTACAGTTTTACCTCAAGTTTGGTATTTAACCCACCTTTTGTTTTTAAGTTACTTTACTCAACACACACAAATGGATCTTTTTCTAAAAATACCCTTTTGAGATTTAAAGGATATGCATTTTTGGTGAAATCAATCAAATTTTTGAGTGAAGTGCAATACCTTCCCTACTGTACATAGTAAGGAAAGTAAATTAGTAAGTAAAATACATAAGGATATATATTCACACCATGGATAAAAAGATTAGAGAAAGGTCCATGCATGCGTGCCCGTGTGGTGTCTGCTAACACCTAACAAAGAGTTGGTTATATGCCACACTTTTTTATTATTATTTTCCAGCATTTGTATTATGTTTCCCAGTAACGTGTCCAATTTCTCTGATGCAATTTTGTCCTATAGCCTTCCATTTGTTAGATTGTATGTTAGTATGTGTGTTCATATGTGTGCGCGCTTGTATATTTGTTTCTGTCTTTGTTTTATTGAGTGCACACATGTTTTCTGGCCCTTAAGTTGTACAGTATTCTTGATTATTTTGCTCCTGAGATCATAGTTATGTTATATCATATTTATGTTTCACTTTTTATGTATATGTAAGAGGTGCACTCCAAAAGTAATGCATATTATTTTTGTTGTGACTGTATTGTGATTGTACGATTGTTGCTGCAGCAAAAACGATGGTGGAAGAAGGACTTGACTTTGGGTAACAAGCAAACTATCAGTTCGACTCCAAGTGTAAGTGAATGAAGGGAGAGCGGAGCTTTCCTCAAAAGGCTCTTCGTATGCTGCTTATTACGAAACTTTCGAGAGAAGATTAGGGTAGTATTATGGAATTTTGTTGTGTGAAGGCTGAAAACTGTGTCAATATTCAGCATGAACTAATTTCTCTTTGTGGGTGTGATGCACAAGACTATAATAATGTGAATAGGTAACAACTTATTTATGGGAGAACTGCTCATTCATTAAGAGAAACAGTGGAATTTATGGCAGAATACTATTCCTCCTCTTTTCATCCACGTCATTCACAACTGAAGAAATAACGTCGTTGGCACAAAATGTTGTCAACAGCCATTCAACATCAATGATCTGCATTTAACGTTGATCACAGAAGTAAGGAGCACTGTTGCGAGAGTGCGCCCATATAAAGTGGCAGGGAATGACAACCTATTGTATGTCACTTCCAAAGCAATTCCTGAAGCATGGTTAACCTACTAGGTGCACATTTTAAACAGCATGCTCCATCTGGCTCACTACCTGGCAGATTGGAAACATGCTAAGAGCATCACACTCCCGAAGCCAGGAAAAGATCCAGCAAACAGTAATTGCCACAGGCCAATCAGCTTCCTCCTGGTGATCAGTAAAGTATTCGAGAAGATTTTGCAAATCCACGTCCAGCATCTGCTGGACCGGCACAACGTGTTTCCCTCAGAACAGTTTGAGTTTCGACGTCAGCACCTGACTTCGCACCAACTCCTCCGCCACGTGGACGAAATGGTACATGGGTTTAACCACTCACTGTGAGTACGTTACAGCCCTCTTCCTTTATATTTCCCAAGCATTTCACTCAGTGTGGCATGAAGGTCTCATTCATCGCCTCATTCACTACAACAACCAACCTTACCTAGTACACCTCATAAACACTTCAAAAACTGTTCCTTTGTCATAGCCAGGGATGACATACCTCTCAGCCATATGGTATAAATGCAAGGGTACCCCAAGGCAGTTTCCATGAAACCCTATTCTTCCTAACCTACATAAGCACCCTCCCATCCCTGGTAACCTGTAACTTGTATCTATTTGCTGACAATACTGCACTAACAGTTGCATCTAAATACCATGCCAACACGATGCAACAGGCTCAGTGTTATGCTTGATTCATCACCTGGAGCCTGAAGATTAACACTACCAAATCTCTGGCTGTCACATTTAGCCAGCGTATTCTATAAGATGTATCCAATCTCTGCCTGGCTGGAGAGGAAGTTCCATGATCGATGGTGACAATGGAAGGCTCACATTATTTAATTGGCTAATAAAGTGTGAAAAGTGTACAAGAGATCAGCTGTGACAAACAAGAATAAACAAGCAAGTAGTAAGACCTGCTCTGACATAGGCCTGCCAAGTCCAGAGATCTGATGCAAAACTCCACCTTCACAAACTCCAAGTCCTTCAATATCACTACACAAGTATCCTTTCTAAAACCGTCTAACTACTCAAACTTTCTTGAAAACTTACTCTGAGCTACTATAGCACCTGTCCATCCTATAACTGATAATTCTTCTTCAATTTAAAACATCCTTACCCTACCACACTATCTCTTTACTATATATCCATCACAATGCCAGTAAGGAACAGTGTCCCAGAATGGCAAAAAATTCAAGATCCCTCCTCTTTGGAGAATGGTCAATCTTCAACGGCATTTCTGTGGCTGTGTGTAAATAGGTAGATGAAAAAGCAGGAAGAGTGACCAGCACCAATTTGCCGCACTCGGGTCAACCTTGCTCATCTCATATGTCTGCAAACATAGGATGTATCAGCATCCTCGTTCTGAGTGATTGCCGAATGGCTATAGTGGAAACTTGTGCTAACACAGACCACTGCCATATTTCAGTACTGAGGATCATTAAAGGCGACTGGAAAATGACAAAAAGGCATTCTTGTTGTGCGCCAAGAATGCTTTATGAAAGCAAGAAAAGACTCTGGATAACTGTTTGGAAGAAATGTTGACAAGCAATGCTCGGATCCACATTTTTTAGAAATATCAGTCACTATAGCATGGATCTCTTTCTTCAATCCTAAACCAATGCAGCAGTTAAAATTATGGAAATATTCAGACTTGCCAGTCAGCCCCCTCCCCCCAAAAAATTCGGAGTTAGCCTATCTGCAGAGAAAACTAGTATTTAATATTCTGGAATCATAATAATGTTACTGTGTCATATGCACTTCCAAAGGGCATTCCAATCATCAGAGAATGTGTCAGACATTTTGAAGGACCAACTCTTGCCTGCAGTTGCAGAAAATCAGCCTGAATTCTGGGAAAGTCATCCTCCAGAAAGACAATGCTCTGCCATACCAGGCTCCATTGTCACTGAATTCCTAATGCAAGATTGAGTAGAGATACTTAAACATTCTGCCAATGCACTTCACCTTGCTTTGAGTTATTTCTGGTTGTTTGACACCCTGAAAAACACTAGAAAGAAGAAAATTTTCTTCAAGATTAAGCCTAGCATCTGCAGTATACCAGTCCTTAAAATATATACTCAAAGACTCCTAAGAAAATGGATTGAGCATTGGCAACAGTATTTAAATAAAGAAGATTATTGAAGAAAGAGCATTTGTGTTGGATGATTTTGTGTGAGTAAAGAATACTGATAATTTTTTGTGCTTTACTTTTGGACTGCACCTCATGTATTGGGCACCTGTTGTTTGGTGTTCATGTTACTTATGTATCTATTTAGTCTCTGGATATTTTTCTACAATTTCCAGTTTTATTTATGTGAATAGTAAGATTTTTTCATATATAGTTCTTACTGAAACAATATTAGTGTTCCCCTCAGTTTGGAATTAAGTATGGATTACTGATTCATTTTTCTTTTTGGCTCTCGCCCTACTCCTTGCTTATCTTTTTGTGGTATCAGGCTTTCATCTCGTTTCCTTAAAGCTCTACATTTATTCAGATTGCTTTATTTTGCATGTGACACTGCCTGAAGACTGGCGAAAAGCAGAGTATGCTGTAGCGACTGCTGCTCCTTTGTCAGGAAAGAATCTTAGTCAAGTATGACTGTCGCTCTCAAAGCACATCCACATTATTTCACCATATATCTAACAACTAGATTAGTGTCTCATACTAATGATAGATGCCTTTTAGGAACCAGTGTAGTAACTTAGTAGCCAGCGTCACATGTGTGTCACAAGACTTCTTCCTATTGGTTCCTCCACATGTGGATGAACCAGCAGGCAGAGAGGAAAAGTCCTTCATAGTGGGTAAGCAGGCAATTTTGTGTTGAGCACCAAATGGTGGCGAGGTACAAGCTTTGATGTTTGGCTTAATCAAAATTTCTCAAATCTAAAGTTTTCTGGCTGTAGATAATCAAACTTTTTCATTGTTGAATCTGGTAGTGATTGTAGTAACTGCAAGGCTTAAGGCGAGGCTAATTTATACATATTCATAAAACAAGGCAAAATCAGTAATCAACAAGTGATGAAAAATTCAAATTACTATAAAAAGGTCTTTAGGAAAGTGATATATAAACTAAGTTTGTGCTAATCCCTTTCAGAGTGGAAATAATATGTAAATGATTGTACAATCTGTCATTGACAAATAAATAAATTGTTCCAAGTTATCTGTTTACTTTAATTATGTTTCCTTTTAAGCCAGTAAGTAAGATTTCCTGTAAAATTCTTCTCTACAATCCCTGGAGATTTATTTGTGAACCAGTTTAAGCATTTACGTGGGTCTGGTAAACTTCTCGCATTGCATGTTCTTATGCTTTCAATGAAACTGCAGTAGCAAGTACCTATAAATGATAGCAGTTATGGTCACTGAAGAATTTAACATTGTTTGAAAAAGAACCATTACAAAAATTGTATTTTGCACTACACCCCCAAATTTCAATTCCATATACTAGCATTATTCTTCCCCTTAACATAACTGTTACTGTTTTCTCGGGGGCTAAGCATAATCCCTTTTGGATCATCCAATGTCAATGTTTTTCATGAATTAAAAATTTCTTCTTTTACTCCCTCTCTTTGCTTCCAAGAACTAATAGTGCCAAGTCATCAGCACTACTCATTCTAAATTAAGACCTGAAGTTTCCTGGCGACGAATACACTCACTTTCTTCTCGGGCAGCCAGCCATGTGAAAAGATGATTAGATATCAACGTTTCGGGAGTGTGCATGTCTCCCATCATCAGGATATTTATAAAATGTTATAACCACAAAATGAAATACTGGATATAACACAACTATAAACAAAGACAAAACACTATCAAAATTCACATTACTGAACAAAAGACTGTTTTCAGTAAATTAAATGCCAGGTCAGGAGATGGCGTGAGTATAGAAAATTGTGTCAAAGAAACGTAACTACTTAACTTGATTATCAAGCTGTATTGATCTTTGCTTCTTAATTCGATGGATTTCCATTTTTAAGGCCGGTTTCCAAGAGAAGCTGAACTGAAACCCAACATCACGATTATGCGTGCTCCTTTCAGAGGAAATTGCCAAAGCCTCCTTAATTCTCCGCTACTAGTAACCATTACATTTTGCCAAGATGGTCGTCTCCCAAAAATTGGCTCTATGGTCGTTATCAAAACAATGCTCTGCCAGCCCAGACTTCTCAGGTTGCATTAAACGAATGCTCCATTCATGTTCGATTATTCTAATAGAAATGGTCCTTCCAGTTTGTCCTATATATGGTGTCCCACATTCACAGGGAATGCGGTACACTCCCGGAACTTGGAAGTCCAGTTTGTCTTTCACTGGTCTCAACAGATAGTTAAACTTTGGAGGTGGCTTGTAGATGGTCCTGATGTTGTATTTGGCAAGAATTCTGCTGATTCTGCTGGATAGATTGCCGGTAAATGGGATGCTGACTGTAGCGGTAGGCTTATCTGACGCTTGCTGTATTACAGGTTTCCTTTCCTAGCTTTGGTGATCGAGGCTTCATCGTCATATTCGGAGTAACCGTTTTGATGGAAAGTGAGTCTCAGGTGCTGTAATTCTTGTTTTAAGTGGCTGGGATCAGAGACAGACAAAGCTCTGTGGGCCAGTGTATTGAGAACTCCCAGTTGTTGAGACTTATGATGGAAACTATGAGCGTTCAGATAGAGATCGTTGTGTGTAGGTTTGCGATATACAGCATGCCCCAGTTAACTGTTGCTGTTTTTTGAAACAAGAATGTCCAGGAATAGAAGAGTCAAAAACAGCAACGGTACACTGGGGCATGCTGTATATCGCAAGCCTACACACAACGATCTCTATCTGAACGCTCATAGTTTCCATCATAAGTCTCAATGACTGGAAGTTCTCAATACACCGGTCCACAGAGCTTTGTCTATCTCTGATGCCAGCCACTGAAAACAAGAATTACAGCACCTGAGACTCACTTTCCGTCAAAACGGCTACTCCGAATATGAAATTGAAGCCTCGATCACCAAAGCTAGGAAAGGGAAACCTGTAATACAGCAAGTGTCAGATAAGCCTACCACTACAGCCTGCATCCCGTTAACCGGCAATCTATCCGGCAGAATCAGCAAAATTCTTGCCAAATACAACATCAGGACTATCCACAAGCCACCTCCGAAGATTAAACATCTTTTGAGACCAGTGAAAGGCAAACTGGACTTCCAAGTTCCAGGAGTGTACCGCATTCCCTGTGAATGTGTGACACCGTATATAGGACAAACTGGAAGGACCATCGCTACTAGAATAATCGAACATGAATGGAGCATTCGTTTAATGCAACCTGAGAAGTCTGGGCTGGCAGAGCATTGTTTTGATAACGACCATAGAGCCAATTTTCAGGAGACGACCATCTTGGCAAAATGAAACGGTTACTGGGAGCGGAGAATTAAGGAGGCTTTGGCGATTTCCTCTGAAAGGAGCACGCTTAATCGTGATGCTGGAATTCAGTTCAGCTCCTCTTGGAAACCGGCCTTAAAAATGGAAATCTCCATCGAATTAAGAAGCAAAGATCAATACAGCTTGATAATCAGGTTAAGTAGATATGTTTCTTTGACAAAATTTTCTATATTCACACCATCTCCTGACCTGGCATTTAATTTACTGAAAACAGTCTTTAGTTCAGTAATGCGAATTTTGATAGTGTTTTGTCTTTGTTTATAGTTGTGTTATATCCAGTATTTCATTTTGTGATTATAACATTTTATAAATATCCTGATGATGGGAGAGATGTACATTCCCGAAACGTTGATATCTAATCATCTTTTGACCTGGCTGGCTGCCCGAGAAGAAAGTGAACTACTCATTCTAATATAGTTCCTAGCATGATTCAAATTTTGAAACTCTGTAGCAATAATGTTTAGATAATGTTGGTTTCAAGATAGATCCTAGAGATACTCTGCAGTTCATAGCCATCTTTCACACCTCATCCTAATAATATTTTACTTTCTTCTAGGTAGGGGTAAATAAGTCTTATTGGATATGGAGCTTTTCCCTTCTTTTCGGGTGCTGAGATGAAAGCATGTTTTATGCATATATAAACCAAGACTACATATAAGCTCAATTCATTTTTCCTGTGTTCACATTTTTTTTTTGTAAAAACTCCTTTGCTTTTAGTATTCAATCCCTTCCTGAGAGTCTTCTTTGAGTAGATGCTCAAAATGATTACATTTATTAGACAAAGTGGTCTCTATATCTTAGTATCAAAACTTCTTTTAGTTCTTCAATTAATATGTGGCTGTTTTCTGCTCCCTCGCTAAAACTCCATTATAGAACCATTATTACCATGCAGTTTTAAAATTGGAGTTACAGGTGGGAACTAAGACTGAATATGCTGAGACCCAGCATTCCTAGTCTTTGGAAATGCAAAAGAAGAAATGGAAGAAAATATTGCCAGGTTCCTGAAAGAGATTGACATTTGGATGATTCAAAAATATTATGCTTAGCCCCCAAGAAAATTGAAGTGGTTATGTTAAAGGGTAAAGGAACACTAAATGAAAAATATTAGTACAAGAAATGAGAGTTAAAAGGCATATAAGTATCTAGGCATTCAAATTGGACACGATATGAATATGCAGATACAATCATCTTTTGCAATGACCATTTATGACTTCTGGAGGGATTCCATCAGGACCAGCTGCTTTCTGTTTTTCTATAATTATTTTAATTATTTCTTTCCCTTCACATATAGATAATTCTTTTCTGCTTACCTTTATTTCTGACCAGATACTTATTTTATGTTCTGGAAACTGTTTTCCTACTTTTAGCTACTCTTCAACTGTGATTTGCAGTGGTGATCTAATTTTGGTGATCCATGACTTTAGACATAGCACTGACTTAAAAGGTGCAAGAAATATAATATTAAATTACTTGTATATTCTGAAAGTAGTCATACTTGCTATCCTTCAAGACACAATGAAGTGTCTTGTCTACAGCAAAAAATCACAAAAGCTAAGGAAGTGATTACAATTTGTCACTTTGCAACATTACCTACTATAGATAGAGTCAACATGAAAAATTCAATGCCATGGCTGGGATTTGAACCATGGATCTCCTGGTTTCTGTCTTGGTTAAAGGGGCTATGTTGCTAAGCACTGTATTTTAATTTAATGTAAACAGTGTTAAGTACAACTGCACATTAATAAAAAAAAAAACATTAAATTTTACAGTCACAACAGTCATAAAATTCTTAAACTGGAAATGGAATTTCTTTAAACATAAGGTTATGGGAAAATATGTTTTTTTTCTATGTATGCTTAACAAAATAATTACATGATTTCTACACATTCATTTCTTTTGTTTCAAATATGCTGTGTCCCTTATTTAGAGAAACAAAAGAAATGAATGTGTAGAAATCATGTAATTATTTTGTTAAGCATACATAGAAAAAAAAACATATTTTCCCATAGCCTTATGTTTAAAGAACTTCCATTTCCAGTTCAAGAATTTTATGACTATTGTGACTGTAAAATTTAACGTTTTTTATTAATGTGCAGTTGTACTTAATACTGTTTACATCAAATAAGAGGGTACTTAACACTGTTTACATTAAATTATAGATATAGGTGAATTTCTAGATACACTGTAGCTGGCCATAATTGTATATATTTGTGATGCATTTTAAATGCTGTGTAGTTGTAGAGCCATGTAACTATATATATATTTATGAGTTCATGCTTAGATTTTGTTAATTGTACTTGATGCAACTTATTTTTTTTTGTTTTTTTGTTTTTATACTTGTATTGTTTCTATTGTTCTAAATATTTGTATTGACGTATCCAATGTCATTGTATTGACTTAACGGATGAATAAAACTACTACTACTACTACTACTAAATTAAAACAGAGTGCTTATCAACATATAGTCGCTCTAAACAGGACAGAAACCAGGAGATCCATGGTTCAAATCCCAGCCATGGCATTGAATTTTTCATGTTGACTCTATCTATCAAAGATCTTAGCCTATATACGGCTAGTCTGAAGAAATTATTAATTTCCATCAATTAACTAAAATTACCTACTATATTAATATTCTATGGATCCATACCACTTCGAGTTTGGTATTAAATGGATCATTTTGGAGGATCACTCTAGACCTCTGGTAGGTTGTGATGTTCAAGGGGATAGAGGAAAGTCATGCCTGCTAATACATGGCAACGCTAGCATTGGCAGCATATGCCAGTTGTAATACCAATGGTACTTACACAAAGATTAATATGTTAAATAATCATTTCTTCCACACTAGCCGTATGCAGGCTTAAGTTTGAATGAGTAGAGCCAGACTGAAAAATTAACCTACACACTGCTAGTGTGGAAGAAATGATTATTTCCTTCAATTTACCTAAAAAAGCATAGTGGTTTAACTATGAATCCTGGGACTTTAAGTACTTACAGCATAGTAAGTTGCCACAGAAAGGTATGTGTCTCATTGTATATGAGAACCTCTAGTAGTCTACCGGGAAACATATGAGTCAGTTGGAGAATTTAATGTTATGTCAGCATGTTGGCCATAGTATAATCCAATTATCTTGAGATGGCAGTTGAATAAAGGTGAACATTAAATGAAATAGTCTATTATCAATACTGAAAGCAGAGTTTGAGAATGATTTATAGATCTGGAACAATCGATGGTGCATGCATCATACTCTACATGTATAAATCATCCTTAATCTACTTTCAGGATTAGTAACAGACTAAATCATTTAGTGTAAATCTTTACTCAGCTGTCACCTCAAGAGAATTGGACAGTAGCTCAGTGGGTTAGAGCAACCACACGGAGAGCGGGAGATCCGTGGTTCAAATCCCAGCTATGGCATTAAATTTTTCAGTCTGGCTCTACTCATTAATAAGCTAATTATCTAATAAAAATTCTAATTAATAGAAGTGAGAAATAAGGAACATATACTTACTTTGTAGCACAATAGTCAGCAGAAAATTATATTTCTTATATCACATTTGTCATTCATTTCCAAAGTTCATACTTTAAATTAATCATTGTTTTCTAATATTACCTGCATTGCAACAGTACAGAAGATGATTTACAGAGAAATCTGCTTCTGCTTTTGAATGAACAAGTACTGTGTTATGATATTATCTTCATTTATCTAATAAAAATATAGTAATCTTTTTATTAAGTACCCATTTTCTACATTATCATAGGCATATATATATATATATATATATATATATATATATATATATATATATATATATATATATATATATATATATATAAATAACAAAAAGGTTACAGTTAAATGCATGGGAAGAGAATAGGACTTTTGCACTAAAAATAATTCTGTGAATGTAAAGTCAAGAATGTTTATTCTTAAGTAAAAAATAAAGCTAGTTACAGTGAAGCAACAAATACTACACAAATATAACTATTTGCAACAAAAACTTCACTTATCTTAAGAAAATTATGAAAATTTTTCTTATTAATTGATGAAAAATCCTTATCTGCATCATCAGGATTTGGTGAAACTTGAATTCTGTGGAGAGTTCTCCAATTTTCTTAAAAAGATAAATGAACTTTGTGGCAAATAATTATATTTTGTTGTAATATTTGTATTGCTTCACTGCTGTTAGCTTCTGTTTTTACGTCCTAATTGATATAGTAATGCTGGCATTACCAGTTCATTCATGCAGTGGCAGTGGCAGAGATAGTTGTAGTGTTGTAGCAGTGATAATAAGAGTTTTGGTACTAAGGAGTTTCTTTTCTGTTTTTGATTTTTGTTTTGATAAGGGAAAAATTTTATAAAGGTACCACCTTCGGGATGCAAGTTGGATTCTCACCAACCAAAAAACCATTGCTCTAGCAGCATACCAATTGGAATCACAAAAATTTATTATTACAGTTCGTTTCGTCTTACTCTTATACTTTTGCAATGAAACTAACAAATTTACTAATCAAGTATATTAATTTTAACATTAGTTTACTATCTTGATTTTGTCCATTTCCTTGGTTTCCTATACTGTATATCATTAGCTAATTATTTCACAATGTTCCATCGTTTATGCTCTTGATGACTATGATATTCAAAATACTACTGCAGATTACTAAAATTAGGCAAATGAGTCAATCTTGTATATACTTTTCTCCACTTACAAGTTTTTTTAATGAAGAATAATTTCTGGGAACTTCTTCTCTATCATCTGTTATGTGGTTGACTGATGATGCATCCAGTGTCTGCATCTGGCTTGGTGTCATGCTGCCATCTAATCTTCTGGCACTGGATGCATCAACAGTCAACCACAGAACTGAGGATAGGGAAGAAGTTCTCAGAAACTAGTCTTCATTAAAAATAAACTTGTAAGTGAAGAAAAGTATATCCAATATTGACTCATTTGCCTAATTTTAGTAACGAGAGGCACTCCACTTTCTGAAATACTTCTTTTTATTCTATATTACTGCCGATATCACATATAATTTGGTGTCCACCTCCCTTCTCTTCTCATCCTACTGCAAAGAAAGTTTGTCCTTCTGAATATGCATTTCAGTAGAGATATCTAACATATCTACTATAAAATGTTTTCCGCATTTTAAAAGCATAATTCTTGAACTTTTCATGGCCAGTCAAATCCTAAGCCCGGAAGTAATCAAGCTGGCGATGTTTACAGTACAGCTGTACACTAATAAGCTGTTGTTCTTTCTCCAGTAAATGAAATGGAATAGGCACTGTTATTACTTGGTGTGTTTTTATTTATTTAACTGCTGTGGTTCCTCAGCATCCCATTCTATAGTGACAGGCCACTTAATTTTGTTCGGAGGCCTTATCAGGGTTGAGGTTATTTTACATGCTGAAAATATAGGACACAGGACCACTAGTATTATACAAATAAAATATTTGGTGATTATTTTCCACTTTCTTAAGAAGTTGATGACAATACTTCTATCTTCTCTAATCAAAATTAATTTTGTGAACATTTGCCCACATATTCAGTCAGTTGTGGGCAAATGTTCACAAAATTAATTTTGATTAGAGAAGATAGAAGTATTGTCATCAACTTCTTAAGAAAGTGTAAAATAATCACTAAATATTTTATTTGTATAATATTTATTATTCCACTGTAACTAGTTTCATTTTCTGTGTAAACAGGACCACTAGGTTTACTTCCATTCTGAAGGAAGCCATGCTAAGGATTTTTACACCCGAAAAAGTCTAATACCGTCTGCCAGGTTTCAACCTGTAACCTTGGGAACCAGAGCCTAGCATATTAACCTTAGACTACAGAGGATGACAGCTCGAATGTGTACTGCTTTATTTAAACTGCTCTATGAGCACAAATCATTCTCTTTGCCTCTCTCTTGCTCCTTTTTATATATATATATATATATATATATATATATATATATATATATATATATATATATATATATTTTTTAGAGTATACCATAACAAGTGCAGCATACAATATATCTAAATGGACTACATCATATAGAATTTGACATTTAATTGATTGCAGTCCACCTATACTTGACAATATTTTAACAAATTGTACGCTTTTCCTTCTGTCCATTTTGATACAGAGCAATAGAAGTAGTATTACAGCATAAACATGAAAATGAGCTGACGAAGAAGAAAATGAAGAGGAGGAGGTGGTTTCAAGGAGAGTTTAAATGTTAATAATAACCCTGAAAACATCTTGCTATGTAATTAAAACAACTTACTGAGTAATGTGCGACAGGCAGGACAACAACCGCAGAAGCTGCCATGTTGAACTTCTATTTGATTCTCTTCACACTCATGGAAGACTTCAGAACAGTTAACTTTGGCGCAGTAATCTGGTCTACACACGATACCAAAAACAGCATAGTGGTACACTGCTAACATCATTACTGCTATTATGAAAATTCCTCTACAATCCATTTCCCTGAAACAAGACATTGTTGAGCTGATATTCATATGAGTTATTTTTAAATATTTTATGTAGCCACATTACACAATATATTGAGAGACAGGTTTCTTTCAATGAATAAATACATTTTGTGTGCATTAGTGATAAAATTAAAGGTTTATTTTGCAGGTTGTGTTTCAAGATTTATCTTAAAATAATTGGACAAAATTGTTCTTTCTTATGCACAAGGGGACTTTATGTGGATAGAATATAAACTAATTTGGAATGCAAGGTGATGAAACAAAATAAATCAATTATTTGAGCTACCTCATGACTTCTAGTAACAGTAAAAGAAACGAAAACTTATAGAAAAAACAAAACAGACAGAATGATATAAACATATGTACTATACTATCATATGTGTAGCTATTAACAGCCTGGGCTGAACCTTAGCCATATTACATGTTTGCCAATTACACAGAATTACGTAATGCACACAATTACGATTCACCAGTTCGTCCGTTACAATTCCACTTTGCTCTCGCAATTACGTACAATCCTCCGATGCACGTACACAGTCTTCTCGTCCGTACGCTAGCACTGCACTCTTACGCTGCTCGCCAAGAACTGACTGATTGCCCGAATTCACTCACTGCAGCCCTTTTTATAGGGATATCACTATTTTTCTAGAAGTCTCTGGTTTCCATGAATCACCGCGACGATTCCAGATGGCAGGCGAAGGGGAAAGAGGCGGCCAGCGACAAGTGACACTCCCCTAATCATCCCCTCAGTTAGTGACAGATTAATGGGAGGGTGTGACTCGGCTCCCTCTGGTCCCTTCTCAGCTGTCGTTAGTCGGGCTTTCCGATAATTGGGTGACACTGCTCCCTCCTCAAAGCTGGTCATCCCGAACAGCACCATCGTAGCGGGCTAGACGATCCAGGTGTACCACCAACATCTTTCCTCGGGGCACCTTCTGGATGCGGTAGACCACGTCATTTATCCTCTTCACCACCCGGTACGGCCCTTGCCATGGCTGCTGAAGCTTCGGGCAGCGTCCCTTGGTCCGGGTAGGACGGTACAACCAGACCAGGTCACCTTGCTGGAACCCTTGGCTGTTGGCATGCTTGTCATATCTGGTCTTCATGCGGTCGCTCGCCTTCTGGATGTTCTGGCAAGCCATCTCGTGCATGTCGTGGAGGTGGTCCACCAGGTTCTCCACATACTCGGTCACCGGCTGCTTCGCCTCCGGAGGGCTTCCAAAAGCCAAGTCACAAGGGCGGCGTAACTCTCCGCCAAACATTAAGCTGGCTGGCGTCATTCCAGTTGTGTCGTGTGTAGACGAGCGATAGGCCAGCAAGAACAGTGGCACCTTGACGTCCCAGTCTCGCTGATGGCTGGCCACGACCTTCCTCAGGTGATCCTCTAAGGTCTTGATGTACCTTTCGACCATGCCATCCGACTGGGGATGTAGAGGTGTAGTGCGAGTCTTGTTCACCCCAAGCCTTTGTAGTGCCTCCTTCATTAGGTTGGACTCAAAGTTGGTACCCTAGTCACTGTGTAGCTCTAACGGCACCCCAAATCGACAGAACACTTGCTCCACGAGGCAGTCTGTGATTGTCTTTGCCAATTGGTTTGGGATGGCATACACCTCCGGCCACTTGGTGAAGTAGTCCACGACCACCATTAGGTACTTGTTGCCTCGGTCAGAAACTGGGAACGGTCCAGCAATGTCAACGGCGATCCGTTCGAATGGCGCTTCGACGTTGTACTGCTGCATGCGACCCCGGCTCCTAGTCTGAGGGCCACGACTCGCCGCGCACACGTGACACTGACGGCACCATCTCTCAGCATCTGCTCGGAAGTCTCAGCCAGTAGTAGCACTGCCGAGTTTGTCAATCGTTCGGTTTGCTCCCAGGTGTCCTCCCGAAGTACCGGCGTGCACTTCCTCCAAGATTTCCGGGACCTTACTCCGGGGAAGTACCAACTGTTCTCTCTGCATCTTCCCATCCGGAACAGCACGCCCTCTCTGGCCTTCAAAGAGTCCCATTGGGCCCAGTACGACTTGTAGGTGGCGCTCCTCGGTGCGATGTCCTCCCAGGTTGGTCTCGTCCCTGCCTCCACTTCCCTCAAGAGTGGCCCCAAGACTGCGTCCTCCTTAGGCCTGCGCTATCCCAGCCATCCGTAGGCATTGCCGTGACTACTCGGACTGCTGCGGCACGCTCCTTCTCCTCCACTCTTGTGCACTGGCCGCACTCTTCTGGACAGGGTGTTCGGGACATGGCGTCAGCGTTACCGTGGCTCTTCCCTCTACGATGTTCCGAGGTGAAGTCGTACTCCTGCAGCCTCTGGACCCAACCTGCTGTCTGGCCTTCTGGTCGCGCCGTCACCATCACCTCGCTCATCGCGGGGACAACCACGTCTTCGTTCAAGACGACCCTGGAGATTCCAAGGCGCTCTTCGGGTTGACGGAGTATAACCTCTTCTCCGTTGAGCCTCAGGACCTTCCTGCCGACGTCGACCGTCGCCTCATGGCACCTGAGGGCATCCAGTCCCAGAATCACCTCCTCAGCCACCTTCGCGACGAACACCCACAGAGGCACCGCACTCCGCCCCAAGGTCAGCTCCAGCAGGGCCTCCTTCTCCACAGGCAAGGTGTCGCCCGATGCGGCATACCCTTCGCCACGTCAGGTCTGATGGTCACGGCTGCCCCAGTGTCCACCAGCACGCGGCAAGCTTCCCTCTCACCCAACCGTCCGCGATGAGGCTGTCATCCATACGCCGGCTGACGGCGCGCAGTGTCACTCGAGGGGATGGTGGTAATGGCGCCGACGTGCCCCTCTCCACGCCGGGCCTTACTCGTTCTTCCAGCTGCCCTTCCTGGTGTGGGCAGTCTCTCTGCAGTTGTCCGGGCTGTCCACACCCCAACACAGGCCACTAGGTGTTCGCCGGCGTCCCTCGGCTGATCTTCTGTCTCCGGTGTAGCGGACACTCCTCGTCCTCGACGTCGGGATAGATGTTACCTTGGCCGTCTCCATCCTTAATGCTGCTGTCAGCGCCTCGTGGATGGTTTTATAATCGCCGAGCATTAGGCGCTGACGAATCTCCGTATCTCGTACCCCGTCCACGAATGTGTAGGCAGCTTCCTGGGATACGAACTCTGGTGGGAGGTCGACTAGGGCCTTGCTTGCTAGTTGTTCAACTGCCAGGGCGAACTCATGCAGCGTCTCCCCCGGCAGCTGTGACCTGACCTTTAGCTGGCTGCGGTACGCTGCGGCTAAGCGGTGGTTTCCGAAACGATTCTCCAGGGCCTCCCAGATGTCCTTGGACGCCGCCGTTGTCTGCACCGCGTTTAGGACTTCCGCGGCCCGTCCCTGGAGGTTGGCTATTAATTGTGTGGCCTCCTCCTCTGGCGACCATTTGTTGTGCTTGGCCACTGCGTCGAACTGGCGGCGGAAGACTTCAAACGTTGACGCGCCGTCATACTTGGGAGGTTTGACGCGCGCAGATGTTGTGTCGCGTCCCGGCGCGTCGGCCTTCAAATCCTTCAGCTTCCTGCCGACGACGTCCTCCACCATGGCGTTCAGGGACTTGACGCTGCTGTCGGCATTTCCCTCCAGGTTGTTTACGCGGTTCGCAAGGTCTTCGACGTCTTCCACCACGGCGTTCAGGGTCTTGGCGTTATTGTCGGCCTTTTCCTCTAAATCATTAAGGCGGTCGTCTATTTGACCCATCCGCTTGCCCAGCTTCGTGACGTCATCCCTCACGCCGACCAACTGTTCCTCAAATTTGGCGGCGAGGACCTCGTTCGCCTCCTTCATTTCCGTGGCCAGACTGTCGTTCGCTGCGCTCATTTCTGTGGTCAATTCGGTCTTTATTTCTTCCATCTTCTCGGTGATGTTTCGTTGGCCGTCTTCATTTGTTTCAACTCGGCGGTGATGTTGTCGTTGGCCCTCTTCATTTGTTTCAACTCGACGGTGAGGTTGTTGTTTGCCGCTTCTGTTTTTGTTAACTCGTTCATCTTCGCGGCCAAGTTGTTATTTGCCGTCTCCAACTTTTTTTCCATTTTCTCGGTGATATTGTCATTTGCCGTCTTCATTTCCGATGTCAGTTCGGCCTTCATTTCCATCATCTTCTCCAAAATCTTTTCCAATGCCGCGTCCATCGTTGTAGTGTTCGGTGATGTTGTCGTCCCGCTTCCTGACACCAGTGTGACTTTGTGGGTTCGTGAAATGAAAAGTCCAATTGCACCACTCAAAAATGTTCTTTATTTCCACCGACTTGCAGTTAAACACTTGCAATTACACAGAATTACGTAATGCACACAATTACGATTCACCAGTTCGTCGTTACAATTCCACTTTGCTCTCGCAATTACGTACAATCCTCCGATGCACGTACACAGTCTTCTCGTCCGTACGCTAGCACTGCACTCTTACGCTGCTCGCCGAGAACTGACTGACTGCCCTAATTCACTCACTGCAGCCCTTTTTATAGGGATATCACTGTTTTTCTAGAAGTCTCTGGATTCCATGAATCACCGCGAAGATTCCAGATGGCAGGCGAAGGGGAAAGAGGCGGCCAGCGACAAAAGACACTCCCCTAATCATTCCCTCAGTTAGTGACTGAGATAATGGGAGGGTGTGGCTCGGCTGCCTCTGGTCCCTTCTAGCTGTCGTTAGTCGGGCTTTCCGAAATTGGGTGACAATATGAATATGTTGTCCCATGTTGTCAATTTATTTTGGTTTATCACTCCTTTTAATAATTTTGGATTTGGATCAAAGTCATGATTTAAATTCCAAAAATGAAATACTACTGCTGACTTATCTTCTTGTTTCAATTTGATGTTTCTAAGTGCTCTCTGACTCTGGTTTTTAGATTTCTTTTAGTTTGACCTTTGTAGCATTTTTCACAATTCTTACAACTTATATGGTATATTCCAGATCTGTTCACTGACGGGATTTCAACTTTTGTTTCTGAATTTAGCAATTTTAAAATTGAGTGTCCATTAGTAGGTGCCAATATTATATTTTGTTCCTTGAAGGTCTTTTTAAATTTATTAAATATTTTTGGGTGATATGTGAATGAACTGAATATGCTGTTGCTTTCTCTTTCTTTTGGTAATGTGGTTGCTTCCTTAATAATTTTCTTTAGTTTAACTTTTCTAATTTTCTTCAACAACAATCTTTTGTTGTATCCATTTTCTTCTGCTATTATTGCATGCTTATGTATAATTGGGTTGTAGCTATTATTTTTTTATTTAATTTTTTGAATGTGTTGGTGTCCTGTAAATTCCAAATTTTATTTTTGTGTTGTTCCTGATGATATTTAGATCCAAGAAAGAGAGTGGTCCATTGATTTCCTTTTCTATTGTGAATTTGATAGTCCTTTCTTGCAGATTGAGTAATTTTGATGCATCATGTTAATGTTTATTCGGTACAATTGCAAAGATGTCGTCAACATATCAACATAGGTGGAGGCGATTGCCTTTGAAACTAGTCTCTCAATAATATAAAAAAGTAAATGACGAGTATCAATAAACCAACTACAAATAGTTTTTGCGATTAATTATACTTTATTTCTTCTAAATTAATGTTGTACAACATTAAGTCATATCGGACAATGAATAAACGAGCAAAATGATGCTCAAATAAATCCGGAGTCCATAGAGCTTATAGTTGCCTGACATTTATCTTTAAGGATAAGGAAAAAAAATTATCCGGATAAGTCACTCTGACCAAGATTCGAACTCAGGAGCTCTTGAATCTGACGCCAACAAACTATCACCACACTAATGAGGAAGGCATTACACTCATTAATAACACTCTATTCCATCATCTAACTGAAGTTCTTGGTAAAAGAGTTTCTTGCAAAACCAGATAATGTACATTAAAAGAAAAAAAACTAATGCACTTGAAGTATCTCTGTTTTGCATAATATTGACTCAAACTTGAATGACAGAAAGAGTTAATTTCTGTAACTGCATGTCAGTTAATGTTAGTGGTTGCTCTGTTAATTCTCATGGTTTTATTTACATGATCATCAACTGTGACTGTATTTCACAATAATGTATTTTGTTATTTTATTGGTAGTTCAATCATATTAGCTAATGGATACCACACCAATATTTATCACCAGTTAACTATGGAAGAAGAGCCAGAGTGGTAGACTATATGCCAATTATGTTAAATATAAATATTGTTTTGTTGAGTTAAACTCAATATTAATATTGTAACGGCCATGGCAGGAATCGATCCTGCACCAGCTAGGTTACGACATTTGACAAAAAATGTAAAGTATATTACAAATTTTCTAATATACTACCAGTATCCAAACAAAATTCAGTAAAAAGCCAATGTGAAAATATTTTGGAGGAAATAAAACAGATACTTTCAGAAGAGAAGACATAGTACTATCCATTCTTTGAAGCAGAAAAACGTTATATACACAAAGGCAGACAAAGGTAACAAGATAATCATAATGGATAAATCATATTATATTGAAAAAATGGAAGAAATACTAATTGACAATGAATATGAAATCATTAACAAAAATCCTCTAACAATTTGCATACAGTCATTTGTAAAAACAATAGCAAAATCAAGCATAATACCAAACGAATATACAGTTAAACCGGATAACCCAACTTTATCTAGACTTTATGGCTAACCCAAAATACACAAACCATCCACAACAATGAGACCTATAGTTAGCAGTATAAATTCACCAACATACAAACTTGTAAAGTGGCTAATAAACAAATTCAACTCATTTCCAAAATTTGACAGCCTGAGCATCAAAAACACCTATGAACTTATAGAACACATTAAGGATACTGAACTAAAATGAAAACTAGTCTCGTTTGATGTTAAATCACTGTTTCCCAACATACCAGTTAATCAACTCCCACCACTGATAGAAAAATGGCTCAAATCACTTGGAATATCATCACCTGAAATTTCAGATTACATCGAACTAACCAAATTATGCATAGAACAAAATTTCTTCCAGTTTCAACCAAATTATTTCCACCAAACTTCAGGTTTAGCAATGGGCAACCCCCTATCGCCCTTCCTGGCTAATCTGTACATGAGTGCATTAGAAATAAGAATCACCAAAGGTTTCCCTTGGATGTTCAAACTCTGGCAACGATATGTAGATGACATCTTTGCAATAGTACCAAAAAAACACTTCAGTGATGCACTAAAACTTTTAAATATCCAAGAAAAAAGCATCAGGTTCACTGTAGAAATAGAAAAAGACGAGTATTTACCATTTTTGGATCTAAAAATAATGATAAAAACAGACTAAGCTTTGTCATTTACAGAAAACCAACACAGACAGAAAACTACATAAAAGCTAATGGCTACAATCCAAGATCCCACAAACAGGCAATCTTCAATAGTTTAGCACACAGACTGGTCAACATCCCTCTCACAGCAGAAGAATACAAAACAGAATACAACAAGATTATTGAAATAGCATAAAAAAATGACTTTCCCATATCATTAGTAGACAAAAAAGTGAACTTAGCAAAAAAGAGGAAGATAATAAAGGAAACTACAACCCTCTCAGCTACAGAAACTAATATGATTTTCAAAAAATTCACTTACCGTCCATGGGCCTTAATAAATTCAAAAAAGTCTTCAAAAAACAAAACATTAAACTAGCACCAGTCAACCATTTCTCCTTAAAAAACCTAATTTGCTCAAACATCAAAGACGCCATTCCATCTAACAAAAAATCTGGTATATATCAAATTGAATGCAGTGACTGTAGTCAAATTTATATTGGAAAAACCAAAAGAAATTTAGAAACAAGAGCAAAGGAACACTTTAGAAACATAAAATATAAACAATTAGAAAAATCAGCAGTTGCCCCACATTTTTGGGAAAAAAAACCACGACATAAATCCAGAACCAAAACATACATCAGGAAAACAAGAACTATCCACATGGGAACAAATCTTCATTTCAAAAAATAGGAACAAAGTATTCAATTTCGACATCCCCCAGAAAGATTTGTTCAGCAAGTTCCTTGAACCGCCACCAGAGGAGACTTATGACAAAATATCATCAACTACACCAATGAGAACAAGTCGATGGCTGGTTGAGGATGGAGGCAAGGTCTCTGAAACATGTTCTGGAAAAATTTAAAAGTAAGTGTTGTTTAGTGTCATTAATTGACTCCCTTTAAATTTAATTTATTATAACAACACTGTTTTCAACACTTCCAAGAAAGGAACTGTTGAAAGTAGTTTAAGCCTGGAATTCGGAATAATAGAATGCTTATGTTTCAAGAATAAAGTATTGAAGCTGACCCAATGTAGGTCAACAAGGCAGTGGGGGCAGTTGATATGTAGATGATGAGCAGTCTATAGTGAGTCAGTAAGTGTCCGTGGTCAGTTAACAGAGCCGTTCTACATTGTCATGACTGTCATCACAAGGGTTGCATTCGCATATCTGGGAGTCTACAAAGAACCATAAGGTAAGTTTGGATGTCTTCCATTAGGTCAAGGCCATCTTCGGACCTTATGTTCCTATTCAATTAATAAACCTGGCTTATATATGAAGTTGGGGTTAGTAAACTTTCTCGCCTAGATGGCGGTTATGTTCCCTACCCCATTCGAGTAACATACCTCTGAAAGCTACAGCCCCCTAATATCGAACTTCTTTCCGGTGTTCGCTAAAATATTATAAACACAGAACATTGCTGTACTTGGTGTGTTTGTCTGTGTTTGTTTGTTTGTATTGTCAAACCCAAAAACCACTTAGCTGACTCTCATTCTTTTAATACAAAATACTATTTAACCTCACATAATAGTTTAGTAAATATAGTACAAATGGTTCACAATTTACCATTAAGGCACAGCAAGGCAAAAGAGAACTATTGATAAATTTCTTAAAAAGATAAATGAAGTTTATAGCAAGTTATATTTTATTGCAATATTTGTATTGCTTCACTCTTATTAGCTTCTGCTTTATATGTATTAACCAGAGTTAAGTTGAAAGTAAATTTCATTGAGGCTAATAATCTATTTGAAGTTATTTACTGACAGCTAACTTCTGAAGTATCCACACAAAAGATGAATTCCTTTTTTTTTTTTTTCCTTTTTTTTATGTCCTCCAATATCAAGTCCTATTGGACGATGAATGAAATGGATGAAATGATGCTCAAATAAGCTCAGGGTCCATAGAGCTTAGAGCTACCCAGCAGTAGTTTTTCTAGATACGAGGAAAACACAGGAAAAACCTTAACCAGGTAACTCACTCTGACTGAGATTCAAACTCGGGATACTACCATCTATGCTACTAAGGCAGACAATGTTGGTGATGAAGATGTGTATGTTGCCATTAGTCACAGAAATACTGAGTTGAACTTACTGTTAAATTAACATAATAATTTGAGCACAGTCTTTATGTGCCAGATGAGATACCAACAGTTGGTCACAATAGCAGCTTCTATAAGACTTTATATGAGGAATGATGCAAATTTTAGCAATACATGCTCTTTTACTACACAAATACAAATATTTGCTACAAAGGCTTCACTTATCTTAAGAAATTGGTGTTAATACTTCTTTCTAATGGAGATTGATTTGTTTGTGAAATTGATCTCCACTAGAATCAAGTATTTACCACCAATTTCTTAAGATAAGTGGAGCCTTAGTGGCAAATACTTATATTTGTGTAATATTTATTGCTTCACTGTAGCTAGCTTCATTTTCTATGTAATATCTATGCCATGTTTTAAAAATCAAAGGAAAAGCTTTAGTGACTTGAATTTCGAAAAAACTCATAAAAAGATCAGCAAGGAAAGGTGAAAGAGAATTACCCATTGCTAAGCCATAAGTTTGTTGAAAAAATTCACCATTAAAAGTGAAAACATTTTGATCTAAACAAAAATCAGTAAGTTTAACAAAATCAACTATTAAGTCCTCATGTAAATTTATTGAATTCAGCCACCTTTTTAAATAAACTAAAAGTTTTTCTCTAGGAATACTAAGAAATAAGGCAGTTACATCAAAAGAAATAAGTTTATCAGCTTTAGATACTCTTTTATTAACTTATATGTCACTTTCAATGGCTACCCATACAATGTTCCTACATAATGTTGCCAATTCTACAGCTATTAAAATTGAGACTTCTCCTTTGACTATACTACTGTTACTACTGACTTCCTAAAATTCCGAAAATATCCTTTCCTCTATAATTTTCACAATTGTATCCACAAGCTAGTAATGGCATCTTCCTATCTATGGACATCTGATATGCAGCTACATCTTGAGCTGAGTGTGTTTACCATAACCTTAATTACCTAGCTACATTAGCCTCATTAACTAACTTTAAAATCATTAGGCATATGAAAATTGATACATGAGTACTTGACATAGTGAAAATTGTAAGAAAATATTTGAAATGTGTTCACTTTGCACACAACATTTTCAGGCAAAACAATTTAGCATATGATAAATTTGGTACACCTTAAAAACATATATACTTATAAGGAACATATGTTGCAAAATACAAGTGCAGTAATAATATACTAAGTTTAAGCATTAATACTTAAACACTTTTAAAATTCTATTTTCCTGTATTCCTGAAAATTCTGTGAAATATTCTACAGCCGCCTATTTCTATTACAGCAGGCAATTATGCCAGTCTTTCATTGGGCCAGTTATTCTTGGTTCATTGTTTGTTAACTGCAGCAAAAATATTGGTTCTGCAGTTTTGGAGCGTATCAAGATTTAAGAGCCCTCCTATCACATGCCTGTCTTCCTCTGACTTAAAGTGAAATATAACTATTCCATGATGTCAGGTATAATTCTGAGACAGCATCATACGATTCATCCCAAAGCATCACTACAAACACCGGATTCAAAAGTTCCATCTTGAGCATTGTCATAATTCACCTGAAGACTTCTACTTACATTTACTCAGGAGAATGTCTTTGTCCCTGAATGTGCAATTATGCAGTGAAGTATGGAGCCTCCTAGTACGATGAAAAGAATAATGCCAGCAGTTTAAATTTATAGTCTACAATGCATATCCTCTGGATTAATTAAGCTAGTAAAATAATTTTCACATATGTATGGTTATAATTATATTGTTTTACAGGTTTACATATTTGAAGTATGATCATTATGGTTTAGATTGACGCCATAATGTAATGTATTGTAATGATCCTTCATGTAGTATTTATTTTCCTAGAAAAGAAAGGATAAGCTTCTTTTAAAGCAGGTTTGTAAAACATTAGAGCAAGAGAAATAAACAATGGAGCATTCCAATTCCTTTCTTGGAAGTGTTGAAAACAGTGTTGTTATGATAAATTAACTTTAAAGAGAGTCGATTAAAGACACTAGACAACACTTACTTTTAGTAAGTGTTGTCTAGTGTCTTTAATCGACTCTCTTTAAAGTTAATGGAGCATTCACTTGTGTCAACCACAAGTTCATAGCTAAACTCCCGAGTCAAATAGAGTAGCTTGTACTGTATGGTATATACTCTGCCCAGGGTTATAGAGACATTAGGGAAAACTGTTTGATCAGCTCTAACTATTCCACATTCAAAATCGTTGACTAACTATTATTTGGGAATAAAAATAATGTAAGGGTAGAGCCAGACTGAAAAATTCAATGCCATAGCCGGGATTTGAACCACAGATCTTCTGGTCTCCATCCAGCCACTCTAAACCATTGAGCTACTATGGCCAACATGCCAACATGAAATTAAATTCTCCAACTGACTTGCGTTTTTCCCGGTAAGCCACTAGGAGTTCTCAACTACCCTAATGGCGACTTACTATGCTGTAAGTACTTTAAGGCCCAGGCTTTATAGTTCAGACAACTATTAGGTACAATTAATGGAAATTAATTGTTCTGTGTGTAGAATGCACAGACTGGCATCTACCCTTTCATAGTGCGTCCTACACACAGCTAGTGTGAAAGAACAATTAATTTCCAAAAATAATGTTTGTTTGTCAATGAAGCTGCCAATTGTTGGTATCATCTCGTACCACTAGTGTGCCAGAATTTTTTCCTGCAGGAGTTTTTTACATTCCAGTAAAATTACTGACATACTGCTTTAGCAATTCATAAACTAAAAATTGGGGATGAAGTTTAATATAGAGCTTAAGCTATTTTATGAGTAGCCAGTGAAGTCCTTTTCATTCAAAAAAGGTTTGTGTAACTTTTATATAACTGATAAACTATAAGAGAAAAACAAAAATGCATTTCATTAAAAACATATACAGTAGACTCGTTATCTGAACTTCATTAAACTGACATTCCGTATTATCTGACATACTGGCCAGTGCTTGGTCAACAGGATGTGCATCCTCGAACCTTCAGTGAATGGGCAGTTGGGTGCAGATAATAATGTTTTCATTTCCTGTAAGTACAATATGGTAAGTAAAAGGAGGAAAGTGTTTGTTTCCATGGAGGAAACATGCATGTATATGTATACCAACACTCCCCATATGGTAACTACAGCCTTCGGGGTAACCTTGCCCCACCATGTGATGACCAGACTCATTTCTCAGATAGAGGCACCCAGAGGGCGGTGTCCATTATCTCCAATGGCAGGGTGATAGCGAAGATGATGGTGAGGCGAGTGGTCCTACTGTTTATACTGTGGACTCCGAACCATGTTGGTCATAGGGGCCACTTCACTTGAGCTAGACAGAGGTGAAGAGGCGGATATGGTCAGCTTAAAATCGATAACCTAGAGCCGGAAATCGAACTCGGACCCTCAACAGGAGAGTAGCGAACGAAACCACTGCACTACCCCAGCACCCATGTGGAAGAAGCATTGAAAAGAAAATATCGGCGACAATTCCTTTTGTCCTTGGTAGAGGAAGTGGACAATGGCAAGGACATGATGGAAAAGTTAAGGTCTATCAACATGAAAGACGTTGCATCCTGGGTGGCTCAGGCTTGGGAAGACGACATTAACAAAGTCTTGAAACACACTGTTAGATGATGATCAAAATAAAGAAGAGATAGTACAAGAAGACTAGGACTACATTAATCCCTTAATGAACCGCATTCCTGGCTGTGAGAACGCTACCACTCAAGATGCGAGTAGCTGGTGTGCAGAAGATCAACCGTGTGAACTCACAGACTCTGATATTGTTGACTTAGTGAATAGCAATCACAATGAGGATGAAGGAAAACAGGAAATTGAAGAACAAAATGAGAAGAAGATGAGTCATGCTTTAGAGAAGGCATTAAGATACATGGAGCAATAGCTGGAGGCAAGTGCAACTGAGGTATTGATGTTTCGTCAATGGCGAAATCTCGCAGCAAGGAAACGTCATTCAGCAGGCAAGCAGACTTCACTGATAAGCTTCTTTTCTTATGAAATATGAAGCTCATTTTTCTTCAGTATTGCATGTAGAATTGGTTTGATTATCAGTAAATACCGCAAAACTAACAACAGTTTTAATAATACAGAATACCTACCATGTTTTACTCCATTTTCTAACTTACAAGGGCTGTTCAATAAAGAATGATCACAAATTTTTTTGACACCGTACCTGTACTAATCCTCATAATTTTGATGGTTCCTCTCAAAACAGTCACCTGAATGCGATGAACTTGTCCCAGCGTTTCTGCCAGTCTTCAAGGACAGGCTGGAAACCATTTTTTGAGAGATGCTTCAAAATCACCTCCGCAGCCTTCACCACTGCTTCTGATGATGGATAATGCCTCCCACGAAGACGTTTCTTCAAGTTATGGAATAGAAAAAAGTCACATGGGGTTAAACCCGGACTATAGGGAGGGTGAGGGATGCACTTCACGTTGATTTTTGCAAGATATTCAGCAACAACATTGGTAATATGCGGCCATGCATTATCGTGGTGCAGCATCCAGCCTGCTTCACGGAAATGTGGTCTTTGCACTTGATATGGACTTGCAATGTTCTCAGGACATTCCTGTAGTATTGTCCAGTTACTGATGTGTGTGCAGGTACAACATGCTGATAAACCACTCCATGAATATCAAAGAATGAGATGACCATAACTTTCCCTGCAGAAGCAACCACTTTTGCTCTTTTTGGGTTTGGTGATGAAGGAGATTTCCACACTGAGCTTTGCTGTTTGCTCTCAGGATCAAAATGATGTAGCCAAGTTTCATCAGCAGTGATTACATCAGCTTTAACTGCATGCAGACGTGCATGCGAATGTCCTTTTGTGCAGGAATCAACAGTCTTGGAACCCATCACGCACAAACACGTCTCATGTGTAATGTTTCTGTCACCAACGTGTGGGTGGCACCCAATGAAATGTTCAGTATTTTAGAAAGTGATCTTAAGGTATAAACTTGGAAGAAGCGTAGAGACAGTGAAGCACAAATTAGTACAAAAGTGAATCGAGAAGATATTGACACATTGCTTCACTCACACTGTTTATTCACAGGACATGTTTCAAGAGCTCTTGCTCCTATCATCAGCTGACACTCGACTAGTGTAAGTTGTAGTGGTTTCCTCTTTCTCCGTATTGTCAATAGATGGCGTGATGTACTTGTCAAAGATGTCCAGTGTTGAAGTTTCAAAATTCATGACTCTATGACGATTTTTGTTGATGAAGATTTTTTCCCATACGGAAAGGTCTATGGGGTGATTAACATATTTTATTAGAGATGTTTCCAAGTTGATGTCATGTCTAGTATTCAAAAAATGAAAAGCCACTGCTGATTTTTCTGTTTCACCATTTTTAATGTTTCTTAGATGTTCTTTAGTTCTGATGTTAATAAAGTTCTACTAAAATATGTTAATCACCCCATAGACCTTTCCGTATGGGAAAAAATCTTCATCAACAAAAATCATCATAGAGTCATGAATTTTGAAACTCCGCCACCGGACATCTTTGACAAGTACATCACGCCATCTATTGACAATATGGAGAAAGAGGAAACCACTACAACTTACACTAGTCGAGTATCAGCTGATGATAGGAGCAAGAGCTCTTGAAACATGTCCTGTGAATAAACAGTGCAAGTGAAGCAATGTGTCAATATCTTCTCGATTCACTTTTGTACCGATCTTAAGGTAATTCATCGATCCTTTCTCACAATAGCAGAAGCAGCGTTGGGGTTTCTTCCATAAGAGCAGTAACTGCAGCACCAGGTCCAACTTCCTTTGAAATTGATTGTCTCCCCTCTTTAAACATTTTAAACCACCTTCGAGCTGTGCTGTAGGGAAGAACAGACTCTCCATAGGCCTCTTGTAAAATTGTATAGGCCTCAACTGAAGATTTGTTGAGACGAAAGCAGAATTTCAAAGGCGCATACTGCTCCTCGGTGTTACCTCCATTGCAGCGGTAGACGATACTGAACATGTCTGAGCTTGCCTGGTTCTCACAGGCGGGAACCAGGAGTACCAATAATGAAACTGTTATGGCATGTTTGTTTCACATTAAGCTGACAGAATATAATAAGATTGAATTCTAGTGCGAAAAATTATGACCATAAAAATTATGATTACTCTTTATTGAACAGCCTTCATATTTTGTAATTTTTTTTAATTTACACTCTTTAACTTTTTAAGTCATATCGGACGATGAATGGAATGGGTGAAATGTTGCTCAAATGGGTCCAGGGTCCACGGAGCTTAGAGTTATCCGACATTCGTCTTTTAGGATAAGGGAAAACCCCGGAAAAACCTTATCCAGGTAACTCACCCTGATCGAGATTCCAACTTGGGACCTCTTGAACGTGAGGCAGACATGCTACCATCTACGCTACCGAGGCGGGCTAATTTTGTATTATCTGACATTTTTGGTTATCCAACCTTATCCAGGGCCAGTTTAGGTCGGATAATCGAGACTCTACTGTATTTTAGTTAAAACAGGTAATTTGTGTGAAACAATTCTCTTTTAGAGCCGTGCTGTTTATACACGCCACATAAACGGCTACGGAAGTTCTCAAAAATATACGGAGAAATATTGATATGGAACTCTGTAGTGGAATGCAATGCAATGCCTTCTCTGTCTTCTTTGTACGTGGTAAAAAATTAAAAATGAATAACGATTCCCCATTATCGAGACCCCTAACAAAAAATACACCGGAATGATTTATCTCTGCAAAAAATGTGCATTTGACAAATTCTCTATTTAACAAGATTTTGTTTTCTTTTTCGATTCACCAGTTAAACAAAAGTCATTCTGAACAAAGAGGACATCAGAAAGTGTAAGATACTAATATCGTAATTATTGACGGAAATGATAAACAATTAAAGAAATGCTAAGGCAGAGATATAATGGAAATAAGTAATTTGTTTATGCCAAGCCAATGTATAATGAAGAAGCTTAAGTTAATTCCGGGAATGCCATTATGGCGGGCTCAGTACGCTTGCAATGTCACGTAGGCACAAAGAAGCTGTTTCAGGATGAAAATACGCGAGAATAAGTGATAGATTAACGCGTGGATAAATAAATATGTTGTTTGTCAAGTCAGGATATCAAAGCCGCCAGTGTGCCGGAAATTCGTCCTGTAGTAGTTCTTAAATCTACTGACACGAAGGCGCTGTCTTAGCACACTGGGCTGCATTTGAGCAAGTGACCTTGCAATCAGCAGGTAAGTGGATGGACGCGCTTAGGTTGAGATAGTACACGAATTCTAGATTAGACTACTTACTTCATAACGAGCGTTCGTGTCAGAAATGATAAGTTTGCTTTACAACTAGCGAGAAATGCCAGGGCTTCCGAGTTAATTACCACAACTGACGTAATGCATCATCGTTTTAGAAATGACTTTATTGTGTAATTCAACAGTCTGCCACCCTTTTCATAAAATAGTCTTTTACTCAATATTAAATTGTATCAGCAAACAAATTGGTGTTGTCTTTCACATTACGCTTACGCATACTCTGTACCTCTGCAGCAGATGATAACCGAGACAACCAGTAAAACCAAAACTGATTTATTACAAGTGAGCACAGCAAAGAAGGGCGGCATCAATATTGTGACTTTGTGGGTTCGTGAAATGAAAAGTCCAATTGCACCACTTAAAAATGTTCTTTATTTCCATCGACTTACAGTTAAACACTTGCCAATTACACAGAATTGCGTAATGCACACAATTACGATTCACCAGTACGTCCGTTACCGTTCCGATGCACGTACACAGTCTTCTCGTCCGTTCGCTAGCACGTCAAGCACTGACTGACTGACTGACCTCACTCATTGCACCCCTTTTTATAGGAAAATCACTGTTTTCTAGACGTCTCTGGCTTCAGTGACTCACCGCGAAGGTTCCAGATGGCAGGGGTAGAGGGGAGAGGCGGCCAGCGACAAGTGACAATCATCCCCTCAGTTAGTGACTGAGATTTATGGGTGGGTGCCGCCCAGAATACTTCACGTCCAACCCTCCTGCTTGCCCGTTCTATAGGATGTTCCGACGTTCGGGTGACAATATAAACCTGTCATTTTAATTTGATATGAAATTTAAATCAGCACCTTAAACATATTTTTAGCAAATAAAAATTTACCGTAAAAGTAGATAATAGTTGGAGGTGAGAGATGCTGAACAGAAAGACAAAACTTAATTATTTAACTGACTTTCTGTTTTAGCTTAGTGCCATTTACAGACAACTTAGTGGCGAAGCGTGCAATGAAGCGCTGGAACAGCCGCTTCCCTAACAATTTCAGGAAAAAAAGAAGAAAAACAAACGTTCATGCCAAACAATATTTTATTTCCTTTGGATACATTTTCAAAATTTATTCGCGAACATTCGTGGTGGTGCGGTCGATTTGGCAGCTACTTAAGCTTGAGTGACCGCTTCCGCAAGCTCATCCTATACTGAATATTTGTGTATTCATGCATTCGTAACCTTGAATACAATGAAACGGTAGAGCCAGACTGAAAAATTCAATGCCATAGCCGGAAGTTGAACCACGGATCTTCTGGTCTCCGTCCAGCCACTCTAAACCATTGAGCTACTATGGGCAACGTGCCGACATGACATTAAATTCTCCAACTGAATTGTGTTTTTCCCGGTAAAGCACTAGGAGTTTTCGAAAACACACGAGACAACTACCTTAAAGGCGACTTACAACGTGTAAGTACTTTAAGGCCCGGGCTTTATAGTTAACCCCTATTAGGTAATTAATTGTCAGTCGGAGTCACGAGACAGTTGGAGAATTTAATGTCATGTTGGCACGTTGGCCATATAGCTCACTGGTTTAGACCGGCTGGACGGAGACCAGAAGATCCGTGGTTCAAATCCCGGCTATGGCTCTACCCCTTCATAGTGCGTCCTACACACGGCTAGTGTGAAAGAACAATTAATTTCCATTAATTGTACCTAATAGTGGTCCGAACTATAAAGTCCGGGCCTTAAAGTACTTACAGCACAATAAGTCGCCATTAAGGTAGTTGTCTCATGTGTTTAAGAGAACTCCTAGTGGTTTACCGGGAAAAACACGAGTCAGTTGGACAATTTAATGTCATGTTGGCACGTTGGCCATAGTAGCTCAATGGTTTAGAGCGGCTGGAGACCAGAAGATTCGTGGTTCAAATCCCGGATATGGCATTCAATTTTTCAGTCTGGCTCTATCCCTTCATAGTGCGTTCTACACACGGCTAGTGTGAAAGAACAATTAATTACCATTAATTGTACCTAATAGTGGTTAACTATAAAGCCCGGGCCTTAAAGTACTTACAGCATAGTAAGTCGACATTAAGGTAGTTGTCTCATGTGTTTATGAGAACTCCTAAGTGGTTTACCGGGAAAAACACGAGTCAGTTGGAGAATTTAATGTCATGTTGGCACGTTGGCCATAGTAGCTCAATGGTTTAGAGCGGCTGGAGACCAGAAGATTCGTGGTTCAAATCCCGGCTATGGCATTGAATTTTTAAGTCTGGCTCTACCCTTTCATAGTGCGTCCTACACACGGCTAGTGTAAAAGAACAATTCATTTCCTTTAATACAATCATTCGTAAATTTCCGGAAGTAATTTACTCTTCTTTGTTAGCAAGCACTGACAGATTTTGTCACATGAAGTCTCTATAGCACTTGAAGTCAAGTTTGTTTATTTTTGATGTGGCGCTTTTAAATACAAGTAACTGTAAGTATATTTCAATGGTATTATCAATAGTGTTTTAGTAAATAGTTATAAAGTGGTGACAAACAGGAAATTCTTGTGAAGTTTTGAGTTATTATCAAAAGTGTGTGAATTGTATACTTTCTCCATATTAGATAAACAATTCACGCTGTTTGGGCAAACTATAGGTAAAAGTTGGAACATCTGAGTGGAGAGGAAAAGCAAGAGTGCGTCTGCTTGTATTGTGAGCAGTCTTGCACTGCAAGAAGGGCCTACACGGTGACTGTTCAACAGTAAGATACTAAAGAGTAGCTTTAGTTCTTTAAGTCATAATTCTCTCTTATCTTAATGAAAATTATTTGGAGCTTCTCTCGCATTGAAAGCCACACCTTGCCACTGTGCACAGCACATAAAACTTTGATTTGTTGCATTCACGTGAGTTTTTATGACCTTTTAATTCCTAATAAAAGTTATTCTTATATTCCGTTTTAAGATGAACATTTGTAGAATAATTTTATTACATCTTTCCTTGCAGGTACAATGAGAGTTCAGAAATTCAAGCATAGTCAAAGCTTTTAAGTGTTAGCTACTGCGTTATCGTTTTAAAAACGCTTTGTTTTGCATATCCAGGACGCAAAAAATAAACAAAACGGCGATAAGGACTTCCCATTTGATAAAAGTAAGTATTGGAAAGGTAATACAAATAAGGAGGAGTATATCGGAAATGGTTAACTCCACAATAACGTCTAACTGAACATAAGCTGTAAACTTTAACAAGATCTACATCTTTCGCGCGTTCAATCCTTGTTGAGCATACTCCTACTTTTCTTTCTTCCAAATGTTCGGGTGTCTACTCGTGCCATGGTTTCCTAGGTATGTGGAGAAGAAAGTAAATTTTATCCTCTTAAAGAAGTTCGTAGAGAGATATAAAAAAGCAGTGGATAGAGCAAAGTTGAACTATATACATTAGACTTGCTTATTTATTTAAAACATCAGGCTATAAAATAATCTTATCAGCCCTAGCCTTCAGCGTAGTCTTTTTTTAACTTCTTCAAACAAAGCAACAAACTGATTTACCAATTCAGCTAAGGAAATTAGGACAGCTGAGAATCTACAACGCTCAGAAGTGATAGCCCTCGTACACAATATCATTTTAATGTCGAATTCTTCCATTTAAAAATTGCGATATTTTTATACTAAGAAGGATTTAAGCGATTCATGGTTCAAAACTCTTCGAATAAATACTGCAACTGAAGCACTTATTTCAGAAAGGCCCTAAGTGCACATTTTTTTTTAAATTTTTGAGTTAGATGCATTTTTGTGTTCCTTTGAAGTCCACCCATCGTTGAGCGCAGACAAATTCTTCATATTCAATCAAATAGCGCAAAATGGAGCTGATAGAGCTGTTCATTTCAAAAGAGCCCTGTGACCAGACAACGTTCAATGAGGTCTACCCGAAAGTCCGAATACTCCGGCTTCTGTCACCCGGGAGCGATAGAAAACTCCGGGGCTCTTTCATACAGGCTGGAGATTCCCTGCTCATATCCTACATGAGCATTCCCAGATCCCGTACATTGTCGATGTCATTCGCGAGAGGGCACGATCAATGTACGACACAATCCAAAATCACCCCAACCCTTTAGTGAACTCCCTGGGAAGGTATGACCAGAGGGATCAAAGACGCTTGCCGTCCTTCATACTGCCAAGAGACGTCTTGGGACCCCTTGGGTAACCCAAGGAAAACCCCAGATGTCTCTGGGACCAATTTTTACGCCGAAGGACCAAGCGCTACACAACCCGTAGCCAAAACGGAGCAAAAAATTAAATCGTGTCTCCCAAAAAGGGGGAACGATTAAGTGCAGCTGCCCACGACAAAAGGGGCAACCCATTCCAAATATACAATACTTTCAAACACCCCAGCAGAACATGGAACTACTAGCTCATTTCGCAGGTTAAGCCGCAAAGCGGTTAGGTACTGCGGCATAAGACACCCGGACGGGGATAGCGCCGCCCGACTAGGACTACCTCTGGACCTCTTAGGGCAGTACCTGGAGTCTAGAAAGTCCCGCCTCCATCGACAACAACGTCAAGAAGGGTGGAAGTGGATACGCCACTTACGCGCGTCAGCCCCGCAGGGAAGACTACCGAATAACCTCGGTGGGGCCGCCTGGTGATCTAGCTAGTACCCAGGACTTCCTAGGCAACACTCTGCCCCTCCGGGCTGCCGAAGCCTGGATGGAGGTATCCGATTTATCGCGGGTAACGGGAACACACTGCATCATTGAGTCCAACCCAATTCGAACAACTCCCATTCAGGGAGGGGCTCGAATGTTCGGCCCGAGGATCCTCTGGTAACGTCAGAGGTACCACGAGTGCTAAGGGTCCGCAGCGTTCGTACTAAAGCAGCTGAAGGGGACGGATCCCCTCCCCTACCTATGACCAGACAATTTAAACAATGTAATACTGCAAATAAGATGGCAGCCATAGCAAGAAGATGCTTTATAGTTATGGAATACTACTATTCTTCAGTGGCCGACTATTTTGTGAACACAGGATGCAGAAAATTACTAAGTACCTACATGTTATATCTTTTTCTCAAAAAAAAAAAAAAAAATGTGTTTACTTGAGTTATTTGTGCCTTATACATTGCGGTAAGTTCTACGTTGATTAAACAGATTTGTTGCATAGTCTGAAAGCTTTAAATTTGTTATTTCTCACTTATTTCAGAATGGTCCTATATCCATTACAAATATTTAGCTTTTACCGGATAATAGACACAAGAATGTAAACAGAATCTATCATAATGCGTTACTATCGATATTTATAAAATGGCAATCGAAAGAAGACGAAAAGAAAAGTCCTTCAAAAACAATAAAACAATTTTGCAGTGAAAACTTCTTTAGGCGCGTTTAGCACTTTTTGTGGGTAGTGAATTAAACTGAGGCGTCACGCTGGAATATGTGACGCTCATTCGGGTGATGCTCGAGTCGGCTCAATCCGAACTAGGCCCCCCCCCACACACACACACACACACACACACACACACACACACACACACACACACACACACACACACACACACACACACACACTCAATCGTTATTTCAGTCTTTTGTTGTCCATACCGCTATACACCATAGATTTTGTGTCGCACTCAACAGCGTATCAACAATACGCATCCAGGTATGTTTTAACATATTTCAAATACTATGAAAAATTCAGAAACCCTACAGGAGTTTCATTAAAAAAATAATTGTCTTAGGGCCGTTCTTACAAACGTCTGTCAAGTGACCGATCTGGTCAGATAACCTTCTGTCATTTAACAAGTCGACATGTCAAATTCCACTTTAAACAATAATAGTCAAAACGAACAGATAATAACAGCGAAGTTCGGTATTTTAATAATTAAAACCATAATAACGAAAAATAAAACGATTGTGCTAATTGGAAACAAAAGTGTTAGGAATTCGTGAAAGAGATGCTTCATTTAAGAACTGGTTACATTTATTAACAATGGGTTATTGTGAGTGGTAAAACATCAATAAATGAAATGTAATAACACGTAATTAATAAAATTATCAAGTATTAAAATGACGTTTTAGTTTATTTACAACTTATAGGTTATGTTTTTCCACAAACTTAAAGACCGACCGAGGGTCAAGAAATTGTTTTAATATCAGTATCAATTGTGACATAACATTTGAAATGAATAAGACATGTAATAAAATATGTATGAAAATATGTACGAACGTGCAATAAAATATGGCGTAATGTACGGATATGTAATAACATGTGTAAAATGTATACGTAACCAAACATTTCCGAATATTTCAAAAACATGCAAATAAGGAAATTAATATCATATAATTATGTTATAAGATATGTATGAACGTGAATTTTTATTAAAAATAAAACTGCAATTAAACAGCAAGAAACAAAATATGAAAAATGATTGTGATTTGATTTTACTTCCTTTATACATCCTTTATGTATAACCCTCTTTGCACTGTCGCAAGTCCATGGTCATTCAGTTTCTTTTAGACTAATTTCATTTGCGAGCACACTTAGCCGAAGGCATGAAATGTTTAGTTCACAAATAGCCTCTTTGCGCAAGAATGAGTGTCAACATTAAAATTATTTTTAAGAATAATTTATAATGAATACTTTTTTAAGTTTTCACTTCTGTCGTGTGGTCTCAAGCATACACAATATTTTTCAGTCGTATCAAAACTATGTCAGTTGGACATAAGCGCTTTCTGAAATAACTGATTCAATTACATTTTCTCTTTTTATATAACTTTGGATGATATCACAATGAAATGGAAGCATAATAACTTACCTGCGTGTTGGTTCTTCCTTGTTCTATGGTGTAATTAGTGCTGCCATCGACTGACCAAACAGCGGTATTTAAAGCTGTTCCGGGAAATACCTAAGGCTGGGTTTTCTTTATCTGTCTCATGCTGTTACACTTGAAGGCGTTTCATTTAAGTGCTATCTTAAACTAAATATCCATCAAGCATTTCAGTATAGAAGTGGACATTCATTTACTACAACTGATAACTTTGCACGACTTCAAAAACAATATTATATACTGTTTTCGTTTCACTGCGCACCTGCTATTCTTTCACATTTCATAGCATGTACTTGTTTGAGGAAAACAAGTCTATTGTTTATATCTATATGTTTTCACAAGCTTTTCCTTTAAATACCATGTACATAGTGAGTACAGAGGGTACGGAATATTATACCAACATTGGATACTTTGAATTTAACGGAGGTACACGTTTTAAGGTTCCCTACAAGGGAGGTGGCGCTGGTAACGTGTAAGACTCGCATTGTGTGGAGATGGCGGGTTCAATCTCTGTTGACCGTGTCAACTTGGGTTTTTTCCTGTTTTCCATTTGTCACTTAGGCAATACTTATCGTGCAATGACTTCCTCTTCATTCATTTACCACTCTTTTTTTCAGGTGCACTTCCAGATTCGTAATCTATGGAGCGGATTCATTTGCTCTATATATGTTGTGCTCCGTTTTGGGACGGGTTGTGATCACTATCCTCACGTTTATCAAGACATGGACCCGTAGTGGGCCCTGGTGCCTGATTGGGACTTCGGCGCGTCTGTGTCTAGAGCCTCCTGCGTTTCCCCCAATTCATTGCTTCCTCCCAAGAGGTGTCAACAGCAATATGACTGTGCAGGTTAAAGTTCACCAAATGTCCCTCTCTGTTCTTCTTCACTCCGTTTATGGGGTTCTCTGAATAAAAACATGTTGGAAAAGGTACGCGTGTGTCTGTGAATAGCTATAACTCAAAAAATAAAAGTACGAGGGCTGTTCAATAAAGAATGATCACAATTTTATTTTTTTGACATCGTACCTTTACTCATCCTTGATGGTCCTTCTCAAAATAGTCTCCCCTGAATGCGATGCACTTGTCCCAGCGTTTCTGCCGGTCTTCAAAGACATGCTGGAAACCATTTTTGAGAGATCCTATAAAATCGCCTCCGCAGCCTTCACCACTGCTTCTGATGATGGATAATGCCTGCCACGAAGGCGTTTCTTCAAGTTAGGGAATAGAAAAAAGTCACATGGGGCTAAATGCGGACTATAGGGAGGGTGAGGGATGCACTTCACGTTGATTTTTGCAAGATATTCACCAACAACATTGACAACATTGTGGAATTGCTGGAAATGAATCAGCTGATTTTCTTGCCAAAAAAGGTGCAAATTTAATTCAGAACAAAAGTAAAAACTTACCCTTTACATCCATAAAAAGATTAATTAAAAACAAATATAAAAACAAACAAAACCAATCAATATCTAACAAAGCCAAAGATAAAAAATGGAACATTTTAATTAAAAATCCAGAAATTATTCCAGAAATCCCACGTAAAGCTGCAGTAGCAAATTTTAAATTACTTACGGAACATGATTATTTGACCAAACACTTACACAGAGTCCAAATTGTCCTCTGTGCAACAACATCTATCCTGTGAAGCCCTACCTGCCGGACCCACTACACAGAAATATTGGAAAGCAAGAGAGCTAATGGCTTCATTGCCAAAGCCTAGCATTTGAAAACAACTACATTGACAATATGCGGCCGCGCATTATCGTGTTGCAGCATCCAGCCTGCTTCACGGAAATGTGGTCTTTTGCACCTGATATGGACTTACAATGATTTTAGGACATCCCTGTAGTATGTCCAGTTACTGATGTGTGTGTGGGTACAACATGCTGATAAATGAATATCATGAATATCAAAGAATGAGGTGACCATAACTTTCCCGGCAGAAGCAACCACTTTTGTTTGGGGGGGGGGGGTTGGCGATGAAGGAGATTTCCACACTGAGCTTTGCTGTTTGCTCTCAGGATCAAAATGATGTAGCCAAGTTTCATCAGCAGTGATTACATTTGAAAGAATCTCCGGATCTTCCTCTAACATTAACTTTAACTGCGTGTTACCTCCATTGCAGCGGTAGGCGATACTGAACATGTCTGAACTTGACCGATTCACAGGCGGCCACCAGGAGTACCAACACTGAAACTCCTACGGCGTGTTTGTTTCACATTGAGCTAATAGAATATAATAAGATTGAGTTTTAGTGCGAAAAATTATGACCATAAAAATTATGATCATTCTTTATTGAACAGCCCTCGTACTTTTAATATCAAACTAGATATTTAAGCTATCTCGCTTAAAATGTTTCCAACATTTGAATTATATCAGAAATGGTTTTCATTGAAATAACATGTTTCAATTTTACAACAAATTTCTAGATTATGAACAAATTCTTCTTAAATGTCTGGGGCATGCAAAAAAGTTATTGTCAAGGTCATACATAGCGACCAGGTCTTAAAAGTACGACTGTCACTACACATATTCCTGTATTCCCCTTGCACCTACAAGAAAATTAGAAATAAGACAATTTCTGCAAATATTATCTTGATTAACATGAAATAGGGACTAAGCGTTTGTAGGAATAGTTTGTGCAAGAGTTGGGAAAGTCATGTGAGTATATAACGTCAGGTTTTTATTATATTCTAAACCTCGACTAATACAATCGCACATATATGCATTTAATGATGAAAATTAATACTACAAATAAAAAAATAGAGACAAGAATTCATTGTCCTAATAGCGAATCGATAAAATATATTTCTGTGCAATGTCTTAAAGGCACTGGGAGGTTATTTTTACCCAGACAGGGCTAGTTTATAACGCTAAAATATTTACATTAAGTTGATACAGCTCCTTGCAAAAGGGGCATAAGGTACTCTGTGTATCTTGAAAAAAAGATCATTACACCCTATACTTCAGGTCTAGGTTCCTCGTAGGAATTTAAAGCTTTAGGCACCAATGTTTTTCCTAAATAATATAAGTCACAACTTTATAATCTAAACTAAATAAAAAGCATGCATAATTTATACTATGCACAAGAAAAATTATTTAGATGTGTTAACAAAAAAATACAATATTTTTAATGACTGAATCATATTTTCTCTCCATTTTATAAATCATATGAATATAAAAGTTAGTTTAATGGGTTCAGGGATCATTATCAAATAAGAAATAAAAATTTTGTATCAATATCTTTTATAATATTTGAGAAACATGCACCTAAAGTATGAAAAATCAAGTTTTTGGGAAATCACGATCAAAGATTAAGCACCATTCTTTTTAAATTATACATACTCTCAGAACAAATCTGCTCCATATTCCTGCTCAGTTAGGTTTTCCTCGTCTTTTCTTTTCCTTTTCTTACTTCTACCTCTACTTTCAAGCAACTGAGCTGTTCTTTTTGCCTCTGAGAGTCAACGCACATCTTTTTTTTAAGACATGCTGCCCTCAATATTTTCACCAACCTTTATACACATTTTTGTCATTACTTTATGCCTACCACTGCACCCATCATTATAACAAATAACACTATTATATACACCATTGTTTTAAAATTTTGGCCCAACATGCACAGTTTTATGGAATTCTTTTCCATAATATATGATGAAAACTTTCATTTTGAGTATTGGGTTCGACTTTCTCAGTAATTCATCTTGAGAAAGTTCCCTAAATACTGGTTTAATTGCCAAAAGAACCTCTTCTGGAAGAGAGTATTTATGTTTCTAAATAGGTTAGTTCAGAAATTTCAAGCTTTGGAAGTATGCTGAGTGAAATGTGTATGCAGAAGATCAGAACGTGGGCGTGTCATTGTGCCGCCATCTTTAATTTGATGGATTAAAGGGCTTTAATACCAGCTAATGCCCTATGATATATATATATATATATATATATATATATATATATATATATATATATATATATATATATATATATATATCATTTAAAAGCTGAAGAATTATATAATTTTTAACACTAAAAACAAAAAATCCATTTTTTGAAGCCCATCGACCTCTCAGTGCCCTTAAGGAGGTAAAGGAAAACAGTAAACATAATCCCCAAACTCGATCACTTATTCTAATTAAACCCCTATACTCTAGAGTCTTAGTAGCAATCTCTTATTTACTCCTCGTGATACTTATGTATTACTCTATGTTGGATGTTGTGTTTGTATGACTGCAATGAAGAAAGCTGGTGTCCTGTAGGACAAAGCATGGACTTTGTCTAGATTCTGTGTATTAAAAACATTACAGTTCTTTAATTATTTAAGTTGTGTTTATATGCTTCGCTAGCAATGGACTGAATAAAACATACTGTGGCACTTTTGATGGACATGTAACAATGACAATGTTTGCTGCATCAACAAAGGTGTTATGTTCCTAACCTAATATTTAATTTACTGATTGTCATTTTAATACCATAAGGGAAAAAAGAGAATACTTAAAGTATCACTTATCCTGCAGGGCCAGCATAATTTGTCATTCGACAGAGAGTTATGAACAAATAGCAACGTGTGGAAACAGTAATCCGGGTGGATTTTCTTCCTATTCAGCGCCAAAGTTTTCCGATATTTCTTGGTCAACAGGAAATTATATTTGCTGCTCCAAAGTGGTAGATAACAGACGCACTTATATTGTATGTTTGAACGGTAAAATAAGGAAGTTTGCTTTATGCTAAAAGCCTCAACTTCCTGCGACAATAGCTAGATCATTCACGAAAACGCACCCTAAAATAATCGGAATTGATACTTCTTCAGGGGAGATCCATATATATGACGCACACTTGTGATATTTTCGAGTTCCTTCTGCAGTGGATTTCCTTGACTTCTCCAGTAACGATACATATGTAGCGGCAGCTATTGAAAAAGAAGTTTATATTTTCAATCGCATGAAAACGCTGCCTATCAAGAAATTTAAGTTTCTTCTAAAAGACTGACAAACATTCACTTTCATCCAAGCCGACCTGAAATGATCGTGCAAACTCCGACAATGAAGCTTTGATTCTCTGGGACATAAGTAATAAAACCGCGAGATATTGCAGTTTCTATGAAAATCTGTCCCACATTGGACGGTGTACGGATTTGGTGTTCTGCTAAGTGAACGAAAGTTTCTTAACAGGCGTAGGATTTGCTAGAATAGTTAGTTTTACGACTTTAGACAAACAGAAGAAGTGCTTATTAAATTAGCTTACAGTTCAGTACAAAGCGCAGAACTAAATGTGGATGGAATTTCACTCGCGATTGGCAATGTTCAGGGAGGAATTTCCATATATTATGATCTTAGAAATCATACAACATACCAAGCCGTATTAAATAATTGATAATCTACTTATTCGTCGCGTGGAGATTCTTTACCGCACAAGTGCAAGTTCAAATCACGTAAGCACATCGGTCGTTCCCTTTAGAGAATATGGAAAGCAATAAAGATCTGTATGCACATTTTGGCAAGCATAGATGATGATATGAACATCAAGTATTTTCTTAGCAGTAGAAAAAACAGTTATTCATGTAATGTGCAAAACAGGAGTTGCCAATATTCCTTGCAATAAGATATCTGTTAGGTGTAATGAGCCCTTTAGTGAAGACAGTGAAGAGTATCTGGATTTGATAAGTTAGTTATACTGATACATATTGTAAAAAGTATTTAGCAACGTCATGTCTTAGACGAATCAATTTATCAACCAGAACATGATCTTCCAAATCATAATACAACTTTTAATTTAGGGGTAATATCCCAGCACACATGCATGCCACATGTAACAACCACAATGCCTTTGGAAAAGTTTTGCAAATCCTACAATACGTTTCAATGCAGCACAGTTTTCGGTCTTCCCAAGGAATCAGAGAAAATGTCTTTATGAATAAAAAAATCATATCTTTATCAAACAAGATATATTCGTACGGATGATCTGACAATCTCAGAAGACAGAGGGCTTCAACTTGGTTCATAGATTGTTTTGTACTTCACCAGCTAAAGATGGAAGCCAACAGCAGAGAGAATTAGTAAACGCTATAAAAATGAGGAACAAAATGAAAGAAATAATAATAATAAAAAGAGCAGAGGGAAAAGCCGTCTTATAATACGCCCTTTCTATAATTACAACTCTGTCACCTTGAAATTGCTACACGACATAAACCGCATTCACCCTATGGGACCATATCAGCTCCCATCACTCCTAATACCCTACTCAGGGCCAATATGCAAGGCATTATTCCGATTTACGAGGACAAGAATGAAGCTGTAGTAAGATCCAGAGGTCCAGAGGTAGTCCTGGTCGGGCGGGGCAATTTTTCTTTTTCCCCGTCCGGGTGTCTTCTGCCGCAGTACCTAGCAGCTTTGCGGCTTAACCTGCGAAGTGAGTCAGGTATGGTTTTTATTGTTCTGCTGGGGGTAGGTTGTAGCTTTGTTTAAAATTTTTGTTTGGATGCCCTTGAGTAGTCTCAGAAGGCAGAAGCTTAGCGGTTTTATTGCGATCCCCCGTTGGGGAGAATCGGCTTAGTGTTTTTGCCCCATTTTGATTACGGGTGGCCTAACGCTTGAGCCATCAGGCGTAATATGAATTTTTGAGTTTGTCGGGTTTACCTTGGGTTAACCAAGGGGCCCCAAGACGTCTCTGGGGAGTTTAATGATGGCAAGCGTCTTTGCTCCCTCTGGTCATAGCTGCCCACGGAATTCACCAAAGGGTTGCCATGGATTTGGATTTTGTCGTACATTGATCGTGCCCTCTTTCGGATGACACCGACAATGTACGGGATTTTTGAATGTTCATGAAGGATCTGGGCTGGGAATCTCCAGTCTGTATCGTATATTATTCTGAGCGCCCTGTTCTGCAGCGTCTGGAGTCTGACGAAAGTGGTATTGGCCACTGTTCCCCAGATCTCACAGCCGTACAAAATCATGGGCAGGATGATCGCACGATACAGCTGGAGTTTGAGACGGAGGGGCTTGGTTGAACGGAATATTGGGTATAGGTTCCTGAGCGCGACGTGTCCAAGCTAGACCTTGCCTTTGACGTGCGGAGCGTAAGTTAATTTGCGGTCCAGCGTCACTCCAAGATAGTTCGCCGTTTGCACCCATGGGATTCCACGGTGCCGTAAAACGAAGTTCTGCTGCAACCGGTTGGCTCTGGTTTTCGCCAGGAGAATTGCAGAGATCTTACCCGGGTTAATTGCCATTCGCCATTTTGCGCTCCATTCGCCAATGGCCCGGAGCTGGGCTTGGATCTGCCGAAAGCTATACCTCGGGTTTCTGTTTACCGCGAAGATCATGAGATCGTCCGCATACTGACAGGTGTGGGTGTTGTGGTGTGTGGCTATGTCGGCCATATAAGCTGCAAAGAGTGCCGGTGACAGCACGCTGCCTTCCGGTACTCCAGCGCCAATGGGCCGCTCGGTTGACAGCTTTCCCTCCATCTTTACTCGGAAGCTTCGGTTAACCGGCCACCAAGGAAATGTATAGACGGGGAACTTCATACACTAAGAGTTTGTAAATAAACCCCTCGTGCCAGGTAGTGGCGAATGCCTTCTCCACGTCTAGCAAGACTATTACAGTTTTAGATCTTTCCTGGAATCCCAAGGAGGCCTTCTGGCAACCCGCAGTAGTTGCTCGGTCGTGGAGTGGCCAGAACGGAAGCCAAACTGGTGTTCAGGGATTAGGCCCCTTTCCTCAAAGTGAGGTAGGAGCCGGGAGAGGAGCAGTTTTTCGAAAACCTTCGACAAAACTGGTAGAAGGCTGACAGCTGGAAAGTGGCGCATGAATAGGCATGTATTATAAATCCGGGTTAAGTGAATCACGGCTCTGCGTGGAAGGCACTTGAGCATTTCCGCTGTGATATGGCCCTGCCCAGCGGCTTTGTTGTTTCTTAGAGTTAAGCGTGGTTGCTACCTCTCTAGGGGTAACTATGGGGATGTGGAGCTCCTCGTGGTCAGGGGGTGGTGCTTCTAGGAAGTCTTCCATCACTCGTTCCACGAGGTCAGCATGGTCATCGTCCATTGGCTCAACCCTGGGTTGGAATTGAGCCTCCAGATAGTCTGCCAGTGCATCTGCCTTTTCTTTCGACTCGTAGGCGAGTCGACCTCTAGGGATATGTAGGGGATGCTGGTGCATTGTTCTATCTTTCCGCAGGCTACGGTCTATTCGCCACGGTTTTCTCTCCTGGAGATTTGCTTGCCTTAACATAATTTCCCAGACCTCTTTGCGGTGTGCTCTTAGGAGCCGTCTTACCAGGGACTTGAACCTGTGGTGTACTCCTTCTATCCTGGGATGGCGAAATCTCTGCCACAGCATTCTCACAACATTTTTAGCCCTGATTAGCTGTTTGATGGGTCCTGGGATATCAGTAGGGTTTGGTGTGTCTATTGGAATGCAGTGTGTGAGCACGGACCGCATTTAGGATAGATGTGGAGAACTTCTTGGCTGCCGCCTCAAGTGACTCCACGGAGTCAACCCGGGGACTAACTTCCACGGAGTTTTGGATAGTGGTGATAGCGGCATCCCAGTCGATTTCATCCACCCAGTCTGTCGTTGCCAGAGCTGACGGTAACGTCTGAGCTGATCACAACTGGGTTGTGGTCAGAATCCAGAGCGTTTACCACCGTGAGGTCCAGATGAAATGGAATGTTTTTGTGATTGCGAAGTCTATGACATCCGCCCTGCCACGAGGCGGGAAGTGCGGGTCATGCCCATGAAGGGTGTTGTCTCCGCTGATGAAGCGGTAGATATTCCTTCCCCTTTCATCCTGGATGCGGCTGTTCCATCCTGGGTGTTTGGCATTGAAGTCGCCAGATATGCACACTCTATGGTCAAGGTTTAAGAGTGCCCTGTAGTCTGCTTCATGGAAGGGATGATTGGGCGGGTCGTACACTGCTACAAGCACCAGGTCAGAACCGCCTAAGGAAAGCCTTATGGCGGTCGCCTCCAGGTGCTGTAGCGGAGGAATTGTGATAGGACTATGGGTGATATTGTTTTTATGAGAATTGCTGTACCACCACCCCGGTGGACGGCGTAGCTTGGCAGGTTAAACTGTACACCAGCCTGCAGGTGCGTTTACATAACATGAGGACAATTCCTCGGTCATTTACAAACTACAAGATGCCCGGTCTCTGTTCCCGGACTCCGTTTGCGTTCCAGAACGCAGCTGTCAATGAACGTTGAGTTCTCCTCACCGCCATTTACGAGCTGGAGTCAGGGAAGAGAAGCCGTGCAGTCTGTTGCATGATGCTGTGCTTTTGCATAGCAGGGATTCTAGGGTTTGTCAGTTGCTCCCTGCAGCGCCTTAATATGGAAAGGGAGCGTTGTATTAGTTCGGCAAACCAGGCGGAAAGCTCTTGGAATTCCGCCAGGTCCTTGGTGGAAATGCCGGTGTACCACACTGGCGTGGATTCTAGGGAGGTGAGGTTAAATTTCTCAGTTGTTGCTGCAGCCACAGGGGCTGGAGCTGATTGAGGGGGGAGGGCAGTGGCGGCAGTGCAGCTCTGGCTCCCCGAGGATGTTGGGGCAGGCTGCCCGGCAGTTTGTGCCGCAGTTGCCGACGGGCTTTCCCGCCGGGCTGCGGTGGCCTTCTTCTGGCGAGGCCGCTGTGGCAGTGCTGCAGATGGAGCCGGTGCTTGGGTGGCGGCTGCCCACGAGCTTTTCGCCTGGTTTGTTGCCGGAGTATGACTTGCCTCGGCCTGTTGCAGCACTTGTTTGTGCTTTTGCATAACCTGGGCAAAACTGACTCCAGGTGGAACTTGTGCTGGCTCCCTGTTGGGGATCCTGCCCTGTCTTGCCTGCACTATGCGCAGTCTTACTAGGCAATCACCGTAGATGCTTATGTGGGCTTCTCGGCAGTTGGCGCATTTTTTCTCCTCTCTTGGGTTCGGGCACTCTTTTACGTGGTGGTCTCCAGCACAGTGTATACATGCTGTTTTCCTCTCGCACGCATTGCTAGTGGTGGAAACCCAAGCACTTGAAGCATTGGGCTGGCCCTTCTCTGCCATGGTACGGTTCTACCTTTATCTTGGTGTTATAGAGGTGTGTCACCTCGTCTATTTTAGGGAGGCCTTCTCCCTGCTTTTCCACTATTACGAGGAATAGTGGCATGGGGCTTTTACGGGCTCCTTGCCTTCCTCGCGGATGGACCTGGTCAGTTGGACCACAGTACTCGGCACTATGCCATGTTCTTCCGCCAGGCCAGCCGTTATATCTTCCGGGTCGGTGTCTGAGTCAAGACCCCGGATGACTGCGCACCAGGTTTGGTCGCTGCAGCGAGAAAGTATGGAACAGAATTCCCGCTCCGCGCAGCACCTCCCTGGTGGCTTCATGGTCCTCCGGCGTCGTTGTCTTGATCACCACCCGGTTTGGGAAGCGGGTGGCCTGGAAGTCAGCCTGGAGTTTTGCCCTCAGTTCTCTCATAACCTTTATGTGGTTAGGGAAGATGTCGGACACAATCGGCGGGATTCTGGCCGCCTTTTGTGTGCGGGTGCTCCTAGAATCCGCGGGCGCTGCAGAGGTGCTGGGGGCAGCACCTTCCGGCTTCGAACCGGAGGGCCTTTTGCGCCTTCCCTGCACGGTAGTGAACCCTTCGGTATCCGTGTCGCTCTCAGGTAAGGGAGCAGAGATACCCTGGAGAGGGGTGGCTGGATGTTGTGAACTCCCTGGTAAGGTGACCGGGGAGATGGGAACAGCTGTTCCTTGGTTAAGAAGGCGAGAGGCCTTCTTGGAGATTTTATTTTTTTGTAACTGCGCCTTCGCTTTTGCCTTCACGAGGTTTACTCGCGGGCCAGTTGAGGATTGGGAAGGTTGGTTTGTCTTCATTTGACTCGCTTCGTCAGGTCTTACCTGGCGGCTGGTACTCGGCATTTGGTCTAAGTCATTTGCAGGTGCCATCCGGCACCCCACAGAGGGTCGGACGCCTTGCGACGCGCCTAGTGGGGCGGACCCCGGGTCCCAACCTAAGTCAGGACCCTTGGCTTTGACCTTGTGGGCCTGCAGTTTCGTTAGTCTGTCTGTCGGTCCCGAGTACTTGTCGACTCTGGATTCTGAAGCAGGAGAGGGTGCAGAGGGAATAGCTCGGCGAGCTAGCTTCAGAAGGTCAGCTTGGAGTGGTGCTGGCCTCCTCTGTGTAGCTGGACTGCTGCTTCTGCGGTCAGTCAGTGCAGAAGGAGGCTATTCGGCACTGCTTCTGCGGCGGGCTGCCAGTGCGGAAGAAGGCACGGTGGCGCTGCTACTGCTGCTTCTGCGGCGGGCTGCCAGTGCAGAAGGCACGGTGGCACTGCTGCTGCTGCTGCTGCCGCTGCTACGAAGGTCTACTGCCAGAGCAGAAGAAGGCACGTTGTAATCGCCGCTGCTGCTCGTAGCTCTGTACGGAGCGAAGTCACGAGTGAGTCCGAGTCGAGTTGCTGTAGTAAGATAACACTGCCTTTACGTATTTACACCGCGGATATCAGAGCCTCCTGGATTCAACGTTATACTCAGACGCAGTACCCGCCTGAATAGGCTGGCAGTAGCGTCTTAAAAATAACCTAACAACTCTGTTCAATAGGCCAAAGGAACTAAGTAACCTCAAAGTTCAGTTATTGTATTGTATAAGTTTATAGATTAAACTATACTGATGACGTTTGTTTAAATTAATGTACATATACCAGTGTAGGTCTTAAGTTGTTAAAGTTTGGTTTGTGATGGCATAATGTAATATTGTTCCATTTACATTAAATAAAAATTCTCTACTTTAAGAATTTTTCTTCCTGTCGCTTGCAAATACTTAATTGATTAATTTGATAAAAGTCTGTATTTTTATGTGATAACCAGGGCCCAGAAGTTTAGCCAAATATTAGTGAAATTAGTTATGCACGAGGTACAGATTGTAAACTGAGTTAGTCATCAACTCGTGTGCTAACCTCGGTGGCGTAGATGGTAGCGTGTCTGCCTCACGTTCAAGAGGTCCCGAATTCGAATCTCGGTCAGGGCGAGTTACCTGGTTAAGGTTTATTCCGGGGGTTTCCCTTATTCTTCAAAACGAACGTCGGGTAGCTTTAAGTTCCAAGGACCCTGTACTCATTTGAGCATCATTTCACCCAATTCATTCACCGTCTGATATAATAACGATGGAGGACGTAAATTACAAATAAAAGAATCAACTCGTGCTGTTGGTAAATAGAGAAGAGAGGAAAACAGGCCATTAGCGTCTAACGTCTGATGGGCCCTCTGAACTTGAGGAACCTTATTACTGGCTTCCCAAGATGACGATGCATAAACCCTGTCGTTTTGCACAGTGAAACACTCCTCAATAGTGAAAACTTTTTCATCGGTGAAGAGGATGTTCCGATTACCATTTTGAGCGCAATGCTGTAGGAGACGTCGACATTTAAGCACTCTCAGCTTCTTTAGGCATGTGTCAATATAATGTCCTTAACGTCGGCGATAAGTCCTTAGTCCAAGGTGCTCTAACAGAAGCCTAGACATTGTCTTTTTTTAAATGTTTATTTCACAGGTCAAGATAGCCTGCTTCCGCACAGGATTTCTCCTAACACGAGCCGCCACTGCTTTTTGTGCTGCTGCAGTCCTGATACCGCGTGGTTGACCCTCCCTCGGTCGATCCTTCACAGTCCCAGTTGCTGTGAATTGCTCAGTGATGCGGTACACAAATATACAGCTGATTTTCAGCTTTTGTAGGGTCTTGAAAATGTCACCTGCAGATTTTCCAACTTTATGCAACACAATGGCAGTTACAAAATGTTCATAATCACCCCATTCCATGGTGAAACCTGATGCTAAATACCTCCTCTTTCAAACACAAGCTAACAATGGTTCAAGGTTAAGGTGTGTACACACACACGTAATTGTTTACGCCCCACACCGGATGCGCAGTATGCGTCAAAAGGTTTTAACAGTATTTAGGCAAGACTATGTAGAGAAGTGTGGCTAATTTTTTTCCTCCTGCAGCTTCAGATATTCGACTTAAAAGAACCGGAAAATTCTTCCAGTAGTAATCAGGTACTTTGAGCCTTGTTTCGGCATCAGAAATTATCTATTATAATTAGTGGAATAAGAAAGTGAGAGCGCTAGTATCTATAGATTTCAGATTTAGTTATGTTGGAGTTCTGTAACGCTACTCAATCTTTCCGACAAAATAAAATAAAGAAAGAAAGAAAGAAAGAAAGAAAGAAAGAAAGAAAGAAAGAAAGAAAGAAAGAAAGAAAGAAAGAAAGAAAGAAAGAAAGAAAGAAAGAAAGAAAGAAAGAAAGAAAGAAAGAAAGAAAGAAAGAAAGAAAGAAAGAAAGAAAGAAAGAAAGAAAGAAAGAAATGATTTCTCCCTTTAGGAAGCAATACATGCAAAGTTTTGAGTAAATTAGATCATGTGCCCAGCGTCCTTGGAGCATGGAGTTACTCGACATTAACGTTTTAGGTTAAGAGAGAATCCTGGAGAAAACTTTATCCAAGTAACTCATCCTAACCGAGATTTCGAACTCGGGACCTCATGAACGTGAGGCAGACATGCTACCACCTAAACTGCTGAGGAAGTCAATTTTTTCTTTGATGAAGAGTAAATGGTATGATCACAGGAGCAATGTAATATAGATTTCATTGTTATATTGAATTTGATTGAATTACAAACAAGATTAATTTTGGTTACATACTTATGTGAAGTATTTGTTAAATTTGTAAGCCATCATCCCAAATCACAGGTTGGTGCTAAATATGTGAGCACCAATACATACTTATAAGTAAAAACACAATTCTGCACACTTTTTAATGTTATGAATTTATTTTTGCTGCAATAAACCAGTTTTGAAATTAAACTAGTTGCCTTTAGAAGTCTAATTCACCGGCTATACAACATCCCACTGAGTAAGAATGAATTTTTGAAAGAACAACAACACATAAAAGACATAGTGGTATTAAATGGATTCAACCCAGCCATCATAAGGAACATGATGAAGAGAAAAGAAAAACTGAAGATAATATCAAAAAATACCACTCTCACACCACTTAAAAACACAAATTGGCAATATAGAAAATTCACCTACCATCCATGGGCTTTTAGAAAATTTGAACGAATCTTCAAAAGACTAAACATAAAACTAGCACCCCAAAACAAATTCAGTCTGAGAAACCTGCTAAATAAACCCCTGAAAAATACAATCCCCAACAATTTGAAATCAGGAATTTATCAGATTAATTGTGAAACCTGTGAAAAAAGCTACATAGGAAAAACTAAGAGAAACTTGTTAACCAGGCAAAAAGAACACCAGAGGAACATTAAGTTGAAACAAACAGAAAAATCTGCAGTTACACACCATTTTTGGACAGAAAACCACAACATTGGCTATAACATTAAACTGTTAAAATCTTTAAGTACACCCATAGAATTGGATATTTGGGAAAAAATATTCATAAACAAAAACCGTGATAAAGTTATAAATTTTGAAATCCTGGCATTAAATGAAGTATTTAAACTTAGTGCCCCTAACAGCAGATGGCAGAGTGATCGGAGCTCCGTAGTAGTGGAAGAAGAGGAAGGTTCATTTAGTCACCAAACAGCTGAGGATGAGATCGAATGATCTTGAAAACGTTTGAATTATACAACAAGTAAGTGAAGTTTGAGTGTAAACATAGTGACTCATAAATCAAACTCAAATATGAAGAATACTTCACTGTTAATAATGCTTCTGCTTTTAATATTTATGAACACTGTAGACTTGTTAATTCACTGAGCACCTGGAAAAGCTACCGTCACAAAAAAGAGGTGCTGAAGGTCACAATTGCAGCATTTTGCAATAACGTAACAACCATAAAGAAGCAGAAAACTGCCGAGGCTTACAGAGCAATACAAAAGTAAAATAATAGCGGGAGATAGAGATATACAATGTGAACCATGTAGGTTGTGAGAATCTAAATTTTAAATGAATGCTTTAGTAAATACTGAAGACCTCATGTCAAGTCCAGAAAGCTCGCAGATAAAGCAATATAAGTTAATCCCTTATCTACAAGGGTGAGTCAATAAGGACAGAATTATTTTCTTTTACCGCACAAACCAAAGGCACATTGTGAAAACAATTTTGCATGATGCCAATGGATCATCTCTGATTGGTGGACAAAGAACAGACTCACTTGCACATGCGTTTGTACACAGCAGACAAATGAAGTTGGTCAGTTCACTAATCACCTACAGAGGAAGTGGAGGTGTTACGCAAAGAACAATATGTTGCATTAACATTTTGCTTTCATTTACAGAAAGCTTAAAGAATGTTGCAGGAGGCATATGGTGATGATGTTCTGTCAGTCCACAGCAATTTAATGGTTCAAAGAATTTAAGGAGGGCCATGTTTCAATAACAAAGCAAGCTGGGCTATGGCTCCAGCAATAGTAAAACACAAATCATGATTAACACAGTTGGTATCATTGATCGTCAAGACCTTCCGGAAGGCAAATGGCCTCCTCAATATGCAAATCATCCGATGCTCCAACGCCAAAGAAGGCAAAGGTTGTTCTATCAGCAGGGAAAGTGAGGGTCATTTTTTTCTTCGACTGCTTTGGCATGGTGCACCAACATCAAGTCCTTCTCATACAACAGTTAATGGTGAGTATTACAAATCTGTTTTGGATGTCCTAACTAAACACATCCAACAAAAACAACCAAAACTGTATCCTACTGGTTGGCTCCTGCACCATGACAATGCCCGCTCTCATGTGAGCAACATTGTTACCCAGTATTTGGCCTGCAGAAATACTGAATGTATTCCCCATCCTCCATACTCTCCAAAGTTGGCCCTCTATGACTTTTATTTATTTCCCTGTATAAAAAGGAAATATGGGGTAAGCATTTTGCTACTTCGGTGACTGTCGTGCAGAACGCAGAAGCAGTTATAAAGATGTCAAAAGATGGCTTCCAGCACATGTTCCGGGACTGAAAGAAGCATAGGGAAAAGTGCATTCAACTCAATGAACACTTTGAAAAAGACCACACGAATCTGGACATAGTGTGGATGTTTTAATTGCTGTTGGTGTGGGTATCAGAATCAGGAAAGGCTATTTCTAGGCTAGCGCTTAACCTTTTTCGCTGAGCAGTGACGAAAGAAATATCTTCAATGTGAATATGTTGTCTGTTGATAATTATTGTAAGGTATTCCAAACGGAAATGTTTAAATCGAAAAGAGCTTACGGCAAACACTTGCTTTTCTATTACACTCATGAGTATCGTTTTGATAGCATTCATATCTACAGATACAGGACTGTCTATAGAGCTGATTCTCAGTACTACTTTGAAAGTGAAGGATATAACATACACTTTTCGATATCTATAAGGAAGACAACGCATGTTCTATGGCATTTGAGTACCTCACATGCTTGAAAGTTTCTATAACAAAGATAACACATGTTCATAAATATTGAGTTGTATTATTAATACACTAGTAAACTGTAAAACATGGAACTCAGAGGTAACAGAGGGGACACCTCAACCTTTTGTACATACAGCCTCTAGATGAGAGGAAGGGATGACTGCTAGCAGCAAGAAAAGCTGGACTCGTCCACCCTCTGTACCATCGACTAACACATAACCCTGGAGGCATCCTATTAGATAGTGATAGAAGAAACACTACTCCAACATTGGTCTTGATCAGAGGGAACATTCAATAAGGACCTCCAACATCTTAATGACCAATGTTGGCTGTTGCTGGCATCTTTGTACATCAGAACATGCCACGTGTTTCTGTAGTTCAACTTCGCTATACTCAAAACTTGAAAATCTAACCTTGATGTAGTCCATGCAGGTAATGCAATTTTCAAAATCGTCCAAACCAGTAACTCTTACCAAGTTTGTTGGTTTTCACACGGGTCAGAATACAGATACACCATCTTTTTGTTTGCATGACGCAGCCTCCCACACCACAAACATCCATAGTTAATTCCTGGATTTTGGTAAAAGGAGACCGTAAAGCGAGATCTGTGGTGGACAACACGATGCTGGGGCGGGTTTTCTCTAACTGAACATTAAGTCAATCCTTTTAAAACTGTCTGGTTAGTATCTTTATAGTACATTTATGCTCATATTTGAGAACAAGGACCTATGGTGTTTCTAAGGTTTATGTCTGCAGTGTCTTAGCAATGACAACTACGTGAAATAAAAAAATGCATATCTAACATTCAAGTATCATAACAAAATTTTTGTACAGCCATAATAAAAAAAAATAAAGTTCTAATTATAAGATTGACATATATTGTGTTCAAGTATTTATGGAATCAAAATCAAGATCATGTTCTGAGGTCAGGCTGAGGTATGAGGTCTTTGGTACCTTCTTATCTTCAACTTTTGAACTTGCTCTAGCGCAGCAATTGACCACAAAACTTAGATTTTTGGTTAAGTATCCAAAACAATGACAGTTTGTACCACGAGGCAGAATTTCACTTCAATACATGTCATGAAAACAGCAAAATTTCCACTAAGGTATTAGAAATTCGGAATCAGCTATGTGATACAGAATATTAACAAGGGCCTACTTTTTACACTAAACATACAATATTATTTTAAATTATTATAAATGCATTAAGTTGAGGAAACAATGTCAATGCAGCCTTTATGGAAAAGTAAACATTGAGGACTGTTGATTCAAAAAATAAGTTGGAGTATTTGACCACAGACAAAATAGCAGCTGCAAAAACAAAAGAATATTGACTGATGAGTTTCCAACCGTTATCTGTTATCTAATTGAACACAACCATGTACATGTCGCTTCAGGTATATATTATACATCAATGAAGAAAGAAACAGGAGAAAGAAATGGACAAAATACAAGGGCTGTTCAATAAAGAACGATCACAATTTTTCGCACTAAAATTCAATCTTATTATACTCTGCTACCTTAATGTGAAACAAACACGCCGTAGTAGTTTCATTGTTGGTAATCCTGGTTCCCACCTGTGAGAACCAGGCAAGTTCACACATGTTCAGTATCGCCTACCGCTGCAATGGAGGTAACACGCGAGGAACAATATGCGACTTTGAAATTCTGCTTTCGTCTCAACAAATCTTCAGTTGAGGCCTATACAATGTTACAAAAGGCCATGGAGAGTCTGTTCTTCCCTACAGCACAGCTCGACGAAGGTGGTTTAAAATGTTTAAAGAGGGGTGACAATTTCCAAGGAAGGTGGACCCGGTGCTCCAGTTACTGCTTTTACAGAAGAAAACATTAACACTGCTGCTGCCATTGTGAGAGAGGATCGACAAATTACCTTAAGATCACTTTCTGAAATACTGAGCATTTCATTGGGTGCCACCCACACGTTGGTGACAGAAACATTACACATAAGATGTGTTTGTGCGCAATGAGTTCCAAGACTGTTGATTCCCGAACAAAAGGACATTCGAATGCAGACCTGCATGCAGTTAAAGTTTATGTTAGAAGAAGATCAGGAGTTTCCTTCAAATGTAATCACTGCTGATGAAACTTGGCTATATCATTTTGATCCTGAGAGCAAACAGCAAGGCTTATATTAGTGTGGAAATCTCCTTCATCAGCAACCCCCAAAAAAGGAAAGGTGGTTGCTTCTGCTGGGAAAGTTATGGTCATCTCATTCTTTGACATTCATGGAATGGTTTATCAGCTTGTACCTGCACACACATCAGTAACTGGACAATACTACAGGGATGTCCCGAAAACATTGCAAGTCCATATCAGGTGCAAAAGACCTCATTTCCGTGAAGCAGGCTGGTTGTTGCACCACATGTGCAACCACATATTGCCAATGTTGTTGCTGAATATCTTGCAAAAATCAACGTGAAGTGCACCCTTCCTATAGTCCGGATTTAGCCCCATGTGCCTTTTTTCTATTCTCTAACTTGAAGAAACGCCTCCATGGGAGGAATTATCCATTATCAGAAGCAGTGGTGAAGGCTGCGGAGGCGATTTTGAAGGACCTCTCAAAAATGGTTTCCAGCATGTCTTTGAAGACTGGCAGAAACACTGGGACCAGTGCATCACATTCAAGGGAGACTATTTTGAGAACGACCATCAAAATTATGAGGATGAGTAATGGTATGTCGTAAAAAAAAATTGTGATCATTCTTTATTGAACAGCCCTCGTACTTATCTGGCCCTAATATGAAGCAGTGAGGAATTTTAAAATATAAACACAGAAGCCCTCAACCGCATTACACTGTATTTTCAGCCAATAATAACAAACATATTGTTACCTTTACATAACTTTGTCTAAACATAAACCTTTGTTAGTTTTAATAAACTAACATTGTAGTAGCTTACGTTTCTAACCATTAACGTTGTTCAACATAAATATCGCATAATAGCTTTGATTACAAATTTTGTTGTGAGTACAAAGTGGATAAATGAGAACCAAGTGTTAATCAAATCTTTAAAAAGCAGATAAATCTATGTTAGTGATGAAAATCTTTACTTCTTCCATGAAATCTAAATAAACAATTGAATGGCGACAGCACTTCAATTTATATTGTTTTAAAGATTGCAAAAATACCTACATATTTCATTTTTTTTTTTTTTTTTTTTTTTTTTTTTTTTGTGTAGGAAGCATTTGAATATCTTGGAGGTTTATGAATTACACAAAATTACAAAAAGTTTATTCATAGTGAAAAGAAATTCAACATGCATGCAGTCTATGCATATAAATGTATTAAATATAGGCCTTAATTAAAACCATTAGAACAACTTTTCAAAAGATAAAAATTAACCATGCATAGCATAGGTGGCACATTCTTTTGGAAATCCTGTTGAATACTTGGGAAATAGTGAAACTTAATATGGTATTTAGCAAACATTAATTTAACTGAGTTAGCCCTTTCCAAATACTTCTAAAATATTCTTTTCTTTTCAATCTAAGGACCAAATAACAGACATCTTCAATGAAATCTAATATGGAGCCAAACACATGAGTAAATAAAGAAATTCTGAAAACAAATGCCCGTTTCATACTGCTGTGACTTCACAGACATGCTCTACATCTAATTACACAAGTAAAACACACAGAGCTAGCTATTAATTCACTTCTAGTTGAATCCAACATTCTTTCTGTTGGCAACGAACCACAAATGAATAACCACACAAGCGAAGACAAAGATATTAAATCATTTGTAGCAACAATAGTCAAATGCAACAATGAAACTTAACTGTGCAGCATAGGGCTATTAGGACTCAGCAAATTGTAACTGGTAAACTTGTTCACAAAATTAAAACTGCACAATCATAATGCTCAGTTCCTATATAACAAAATATAAAACTATTTAATATTATAATTAGTCATTATTAATATTAATTTAACTATTTAATAGAGAGTATTTTTCAGATGTTGAAGTTTTATGCTTTACAGAAAGAAAATCTTATTTCAACTATCACATGTACATATCTTGCCAAAGAATTTGCTCCAAAAATTAAGGGAATATTAGCAATTCTAAATTACAAAATATAATTATTTAAGTCAACAGCAGTCTTATACTCCATTGATCAGGTAGAAATAGGTTCCATAATTTCTAACCTCAAATAGAAGTAATTTTCAGAAATGGATGAAATCTCAGATTTTCAATAAAGACATATGCCAATCTTAATGTAAACTTGCTAGTAGACATGTCTAATAACTCAGGTAAGCAAGCAGTTTTTCCTGATAACCTAAAAATTGCTTAAGTTAAGCCACTAAAACAAAAAAGGTAACGAAACCCATATAGAAAACTCTCATCTGAGTTCTGAAATAAATAGTATTTTTATAAAAGAATGACAAAATCACAGCATGGGTTCTGTAAAAATAAATCTGCAGAAACTGCTCTCTTTAATTTTGCAAATAATATAATAACCCTAGAAAAATAAAGGACTCACACTAGCTTTTTCAAACTACCCATCCAGACCTTAAGTGGGGACATCCAGGAAGGTTCAGGAAGGCGCCTTCACGGCTATGGTATCGTTGGATGTCGAGATGGCCTTCTTAGCGACATGGCATGCCAAACTCTTTTACAAACTAATCCATCTTGGGCACTCAACAGATACTACACAGCTTCCTCAGACACCTCGCCCTCCAAGTCACAGTCACAGGGAAAACATCTACACTTAGACCTATGAGAAACGGAATCCCCCAAAGGCTCTGTACTAATCTCCTACCTTATTCAGTGTCTTTATGGAAGACTTCCCCACACAGCCACACATCAAAATGGCACATTATGCTGACAATGTGCAACTGTTCTGCAAAGACAAACACATAATCAGAGCCTTCAACTCTATAAGACACCTATGCCTCACACAACAGTAGTGTTGGCATTGGCAGATGTCGGTTAACCCGGAAAAAAGCCACACCATACTTGTCACAAAGTGCCATACCCCACAGACTGTCCCAACTTCAGCTTCCAAACCTGAAGGACTGAGGGCCTGTATTACGATCTCCGGTTAAGGTGTTGGTTAACAGCTAACTTGGAGTTACACGCAGTGGTCCGTATTACGACCTTCGGTTAAGGGCTAACTGAGAGTTATTTCTGGAGTTAACTAACCCTCACCTCGAGTAGCGGTTAGTGACATAACTTGGAGTTTACCTTCATACACAAAAAAGAAAATGGCATACCTCCAGGCCAGATTGAATGTTGACAGCGATTCTGAGGATAAAATATTGGCACAGTATTTATTTAATAAAAGAAGAGCTAAAAGATTTAGAATGTGGAACGATAATTTCATATATACATATGTAATTAGGTGTCTTGACGTAATAGGTTATGGAATGATAATTTCTAGTGTCCCATGGTGTCAGTGACATGTTGAATAAAACAAATTTTTTAGGTTATGCAATTTGTATCGATATCCAAACCGTTATTGCAAACGCTGTTCACACATGTAATGTAGCTAATTACATGTACAATATCATAATGGTTTTGTCCTACAATGTGCCTTAAAGAATAAAATTTGCTAACTATATTGCGATTTATGCACTGTGTGCGCTGTCTCAATACAAGTTAAAGTATTACTTATGATTCTTGCTGTACGTACTATAGATTGTGCAAATGCAGTACATAAATATATTTACTGCGAATTGCACACGTAAAGAAATGTTAAAACCTTCCCATCTTGTATCCCGTGGTATTTAAATGAAGCCATTTATTTGTTCAATTGCGTTTTTCAATCAAGGACACAATGCTGTGACTGAAATGTGGCGTTTATGAAGTACCAAGGAGAAATATAAGTGTGCTGTAACCTGTTTCCTTATAGGAAAAAGCATACATATTGCTTCATAACTAGCCAAATATACTATGTTTAAAAAAATCAGGTACTTAGTTACTGGTCCCAGAATGCATATTTTATAACCTTGCTTTTATTCATGGATGACTCGTAATTTGTGGACCTTCCCTCTTTGCATATACCTCTGTGAAATGATAATTTATATAAGAGGTGATTTATTCATGAGGATAAACTACTAACCAAATTCTTTTAGCCAAATTATATTTGTGCAATACTATTATTAGAATTAATAAGTTATGTGGCCTTATTTTAAAAATATTTTGACTACAAATCTCTTGGTGTTTATAAATTAACAAGGCATTTAATATATTCTCCATATATCTCACCTAATCTATAATAACACTAACCAAACGCAACCTATATAACCTATAACACTGACCTAACGCTATGAAAAATAATATAACGCTATGGAAAAAACTAAACTGTAAACAAACTATCCTAGATCTTATTACGAATAAACTATTAATGCAAATATCACGAAAATATATAGAGAACAGCTAATAAAAAGTTAAAACAAGACGCCTGATGCTACTACATATGTTTTGTATTCGCGCTAAATCACATTCTAAACACAAGAGAGCGTTGTAAACAAGGTAAAATCCTAGTGGAAAATATTGCCAACCGTTCACATTCCACCATAATGCATAGGGTAATAAACCTACAGGTAAATTGAGTTCGTAATACGAGGCACTGAACCTAACCAATAGTTATTGATAACTGAAAGGTAACAAACTTCCGCTAGTAACCGGAGATCGTAATACAGGCCCTGAGTGGATAAATTCTGTTCAGTATCTAAGAGTTAAGCTGGATAAAGGTTTAACTTTACGCCAATGCATCAGGGAACTATTGGCAAAAGTGCAGGGGGCAATTTCTTTCTTGTATCCAATGCTGGGGTTGGGCTTGGTGCCGGACGGCTTGAAGTTGCACCTCTTCCAAGCGCTGGTAATCCCACTGATGCTATATGCCTGCGAGATCCGGGACATGGTCACATGCAGCTGGCTAGCATGACTTCAACATGCACAGAACACAGAACTTAGGTCCATCTATTCTATGGGTTGCTATTTTCCTGCTAGGTTGCTTCACAAAGCCTCAAGTCTTCCATAAGTGAAGGACGAAATTAGGCGCTGGGCATCAAAATTTTACGCAAAATTACCATCCCATGAAGGCGCCCTAGTTAAATCTTTAAGAGATTATGACTCCACTAGACGGTGATTTAGGCTGTTCTGGGTACTCCTCATGGCTTGCGGGCAACAGAGGTAACAACAGAACTAATCCATACAGCAGCTAAGGCTGAGCACATAATCCTCCTAAGCTGTTTGGCATAACATTTCATCCCAAATTTACAAAATAAAACACCAGGGTCCACAGATTTTCCATCTTTCCTCCATTTTGAGGAACTTAAACAGTTACCTCCTAACCCAACTTTACCTAAAAGCCCCATACCTGCCGAAAAATTCCTAATAAAAGCTCCTACCTGTGGTTAAACCCTTTACGGATAAGCACGCAGCAAAAATTCACACCAGCATCTGACTAGCTCACAGTAGCTATGAAAACAAGAACTTTTCTACACCACTGTTTATGCTTGCCGCAGTTGCAAGTGAAATGTCTGCGAGAAAGATGAAGAAGCATAGTGGACCATGGCCTTTTAGCCCAGAATCTTTTATTGAACAAGATGCTGGTCATAAAAGCCTTTGTTTAGTAATTAACTAAATTTCCTTGTTATTTACTTAAATTGGACAGCAGAGCAAGGAACAAGCACTGGTCTACACATACCTGACCCAAGAGGCAAGTGTCAACATTGAGAGTAGAAATGTTGCAAAAGCTACCTTAGCTGATCAGCAGAAAATGGGCGGCATGTAGAAATATCACAACGGCCTAAATTAATTTTTTTTTTTCCATCAACATGGACGATAACATCAGGAACAAAAAAAACATTTCATATACCTTAAATAAAATAGGCCACTCACTGGTCTGCTGATTCCAAAACTGACCCTTAAAATGCTGTATCACATTAACACTTTTTGGCATTCTTTTTTTTTTTTAAACTTACAGAAATTTGATATAACTCATATTTGCTTAATTGAAAGTAATGGGCATTTAATGCACAATAACATTGATAATTATATTTTTGATTTATTATTATCATTATTATTAAAGTAGATCAACAGAGGTAGATGAAAACCATATAACTGAATAATCTCAGAATTGTTTCACTGTTGATTTTGTCTTGGCACTGACATGTTCTCTCCTGTCTGAGGAACCAAGAATAGTCTCCCAACACAGCTGAATCCCAGCAACCCTGAAAAATGTCTTTCCATCTCAGAAATGTTCTGGTGAAACGATCTTCTTGCTCATCACTTACAGCTCCTAGGTTTATAGGGAAACCATCAAGGTGAGTGCAAAAAGTGGATTTTAAGTGACATTCGGCAACCCATTTCTTAACAGTTCTGATACTAAAGTTTCGTAATTTTCTTACTTGTTACTGCTCACCACTGATTTGAATGATTACCATGCTGTCAATTCAACCGGTTTAAGCTTGGAATAAAAAGCACTGTTTTTAAGAAGTAGTCTAATTTAAGATCTAACAAATATACCTTCCTTAAATTCAGATTCACATTTTGGGAAAGATACTTCTCACTCAAATGCACTTTCACTTTTGTCCACATCTTTTAAACAATTTTGTTCATTAACACGAACTTTATATAATTTGATGGAAGAAGTTTGGGTCTACCAATTGCTTTCATATCAACTCCATACAAGAGGCACATACTTCACCACTGCTTGCTCCAGGTGTATAGTTTTCCTTTCCCCCTACTCCCTCACTATAAAATGCTTGTCAGCATCAGCAAAAAATACAGCAACGTTTTGTGACACCTCCCTGCAGTCCCAATAGCAATGCAACTGCCTTGAGGTCACTACAAATTTCCCAGCCATGTTTTGATAATTAATAGAATCTAAAATTATGGGCATGAAAACTTATGTCTTCATCTCTATGTATAAGATATAGCTGGGAGTAAATTGCCATTATGTAGCAGCACTGCCTTTAAACTATATTTAGAAGAGTCAATAAAGAGGCACCAGTCTTTCCATAATGCTCTATACCTAATTCCTTCATTAAACCATAAACACAGAAACATATTACACAAATATAAAATTTTGGCTTCGAAATCGATCTTCATTAGAAAGAAGAAAGAAATATTAACATGAATTTCTTAAGTTAAGTGGAGATTTAGTAACAAATATTTATTGCTTCACTGTAACTAGCTTCATTTTCTACATACACAGAAACATGTCTTCCTTCGCTGTGAAATACTGTTAAAACTGTTTAAGTCGAGATGGGTAAAATATTATTTTAGTCTCTCTTGCCAGGAAATTCCACACCTGTAGCTTCAAATCATGAATAAGATCGCTTAATTTACTAAGGATGTCCTACACTGAAGTTTTGGCAACACTTTCACAATGCAACTGTTACACTTAAGTTATATAAAAACATCCCTCTGCTTTGCTTTGTGACTTTGCATATCACCTTCGGTATGTTTGGTGTGCTAATGTTGGCAACAGGCAGACAGCTGTGAAAATGTTCATGTGTTATGTGCTTGTGCTGTTTGGCAAGTTAGGAGAAACCAGTGAATTTGAAAATGCTTTACACTAATATTTATTATCACTAATAGGCTTTGAGAAGTACTTATAACTGATGTTCATTATATATGTACAAGGATGGTCTGAAAAGTTTCCGACCTATAGTCTGATTTTTAAAAGAAGATACGTGAAGGTCATCTCTTTGTCCATGTGAGGTGCTGCTATGTTGCCTAGAACTAAGTTACGCATACTCCCCCCTTTACCCTCTCAACACACGAAATATAAACAAGCATTTGTGGTTATCACATCTCAACAAAAACAGGCATATTTAATCTGTATTAGCCTCAAAGTATAAACTTGAAAGAAGCGTAGGAACAGTGAAGCACAAATTAGTACAAAAGTGAATCGAGAAGATATTGACACATTGCTTCACTCACACTGTTTTTCAAGAGCTCTTGCTCCTATCATCAGCTGATGCTCGATTAGTGTAAGTTGTAGTGGTTTCCTCTTTCTCCATATTGTCAATAGATGGCGTGATGTACTTGTCAAAGATGTCCGGTAGTGGAGTTAACTCTATGACGATTTTTGTTAATGAAGATTTCTTCCCATACGGAAAGGTCTATGGGGTGATTAACATATTTTATTAGAGATGCTTCCAAGTTGATGTCATGTCTAGTATTCAAAAAATGAAAAGCCACTGCTGATTTTTCTGTTTCACCATTTTTAATGTTTCTTACATGTTCTTTAGTTCTGATGTTAATATTTCTTTTTGTTTTTCCTATATAAATTTTAGGGCAAGTTTCACATTTGATCTCATAGATTCCTGGTTTTTCTTTGGTAGTGATTGAATTTTTGGGAGGGCCTTTAAACAAATTTCTGATATTAAACCTATTTTGAGGTGCAAGAGTTATGTTGTGTTTTGAGAAGATTTTTTGGAATTTGTTATAGGCTGATGGGTGGAAGGTGAATTTTTTAAAGTGTCACAGTGTGAGTGAAGATATGTGTCAATATCTTTGCGATTCACTTTTGTACTGTATTAGCCTACTTTAAGAACAGAAATAAGCTGTTCACACATTCGATGCATTGTAGCGTCTTCACATGTGCGAGTTCTTTTAAATAATTTTTGCACTATGTAACTAATAATCCATATTTACCATTGCTAACTCTTGTCTTCCTGTTCATAGAATTCCCTAACAGAATAGACAAATTCTCTAGCTTGACTATGCAATGAAACAACCTAACCGTAAGCTGATCTTTGCCTTGGGCCATAAATCCTCCATCTACCTCTAATCCTACCGCCACTAGGTCTTGCTTCCATAACAATGTACTTTAATTTTGTTTACACAACGCAACTGAACACTCAAGCTAACTCTTGTTTCCCACACAAAACTAGCAAAAACCAGATCCGTTCAGAAGAGCAAACAAAATATTATTCGTTCATTGAAACAAAAAAACGTCATATACACCAAGGCAGACAAAGGTAACAAAATAGTCATAATGGATAAATCTGATTACCTTGAAAAAATGGAAGAAATGTTAACTAACAGTGAATATGAAACCATCAACAAAAATCCATTAACAGCTTGCATAAAATCATTTGAAAAAACAATAGCAAAATCAAGTATAATATCAAACAAATATGCAGTTAAACCAGATAACCCAACCTTACCTAGACTTTATGGCTTACCCAAAATACACAAACCATCCATAACAATGAGACCTATAGTTAGCAGTATAAATTCACCAACATACAAACTTGCAAAATGGCTAACAAACAAATTCAACTCATTTCCAAAATTCGATAGCCTAAGCATCACAAACACCTATGAACTTATAGAACACATTAAGGATACTGAACTAAATGAAGAAGACACACTAGTCTCATTTGACGTTAAATCACTGTTTCCCAGCATACCAGTTAAACAACTCCCAACATTGATAGAAAAATGGCTCAAATCACTTGGAATGTCATCACTTGAAATTTCAGATTACATCGAACTTACCAAATTATGCATAGAACAGAATTTCTTCCAGTTTCAAACAAAATATTTCCATCAAACTTCTGGTTTAGCAATGGGCAACCCCTTATCACCCTTCCTGGCTGATCTGTACATGAGTGCACTGGAAATAAGGATCACTAAAGGTTTCCCATGGATGTTCAAACTCTGGCAAAGATATGTAGATGACATATTTGCCATAGTGCCAAAAAAACACATCAGTGATGCACTAAAACTTTCAAATATTCAAGAAAAAAGCATCAAGTTCACTGTAGAAGTTGAAAAAGACGAGTATTTACCATTTTTAGATCTAAAAATAATCAGAAATAAAAATAGAATAAACTTTGGCATTTACAGAAAACCAACACAGACAGACAACTACATAAAAGCTAATGGCTACAATCCAAGATCCCACAAACAGGCAATCTTTAATAGTTTAGCACACAGACTGGTCAACATCCCTCTCACAGCAGAAGAATACAAAATAGAATACAACAAAATTATTGAAATAGCACAGAAAAATGACTTTCCCAAATCACTAGTAGACAAAAAAGTGAACTTAGCAAAAAAGAAGAAACTACTAAAGGAAACCACAACCCTCTCAGCTACAGAAACTAAAATGATCTTCAAAAAATTCACTTACCATCCATGGGCCTTTGATAAATTCAAAAAAGTCTTCAAAAAACAAAACATTCAACTAGCTCCAGTGAACCATTACTCCTTAAAAAACCTAATTTGCTCAAACATCAAAGATGCCATTCCATCTAACAAAAAATCTGGTATATATCAAATTGAATGCTATGACTGTAGTCAAATTTATATTGGAAAAACCAAAAGAAATTTAGAAACAAGAGCAAAGGAACACTTTAGGAACATAAAGTACAAACAATTAGAAAAATCAGCAGTTGCCACGCATTTTTGGGAAAAAAACCACAACATAAATCCAGAACCAAAATTACTAAAACATACAACAGGAAAAGAAGAGCTGTCCACATGGGAACAAATCTTTATTTCAAAAAATAGGAACAAAGTATTCAATTTCGACATCCCCCAGAAAGATTTGTTCAGCAAGTTCCTCAGACCGCCACCAGAGGAGACCGAAGACAAAATATTGCCAGCTACACCAATGAGAACTAGTCGATGTCCGGCTGAAGATAGAGGGAAGCCCTCAGAAACCGGTTCCGGGAAAATTTAAAAGTGAGTGTTGTTTTGTGTTATTAATCGACTCCCAATTAACTTAGCAAAAACAGACCTAAGAAATATGTGATTCACCAGTGTAACCGATCTGGCAACCTTTGTTTACGTTTCCATAGCAACGACCTTCCCCTCTTACCCTTGCTTGATGACCTTCACGTATCTTCTTTTAAAAATCAGACTGTAATAAAGATACAAGACATTTTTTTCAGATTTTTGTTTTTGTTTTTTATTTTTCAAAATAGCCTCCTTATAAGTCTACACACTTCTCTCAGCGATGCTCCCATCTCTGTAACCCGTCCACATAGTACTGTGTTTTTCTCTGCAAAATAATTGTTCACGAAGGTGATTGTCTCTTCATTTGTCGAAAATCTCTGTCCGAGTACAATTTTCAGATGAGGGAGCAAAAAGAAGTCACCTAGGGCTAGATCTGATAAGTAAGGTGGATGGTCAAACAATTCAAACCATAATTTGTGGATTTGTACCATTGCAATCACTGATATGTGAGACAGTGCGTTGTCTTGGTGAAACTGGATTTTCTTTTTCTACAAATGTGGCATTTCTCCACAAGTTCTACCTTCAGCTTGTCAAGTAATGATGCATAGTATGCTTCTGTAATGGTTTTTCCTTTTTGAAGATAATTAAAATAACTCTACGACTATGCCAAAAAAGTGACCATCACTTTCCCAACCGAAAAAAGTTTATGCTTTTTTGGAGCCTGTTCCCCCTTTGCAGTCCACTGTTTGAACTGTGTTTTGTTTCGGATGTATAATGGTGTATCCAAGTTACATCTAAAGTAATTAATCGGCGCCAAAACTTGGATTTATTGTGCCTAAACTGCGCCAACAGAGCATTGGAAATGTTAATTCAAACAAATTTTTGGTCTAACGTGAGCAAATGTGGCACCCAACACGTGGACAGCTTTCTCATGTCTAAATGTTGATTTAATATGTGACAAACACGCTCAACATGTTCTTAGCCTCTGCTATCTCTCTCACTTTAATTCAGCCAGAATCACAAACTCATCGTCAACGTTACAATCGCTAGATGTCAATATGTTCTTGTTAGTACTACCAGAATCTAAAAATGAAACAAATTTAAAAACAGAATCGACTGCCGTTATTTCAAAATTCATTATGTGATGTTTATTTTTTAATATAAATATCTGTTCCGAACCCATTAATTCTATCAGACCATTTAATTGTTTTAATAATTTGACTTCTGGATTTATTTCATGGTTAAGTGACCAAAAATGATCTGCTATGGCCGATTTATTAGTTTGTATTTAATGTTACGAAAATGTTCTTTCATTCTGGTTTCCAAATTATGTTGTCTTTCCAATATAAACTTTATCACAATCAAAACAATTGACAAATACCAGAATATACTGACATCTAGCGATTGTAACGTTGACGAGCTCGTGTGTGATTCAGGCTGATAATGTGGAAGAAGTTTCACAAAATTGCGATCCTGCTCAATTTATTAGAAAAATTTCATCATTTCTTACAAGATAAGTGAAGTTTTAAGTTGCAAATTATTATATTTGTACATACACAAATGTTATCACGCGATCCTGTTCAATTTATTAGAAAAATTTCTTCATTTCTTATAAGATAAGTGAAGTTTTAAGTTGCAAATTATTATATTTGTATATACACAAATGTTATCACGGGTTAACATAAACCGAATCATAAAACCTCAAACCAAAATGTAGGAGTATATAAAATTATGGGAGCCACACAGGAATTTTGTAATAAATGGAGTTTGAAAATAAACACCAACAAAACAAAAGTACTGGTATTCAAAAAAGGTAATAAGCTAAGGAAGGATGAAAAATGGAGTTGGCAAGGGAGTGAAATTGAGGTGATAAAGAAATGTAATTATCTAGGAGTAAAGCTAAACAGTAATGGTAGATGGACTGAGCAAAACAAAACAGTATTAGCTAAGGGGAAACTGGCAACGAAAGCTATTAGAGCATATGTAGATGAAATACCAGGGATACAAATAAAAGTGTTGGGGAGAATATATGGGGCAGTAGTCGAGGCGAAAATGTTATATGGAGCTGAAATTAGGGGCATAGAGGAAGGATGGGATAGTGTAATCAAGGTACATAGAAGTTCTTGCAAACTAATTTTGGGCTTACCAAGGGCATCATCAAATGGGGTTGCACAAAAGGAGTTAGGAAGATATGGTAGCAAAGGTAAAATTATGAAAAGAGCATTGAAATACTGGTTCAGAATAAAAGAATTGGAAACTAATAATATTTTGATTCAGTGTTTAGAAATGCAGCAAAAATGTATCAAAGCAGATATTGGTACAAGAGTATACAAGAAATTCTGAGTAAAATAAGATATGGGGATATTTGGAGAGATAGTAATGGAGTAGAGGTTTCTGGAAAAGAGTTAAAATGAGGATTGATGATATAGAAAGGCAGGATATAATGTGTAGTTTAATTTCCAAAACCTTACTATGTACTTATAGACAGGTAAAAATAAATTGGGAAAGAGAAAAGTATGTTATTTGTGATAAAATGGCAAGCGTAGGCTTTGCATGGTCCAGAACAGGAGTGACAAGGTTGAAAGACTTAGGGGAGAGAGAAGAACAAGGAAAAGTGTTTACTATATAATATGAAAATAAATAATTTTTGTCATTTACTGATAGAATGTGAGGAAACAAAGAATTGGAGAGGAAAAGTACACAAGAAGAACTGGACTATGTTACCCAGTGAAATAGTATTTGAGCGTTAAATCAAGAAATAATGCATTGGAAATAGGAAAGTATTTAGATTTAGTGATAAATAAATAGTTAAGACAAATTAGAAATAAGGATAAATAAGATAATGTAGATTGACGACCAAATGTGATAAATAGGGTCCGACAGCTCAAAAACCATGGTGTTAGAGTCTATGGGCCCAAGGAAATTCAGCAACTCAATAAGGTCATAATATGTAAATTGAGATATGTAGGGGTATATATAAGATAAATATTATCAAATTGTAAACGTATAAGAATTTGTTAGTCAAAATGAAAAATTCAATGCCATGGCCGGGATTTGAACCACGGATCTCCTGGTTTCGGCCCAGTCGCTCTAACTTATTAGGCTACCATGATTAATGTGCTGTCCTAACATTTAATTCTCCAGTTGACTCATATAATACACAGGTAGACCACAAGGGGCCCTCGCATTCGAGATACACCGTTTGTGGTGACTTACTATCGTAAGTACTTATTCCCAGGCTTCATCATTTAACTCTTATTATTTTTAGTTAATTGATGGAAATTAATCATTTCTTCACACTAGCCGTGCATAGGCTAAGATCTTTGATAGATTAGGGTCCCCATGAAAAATTCAATGTCATGGCCGGGATTTGAACCACGGCTAGTGTGAAGAAATAATCAATTTCCATCAATTAACTAAATAAAAAGTATAAGAATTTGTATTTATAATGAATTTTAATAAATTTATATTCATTCATTCATAAAACCTTGAATCAGAGAATACTTTCCTTAGACAGCTACCTATAATTTGTACACACACACACACAAAAAAAAAAAGCGAACTTACAAATCTGAGGCACTCGACACAGAATGTCTTTTAGAACAGGGACACAAAGTAGTGAAATTTCATATTTTGTGGCTATTTCATTTAAATAACTTAAGAAATATGGAAAATACATATTGTATTTATTTATGAAGCAGTTACAGCATTTAACAATTTAAATGTCTCAGTGCTTTTGGATATCCATTCTCGACCCATACATAGTTTAAATGACCATTGCTTAAGTAGTTAAGAATTCTTTTTATTGAAACAAGAGAGTTACAAGAATACAAATATGCACCTTGTATTACATTTCAGTTGTGCTGTTTAAAACAGCAAAAATGGATTAAAGGGAAATCTAATCAATAATAGAGATACAAGTAAATTTATATATAACAAAATATTTGCAGGATTTCCTTTATACTCCTTTAAATAATCATGTATGTTACAGGTCATATATCTTGAAAAGTGATATTTGCACAAAATAACAGATGCATGGGTCTGTGAAATAAAACAAAGAGTAGTGAACTAATGTAGAAGTAATACTAACAGTTACTCATTTATACTAATTAATGCAATCAAACTCAAGTTCTTTGGGGTTTAAATTTTCTTGAACCAAGTTACTCCGAAAGTAATTTATCATAATACAACTTAATATGTAACCTATAATTGTAAACGTGCCAATAAAACAGCTGATATTTAGCATGATCTTATACAAAGCATTCATCTAAAACATATTTAATTTTCTGACGTTACTGCATTACACTTTTCTCTGGTAGCCATGTTTCAGGACACACACTTCTTTAAGTAGTCATAAACAATAGTGTGGCCTGCTACCACATTTAGAGCAGATTTCTTACCTAGAATAGATTCACTATATATCTCAATCTTAGCACCATGAATAACGAGTAACTTCACTACAGCAAGATGTCCTTTCTTAGAAGCCAAGAACAGAGGAGTGTCACCGTACTTATCTTCAACATGAACATTTGCCCCGTTGTCCAGAAGAATCTGACAAACTGCTAAATTTCCATGTTGTGCTGCATCATGTAGAGGTGTACGATTCCAAAGATCAATTGAACTGAGTGAAATGCGATGAGATATTAATAGTTTCACTGTAGAAGAATGACCTATAGAACAAGCAATATGCAGCAATGTCTTCTTTTCTTCATTTAGAGCATTAATATCTGACTTATTCTTCAGCAGATATTCACATATTGCTGTGTGTCTATGCATCAATGCATAATGAAGCGGAGTCAAGACATCTGAGCTATATATATTTAAAAAAGCCCCATGAGATACAAGTAGCTTCACCACAAGAAGATGTCCTTTGGAGCAAGCCAGATGTAGAGGTGTGAAAGTGTTTTCACCAGCATTAACATCTGCTCCGTTCTCCAGAAGAAGTTCACAAACTTTAACATGCCCATGAAGTGCTGCATAATGGAGAAGAGAATAACCATTATCATCTACAAAATTCACATCTGCTCCTGATGCCAAGATCAACTTCACCTCCGATACATTTCCATCTCTTGTAAACTGGAATAGCTCTTCAACTCTCGCAGCAACATTTTGTGTAGCATCTCCGTTTGTTACATTCACATGAAGCTGTAATAAAAGAAAACATCAATCACTAATTGCAACATTTAAAATGAACTTCCAATAACAAGACAAGCTGGTAGTCAATCGCTATTGAATACAGGTAAATTCATCATGAATAAACCATATATATGCATTATATGTGAAGTAGTTTTGCTCATTATATGTGTTTGGAGGAATTTAGTAACAGTGATATCAAAATTAATCATAAAAACTATTTGTAGTCAGTTAATCGACATTCGTCACTTACTAAGTGATGACTGTCATTACAAATAGTTTTTAGATCAGTTTTGCTCAAGTTATGTATACATTCCCATGGAACAGTGTTTGTGATCTTATCTGTCAAATCATTACTATGCACTTTATAGCTTGGACATCAGCTTTGGTTTATGTAGGATGACAAATGCAGACTTTCCTGCACATTATATGTAACTATAAAATTCTGGATAAATGTGGTTTACACCTGAACTACAGCAAATATGAATTAGTTGTATCTGAATTCACCAACCAGAATATATATATTCACCACTCAGAATAGAAACAACTACTTTATAGGAACTGAAATTTTAATGGCGGGGTAAATTTTCAAGATTTTCTTGGGCTTCAAGTCAGGTGTATAATTTATGCAGCCAGGAAAGCTTCCTTCTTTTACAGGAAGGATACATACCAGATTATTAGGAAATTTCAATATTTACAAGAGAAGAAAGGGAAGCATCTAAGCTCCCTTTCTTTTTGAGATGCAAGGACAAAGGAATGATTCCTAAGTTTGCCCTCAACAAGAGACTACCTACCAACTGCACCTTCATCAGTCTCATAGATCAACCCTTAGATGAAGAAGTTACCACATTTGTACTATCCAAGAACCTCATTGTGACTCTATCTCTGAGACATATTCCTGTAGCAAAAATCATCACTATAGCTGAATCTGACATACAGATGGGTTTGAAGTGATAAGGAGGCAATCTGATGACATGGTGACCATGTACTTAGGACAGTTCACCGACAATATATTTTAGGTCCGGTTTGTTTTGCTTCGTTAGTACCAGAAATTCCCATTTTTTCTCATAGCATTGTCACATGGCACATTATGAGTGAACCACTGCACTTTGGTGTTGCTCTTAGTGGGTAGCTTATCTATTTGGACCGTGTGATATGGGGTATTATCCATAAGTCACAATAGATTGGGGGTATGTTAGGGAGTAGTCAACCCTTAAACCACTTGCTTTTTCAATATGACGAGCAGAAGGACCCAATCAACAAAACCATATGACATATCAGCATGACCAATAAAAAGCAGCCACTTTTCTCTATAAGTCCCTTTGTCATACTTTCAAGTGTACTGTTAGTCCAGCTCTTACACAGTATGGCCATATTTATTCAGGTTTCATCCTACTACACTATTTCTTGCAGATTCATATTCAGCATTTCTCTTAAAAGCAAAGCCCATAGTGCTGCAATATCTGATCTTCCAAGTATCAGTTTTCTGTTATTTTTTTGAATTCAAATCCCAGACTTTGTTCAAAGAGCTAAAGCTCTGCTTAAGAGAAGAAAGAAGGTTATATCTGATAGGATGCTCCTTTCGGGTGTAATAAGCATAGACATGCCTCCTTAGGGCATCTAATTGAAATATAACAAGTTGGTAACTGGAAATGGTCTTTGTCTTCCAGGAGTTACAATTCATGACGGACCTGGCTGTAGCAGCTTCTCTTTAGAGATTCTAGAAACCCTCACCTCACTTATTTTAACCCAAGGGTGGGTGCGCTAACTTTCTTAACAGGAGCAGGCACACAGGGTATTGTATACCTTACACTCATTTCACAATATTTTAATCATATTGATACACTTTAAATATAAAGATACTTATAGTTTGGGCCTACCTCCTTTATTCACATAACAGAATAAAGAAAAGAAACATAGTAAAGCATTTCCCTGGGCCGAAAACTTCAGCTTAAACCAAAACAAATTAAACCGAGTTTGCATGTATGGACACTGTTTAGCTGCTACATTTCACAGCATGCCATTTTATTGTGAAAACTACTGAAATTTACCCAGAGACTTCTTTATCAGACTGGAGGTTATTTTTTGTACATGCCATAAATCCACAGCATGGAACCACTGGCTTTACTTTCTTAACCTATAGTTAACTTTTGCAATCAATGTTGAAAAATCCACTTTTCTCCCTTTGCAATATATATCTTTTCCAGACAAATAGTTTTCAGAACTAAGTGACAGACTCCTCTACATCACTTTGTTCAAAATCAGTGTTGTGGTCACTATCATCAATTACCTCACCCTCCTCTCATTCACTACTGGCTATCGAGTCATCCTCTGGCAGTTCGTTGAATATCTCCAACATGTTGTGACTTTGTGGGTTCGTGAAATAATAAAACGAGGTTACGAAACACAAAAACTACACTTTATTCTCCTCGAAATACACAGTTCAACATTACAAAATTGCTAGAATCTCAAAACTGTTTATTTTTCCAACTCTACATTCAACTGTCTGTCGCTACCGGTAACAATTGGTTCCGAAGTTTTCCGAATCTCCACCGGCTTTGGCTTCAGCTTCGGCTTCACGAGTCTACCGCCAGGGCGACACTGCTCCCTCCTCAAGGCTGGTCGTCCCGAACAGCGCCTTCGTAGCGGGCCAGGCGATCCAGGTGTACCACCAACATCTTTCCTCGGGGCACCTTCTGGATGCGGTAGACCACGTCGTTAATCCTCTTCACCACACGGTACAGTCCTTGCCATGACTGCTGAAGCTTCGGGCAGCATCCCTTGGTTCGGGTCGGGCGGTACAACCAGACCAGGTCACCTTGCTGGAATCCCTGGCTGTTGGCTTGCCTGCCATATCAGGTTTTCATGCAGTCGCTCGCCTTCTGGATGTTCTGGCGAGCCATCTCGTGCATGTCGTGGAGGTGGTCCACCAGGTTCTCTACATCCCTCAAGAGTGGCCCCAAGTCTGCGTCCGCCAGCTGCTCCCTCCTCAGGCCTGTGCTATCCCAGCCATCCGCAGGCACTGCCAAGACTACTCGAACTGCTGCGGGACGCTCCTTCCCCTCCACTCTTGTGCATTGGCCGCACTCTTTTGGACAGGGTCTTCGGGACATAGCATCCGCGTTACCGTGACTCTTCCCTCTGCGATGTTCCGAGGTGAAGTCGTACTCCTGCAGCCTCTGAACCCAACGTGCTGTCTGGCCTTCCGGTCGCGCCGTCACCATCACCTCGCTCCTCGCGGGGACAACCACGTCTTCGTTCAAGATGACCCCGCAAATTCCAAGGCGCTCTTCTGATTGACGGAGTATAACCTCTGCTCCGTTGAGCCTCAGGACCTTCCTGCCGACGTCGAGCGTCGCCTCGTGGCTCCTGAGGGCATCCAGTCCCAGAATCACCTCTTCAGCCACCTACGCGACGAACACCCACAGACGCATGGCACTCCGTCCCAAATTTAGCTCCAGCAGGGCCTCCTCCACAGGCATGGTGTCGCCCGATGCCGTCACAAGCTCGTATGGTCGGCTCGGTTTCCTCGTCGGCAAACCGTTCGCCACGTCAGGTCTGATGATGGTCACGGCCGCCCCGGTGTCCACCAGCACGCGGCACGGCTTTCCTCTTACCCAACCGTCCGCGATGAGGTTGTCATCCATCCGCCGGCTGACGGCGCGGATTGTCACTCGAGGGGATGGTGATAATGGTGCCGACGTGCCCCTCTCCACGCCGGACCTTACTCGTTTTCCGGCTGCTCTTCCTGGTGTGGGCAGTTTCTCCGCAGGTGTCCGGGCTGTCCACACCCCCAACACAGGCCACTAGGTGTTCGGCGGCGTCCCACAGCTGGTCTTCTGTCTCCGGCGTAGCGGACACTCCTCGTTCTCGACGTCGGGATAGATGCTACCTTGGCCGCCTCCATCCTTAATGCTGCTGTCAGCGCCTCGTGGATGTTTTTATAATCGCCGAGCATTAGGCGCTGACGAATCTCCGTGTCCCGTACCCCGTCGACAAAATTGTAGGCGGCTTCCCGGGATACGAACTCCAGTGGCAGGTCAACCAAGGCCTTGCTAGCCAGCTGCTCGATCGCTATGGCGAACTCCTGCAGCGTCTCCCCCGGCTGCTGCGACCTTGCCTTTAGCTGGCTGCGGTATGCTGCGGCTAAGCGGTGGTTCCCGAAGCGATTCTCCAGGGCCTCCAGATGTCCTTGGGCGCCGCCGTCTGCACCGCGGTAGGATTTCCGCGGCCCGTCCCTGGAGGCTGGCAATTAACTGTGTGGCCTCCTCCTCTGGTGACCATCTGATGTGCTTGGCCACTGTGTCGAACTGGCGGCGGAAGACCTCGAATGTTGACGCGCCGTCATATTTCGGAGGTTTGACGCGCGCCGATGTGTCGCGTCCCGGTGCGTCAGCCTTCAAATCCTTCAGTCTCCTGCCGACGACGTCCTCCACCATGGCGTTCAGGGACTTGACGCTGCTGTCGGCCTTTCCCTCTAGGTTGTTTACGCGGTTCGCGAGGTCTTCGACGTCTTCAACCATGGCGTTCAGGGACTTGGCGTTATTGTCGGCCTTTTCCTCTAGGTCATTGAAGCGGTTCGCCAGGTCCTCGACACGCTCGTCCACTTGGCCCATCCGCTTGCCCAGCTCCGTCACGTCATCCCTCACGCCGGCCAACTGTTCCTCAAATTTGGCGGCGGGGACCTCGTTCGCCTCCTTCATTTCCGTGGCCAGACTGTCGTTCGCTACCTTCATTTCTGTGGTCAATTCGGTCTTTATTTCTTTTAAGTCTGCGGCCAGGTTATTTGCCGCTTCTGTTTTTGTTGTTAACTCGTTCATCTTCGCGGCCAAGTTGTTATTTGCTGCTTCCGACTTCGCTGTTAATTTGTTCATCTTCTGCAAAGGCATTTCCAATGCCGATTCCATGGCCATAATGTTCGGTGATGTTATCCCACTCCTGACACCAAAGGTGACTTTGTGGGTTCGTGAAATAATAAAACGAGGTTACGAAACACAAAAACTACACTTTATTCTCCTTGAAATACACTGTTCAACATTACAAAATTGCTAGAACCTCAAAACTGTTTATTTTTCCAACTCTACATTCAACTGTCTGTCACTACCGGTAACGATTGGTTCCGAAGTTTTCCGAATCTCCACCGGCTTCGGGTTCGCGAGTCTACCGCCAGGGCGACACTATCCTCTGGAGTCATTTTCTAACGTGAAAGAGCATCTTTATTACTAACAGTATAATAACTACTATCATTGCACACATACACACATCCTCACATGTGTGTAATTATGACAGCAATTCAGTAAAATCAAGTTACTTACTTGGTCAGGCGTGCAGGAAACAGGACAGCTTGACAATGCTGAGCAAACACAAATATAAAACAATCCTTCACACTTGCAAAACAGGATGTGACTGTATCAACAAATGCTCAAAAGAACAATGAATATCAATCATAACAAACTGATGAAATCATTACAAAATATAAGTTTGGGTACTTTATACCACAGCATGCCCACTCTTGCGTTAAGGGCACACACTGTCCTTTTTCTCATTTGGTTGAAAGAAATAAGCGGCTCATTGTGAAGGTGTAAATCCTCCTCTTCCTGTTCAAAGAATTCCCTAAGAGAGCAGACAAATTCTCTATCTTGGCTCTGCTATAACACCCCAACCATAAGCTAATCTTTGTCTTGGGCCATAAATCCTCGGTCTATCTCTTACCCTATTACCACTAAGTCTTGCTTCCATAATGACATATTTAAATAGTGAAAGGGTAGAGTCAGACTGAAAAATTCAATGCCATAGCTGGGATTTGAACCACGGATCTTCTGGTTCCAGCTATGGCACTGAATTTTTCGGTCTGGCTCTCTGACAACAAACAACACAACTGAATGCTCAAGCAATCTGTGTTTTCTCAACACAACTAGCAATAACTGATCAACCAGTATAATCAATGTGGCAACCTTTATGTTTCCATAGCAACGACCTTCCCCTCTTATCCTCCACGTTCCTTGCCTGACAGCTGTAACTTTTCTTTTAAATATCAGACTTTAGGATACTATAACAAATATTTTACAGCAGCTATTTGGCAAATTCCCCCACCATGTCAAGAATTCCTTAAAATTCGTACAGAATCTCAAAAAATTAAGTCTCATCTACCAATTTATTTGGCAGCTTTGATGCGATATCACTATTTACCCGGGTCCCTCTAAAGGGAACCATCCAACTGCTCTCAGAATTATTACACCTGAGTTTACAGTTCTCTTCCCACAGACACTACCTTCAACTACTTAGTATTTGAATTCAGAATAACTTGAAACGGAATAAATATGTTGGCATGTTGATAAGTAAACTATAAATCTATAACTTCCAAATGTTGTCAGGAAATATTCAAACTGATATGCTTATATATTCTTTGCTTATGTTCTTTCGCATTTAAGATATGAAACAGTATTGTGGGGAAACTCTCCAGCTTGTAAAGCATTATTTAAAAGTAAAAAAAAGATTACTTTTTTTTTTTGTAATTTACATCCTTCAACGGTAAGTCATATCGGACAATGAATGAAACGGGTGAAATGATGCTCAAATATGTCCCGGGTCCATGGAGCTCAGAGCTACCTGACATTCAACTTTCAGGATAAGAGAAAACCCCGAAAAAAACCTTATCAAGGTAACTCGCCCTAACCGAGATTCGAACTCAGGACCTCTTGAACATGAGGCAGAAACTCCACCATCTACGCTACCGAGGCGGGCTATAGTAATATTATTGGATTTATATCGGAAGGGTTCATGCAGGATATTTTTCAAAATACTGAGAATTTTATCTCTTCCATCTGTGTATATCCGGAATGCGCCTTTTATACAAAGAAAGTATTGGGAAGTTAATATTCTCCCAATAAATGAATGTACTGATAGCCACAGCACTAGAAATAAAATATACATGCAATAAGTGGGAACAGAAAAATTTAACAGTATATTCCAGCTCCAATTAATATAAAATAAATCAACAAAATTGAATGTTTTATATCTAACTGGATGTACCTGCTCAATTACTAGTTCTAATCTGCTGGATTTTTAAACTTTTAACATTGAGAAGTACATAGTTGGAAGTTATATTTTAGGCATTGTACTCTTAATATTTCATAATAATTCTGATTTTTATAATTACTATTACTGTTCTTCTGTAATTGTAATTGGATTGTAGATGGTACGTCAACTTTCAGGTACTCTCTTTTTACTTCTTAATGTTTCAAAACCTAGATTAATTTATCCGAACATGTTCCATATCATAGCATAACTAAATGCATAGTAGGGTTGAAGGAATTAATAAATATATCTACCTATAATATGTAATGCTAACTTACTAATACTCTATACAAATATAATAATTTGTAACATAAAACTTCACTTATAAGAAATGATGAAGGTTTTCATATTAATTGATGATGATTGGATACTCATTCACATCATCAGCGCCTCATTGTCAATCTCAGAATCACTTAGAGGTCACTATGTTTTTGCCAGTACTACCAAAATATGCAAATGAAATAAACTTAAAAACAGAATCGACTGCCGCTATTTCAAAATTCATAATGTGATACTTATTTTTTAAAATAAATATTTTTTCCCAAACTATTAAATCTATAGGAGCTGATGAGTATTAACGAAATCACGATCCTCATCAATTATTAAGAAAATGTTCATAATTTTCTTTTAAGATAAGTGAAGTTTTATGTTACAAATTATTATATCTGTATAGTATTTTGTTGCTTCACTAACTAGTCTCATATTTTACGTACAAATACTCTATTACATTAACACACTGTGATAGAATTTTCTATCACTCAAATCAATAGTCTCTTCACAGGTGTATAACTTTAAATAACAGGCAGTTTGAAGAAGAAAGTATTAATTATGTAGTACTGTTATCTTCACGCAATTCTTTATTATCATGACATTAAAATACAAGTTGAAATGGCGAGAACATCTTCTGTGATTAAAGAGGCACTTTATGCATATGTAAAATTGGAGTACTGTGCTTCTCGTAACTTAGGAATTATTTCTGATAAAAATAAGTCACATGTATACAAAATGCATTTCAATATGTCACAAAATATTCAAAAGTATAATACAATTTATTTTGAAAAACTAAGGAACAATTTTTTTTTATTATTTAATTTTGAATGGTAAATTCATTTAAAAAAACTTCTGGCTTAGCCATGGGTAGCCCAAGTTCTTGTCACTAAAGTATTTAATTTTTAAAACGTGGTATACATGTTGATCTTTCTTCCATTGTTCCTGATAAACATACAAATGATGCTGCATAAAATATTATTTTTCACAAACATCACATATTTTTTAAGACATTGATGAGAATTTCCACAAATGATGATACGGTAAAGGACACAAATTTAATAATACAAATATGTTTTAAAGCTTTTAAATTTATAATATTATAGAGTCAACATGAAAAATTCAATGCCATGGCCGGGATTTGAACCACGGATCTCCTGGTTTCCGTCCAGTCGCTCTAACCCATTGAGCTACCATGGCCAACATGCTGTCCTGACATTAAATTCTCCATTTGACTTGTATATTTCCCCGGATAAACCACTAGGAGCTCTCACATTGGAGATACACCGTTTGTGGTGACTTATCGTAAGTACTTGAGTCCCAGGCTTCATCATTTAACTCTTATTATTTTAGTTAATTGATGGAAATTAATCATTTCTCCACACTAGCTGTATATAGGCTAAGATTTTGGATAGAAAGAGTCAACATGAAAAATTCAATGCCATGGCTGGGATTTGAACCACGGATCTCCTGGTTTCCGTCCAGTCACTCTTACCCATTGAACTGGAATAAAGTTACTGTGAAAAGAAATGGACTTTACTGCAAATGCTACTATTTATAAACTGCATACACAGCTATACAAAATTACATTTTGCATTACATGTCTTAGGAATTATTATGAAATCTAAAGAGAATATTTAAATAAATGTTTTATTTTCCCCTGTAAAATTAAGATTATTTTACAATGTATAAACGGATGATTTAGTCAGAGTATAAGTTAACTGTTCTGCCTGACTACTTCACAGATCTTTCTAAATATTTGTACTTTCAAAACATTTTAATATTTAGTAAAGTGTTCTGACAAACACAAACAAAAAAATACCTTTTAAGTTGAATGATAGTTTCAAAGATGTGGTTTACAAGTTTTCCTCAATAAAGAAACCTGCTCGCATAAATATGTATATGCAAACATGCTAGGATACTGGCAGGCAAGACTGATGGTTCTAGAAAGTTACACACGAGCCGAGCCGTCTTGAAATAAACTGCTACAGTACACCTACTGATACTGCCTGTCCATGTTGCTCTGTCCCTGTGCATTTTGGGTATGTCAGATGAAAAATTTAATTTTAGAAAATATACTGAGTATATCAGAAAAATCTGAAGAAAAAAAAATGTTAAAGTTGGTTAGAATAACAAATTCAAATTTTTTAATTCAATTTAAAGTAATACAAATTTACCACAATACCATTTTTGCTTCAATAATTACTTATGCGGCATCAGTGTTGTTATGCGGCAGAAGAATGGATAACACAGAAATCAGAAGATTACTTAGAACACAAAGGAAAATTTTATTACCTCTTACAGAAGTTGTAAATACAATGCCAGCAATGGCTCTTTTAGTAGCAACTGGAATTTCGCCCACTGATCTTTCAATTAGATCAAGGGGAGCAAAAAAAATTTTGGTTCAGGAAAGGAAATTTGGAAAAAGTTTATAAAATTTGTGGAGGAAGAACTAATAAAATAGGGGAAGTAAAAATATTATGAAAAATAAATGGCCAAAGGAATGGGAAGAAATTACAGAACAAAGGAGAGTGGTATGATTTCTAATATTGAAGAAAGACTAAAATTAGATTTTATACAACCAACAAAAGGGTTTATTCTTTACAAGGAAGTAAAAAAATCCCATCCCAGACTACCCAAGAAGCAGTACTGTTGCCATCTTCCGACTGATTACTGGCCACGACTGTTTAGCCGCTCATCTACACAGGAGTAATATTTTTGAATCCCAGACCTGCACACTGTGTAGGGACCCGAACTCATTGATGGGCTGAGATCATCTGCTCCAGTGTAGTGCCCTGACAAAAACAGAGTTGAACCAGAGCATGCAGTTTTTGAATGTCAAAAATATGGAATATTACAACTAGAAGACATGCCCTAGGAGGATATTATATACATGGCATAGTAGGAGATCATGAATTAAAAAATTACAAATTATAACTATGTAAGCAATAAGAAAGATTGAAAGATTCAAGGAAGCAAGGATTCAAACAGTAACAACTGAGACACAACCAGTAAAAAGATTAAATAGACTACCAGAAAGAATTACAAAGGACAACATAATATCAAATGTATCTTTAGATATATTGAAGAAGATGAAATAGAACTACTAAGACAAGAGATGGAGGAAGAAGGAGATCCACCTGACAATGAAGAACTGAACTAAACTAACTAAATAGATGAAAATATCATGTTATTTCCCAGGACAGCAGGAATACGCAGAAAGATGCATTAGGACAAGAAGAAGAGAAAGACAAACTTGTTCTAATAGAATATAAGAAGGCAAAATGTCTGAAAGAATAGCAGCCTAAGCTATAAAAAAGAACGTGGAAAGTTAATATGCAGATGGCAGTATCCAGTTGTTGCCAAGCAACCAGGGCAAGTGGCGTGGATGAGAGGGGACATGGCCGCCTTTGTTAGCAACTGCAGAAAGGAGGAGCGAGCTACAACATTATGTAGCAGTAGTAGTACTTTATTCCATCTGTTAAGTCAATACAATGACATTGGATACATCAATACAAATATTTACAATACAAATAATATAAAGTATAAAAAATAAATTACATCAAGTGTAATTAATAAGATCTAAGCATGAACTCATAAATATATACAGTTGCATGGCTCTACAGCTACACAGCATTTGAAATGGTATCACAAATATATACAATTATATGGCCAGCTTCAGTGTTATCTAGAAATTCACTTACGTCATAATATGAATTGCTTAATAAAATTTGTTTCAACGATAGCTTGAAACACCGTATGGATTTTATGTTTCCAAGATTGGCCGGTAGTTTATTGTAGAGTGACTGCTGAATATCTAACTCCTTTGGAATAAAGTGTAGTTCTATGTGTTATTGTTCTTAAGTCTGTTTTACCTATGGTGTTATGATGATGTATTTGATTATTTGTGGTGAAATTTTCAAGATTTTGTTTTGTATAACATAGCAAACAGTATATATACAGACTGGGCAGAATCAAGATTTTCAATTCCTTAAAGAAGTTCCTGCAGAAGTCATATTTTTTTCCTGACATTAGGCATCTAACAATCCTTTTTTGTACTTTAAAAACCAAAGTGACTGTCTCTACTATCCCCCCAGAATATAATGCCATACCTCATTAGATTTTCTGCATATGCAAAATATAAGGTTCTCATGTCACTTGCATTCAACTCAATTTTTATTACTCTTAACGAGAAGTAGAATTTATTTAACTTTATTACTAGATTCTTTACGTGTTACTAAAATTAGGCAAGTGAGTCAACCTTGTATATACTTTTCTCCACTTACAAGTTTTTTATGAAGACTAGTTTCTGGGGACTTCTCCCCTATCATAAGTTCTGTGGTTGACTGATGATGCATCCGGTGTCTGCATCTGGCTTGGTGTTGTGCTGCCATCTAACGTCCTGGTAAGTTTGATGACGTCATCTACCGCGGGAATTTCAAAATTCATCAAGAGGTCCTGTTTTTTCATAATAAATATGTTTTGCCAAATCTGTAGTTCCAGAGGTTTCTTTGCCTGTTTGATCAGTTCTATTTCTTGTTTTATGTTGTGATTCTCATACCAAAAGTGATGTGCTACGGCCAACTTGTCCATTTGTTTGAATTTAATATTTCTGAAGTGTTCTTTCATTCTTGTTCCTAGATTCCTTTTGGTCTTACCAATGTATATCTTGTCACAATCCTGGCAACTCATTTGGTAAATGCCTGATAATTGAGTTTTCAGTGTGCTATTTTTTAGAGGGTGGTTTAGTAAGTTGCGGATGTTGTGTTTGTTTTGAGGGGCTAATTTTATGTTGAAGCTCTTAAATATCTTTTCAAATTGTTTTCACCCTCTAAAAAATAGCACACCGAAAACTCAATTATCAGGCATTTACCAAATGAGTTGCCAGGATTGTGACAAGATATACATTGGTAAGACCAAAAGGAATCTAGGAACAAGAATGAAAGAACACTTCAGAAATATTAAATTCAAACATTTAGTAACAATGGCACTCCACTTTCTGAAATACTTCTTTTTATTATATATTCTTTACGTGTACTTCCCAGTCTAAATGCAGATCTACCCATACTCACAGAAAATTTGCTACTGTCACATAAGAGACACACGCATCATACAATTTGATGTCAGGTTTCACAACATTTTTATTTTGTGATGAAATGATATTGCTGAAGATTTGTTTGTATTAATAAGCAATTTGTTTTCATCCAACCAAGTTTCAATTTTACTGGTTATATATTTTGCATTTTCATTTCCCTTTATTATAACATTTGTGTCGTCAGCAAACAGCCACGTGATTATTATTAATTTTTAGATGAGTCGTATTTATTACACATCTGCTTCACTTTCGTACCTATTTTGAGGACATGTTTCGCAAATCATCATTTGCAGCTTCGGCTCTTATGCGACTAAAGCTTGATCCAGTGGTGTGGGTAATTCTGGAGTTGCTGCTGCCATCTGTTGATTTAGTGATGAACTTAAATGTGGGATTCTCCTCTGGCGGGATTTCAAAGTTCATTAGTTGGTTTTTATGTTTTTCTATGTATATTCTCTCCCATATGACGAGTTCACTATGTTTTTGTACATATTTTAGTAATTCTGTGCTATCTTCAATTTCATGATTTTCAGACCAGAAATGAGCTGCTATTGCAGACTTATCAATATTTTTGTATCTTAAGTGCCTGAAGTGTTCTTTCTTTCTAGTGCCTATGTTTCCTTTTGTCCTCCCTATGTAAATTTTTTCACAGTCTTTACACTTAATCTTGTAAATGCCCCACTTTTCCTCTGGCTTTACTTATCAGTATTATTACTGGGAAGTAGGTTTTTAATGTTGAAATTGTTTTTTGGTGCCAATGTTATATTGTATTTCTTGAATATTTTTTGGAACTTTTTTGTGGCCCAAGGGTGGTAAGTAAATTTAGCAAATCTAATTTCTTGTTTTATTGGTGTGAGAGCTGTGATCTGTTTTAATCTCTTTTGAAGTTTGAATGATTTTAGTTTTTTATCTACAAGGTTTTTTCCATATCCATTTTTAATTGCAGTTAAGATTTGATGGTATTCTTTTTGATATTCTTGCTGGTTGAGGAGTAAATTTACTAATCTGTGTGTGAGACTGTTGATGGTGGCATGTTTGTGTGGAATTGGGTTGAAACTATTTGCTTTGATGTAATTATCTGTGTGTGTTGCTCTTCTATGGATACCAAATTCTAGTTTTTCATTGCTTTTTGTGATTTTAAGGTCCAAAAAAGTGAAGCAGATGTGTAATAAATACAACCCATCTAAAAATTAATAATTATTTCGCTTCACTGTGGTGTTCCAATACAGTTAAATCTCGATAGTTACGTGAGTTGGATTTAAATAATTTGGGAAGTCGTTTGTGAATATTAAAACGATTGGCGCTAGTATGGATCCCTGGGGAACTCCATATTTCATTTGTTTCATTTTTGAATAGTGATTACGTACGACGTTCCACTCATTTGCATTTGTGATTTCCACCATTTGTTTCCGACAGGGCCTGATAACTCAGATAGGAGACCAGGAGACACATTAAGGTTCGCGAAACACCCGGGGTCTAAAGATACAGTTTTGAGCGCTGCATGCGCCGGATTCAAAGCCGCCAATATAATTATTTTGGCTGCCGTGTTGCATACTAACTAATATATAAAATAACTTCTGCTTAGTTCAAAATTTAATAGTTATTGTATTATTTTACTACTTACGAAGTAATTTGCGTAATATTATTGGCCTATTATTGACCTTATTTGAGCTCAATGTACTATATGAATAAGACACTACATTGGCTAACCTGTAAATATTTGAATTAAAGCTTTAACGACAAGGAGGCCAAGGCAAACTAAGTTCTGAATACAATTTTCATCGATTTGTGAAATTGTAAAAATTTGAAAGAACTACGAGGATGAATGGGCAGCAGGAAGAACGAGAATAGACTTTCACAAAGACCTATTGGTAAGTAAGATTTAGCTTGTAGCTAAATACCGACAATTAATATGACATAACCTGAAATGTGCCTTAATACATATTCATTCACAGTTAAATTCTCTAGATTAATGTAGCACCTTATAATGGAAAAAGTGTGTTGTTTTACACACAAAAGCATTAGTTTCACTAACCTTGTTACTTTATTACTGCAATAATGGGATTTTCTGTTTTTTTGTCTTTCAGGAGTTATCCATCATCTCAGGCTACCAGGAATACGATGGCAGAAATCAGAGTGCAGGATTACTGGATATTGTGTATGTTTCTTGTTTTGGTGATGTGCAGTGATCTTCAGGAGCTTTAGTAATGTAGCACAAAGCATTCTTTCCCGCGTATACAGCAATTTAATGTGGCATATCAAATATTTCTGAAAGTTTGAGTTTCATTTCATATCAGTGGAAAATTTAACAAAAACTTTGAGGATAGCTGTGGCCAACAAGGAAAAGTGAAAAGTGAAGTTATTTTAGACAGTTGATTGGGTGTATTAGTTTTTGTGTGTGTACTTGTAGTTTTAAATTTAAAATATATGTAATATATAAGTCCATGTAAGGTAAGTAATATGCAGTTTAAATTACTGAAAAAATAGCTGTGAATTTTCAGATATACCAAAATTAGCATCTGTGTTTACGTATAATCTAGGTGGCTTAAATTAAAATTTTTGGGCGAGATGCTTGATATGAATTTTATAAACTTTTTCTTTAAATTGCAATGATAAGTATTTTGAAGAACTAAGTTCTCTTAACCTTACTCATCAGTGTATATCTACATCATTGATCAAGAATGTCACAGCTTGTAACAGCAATTAAAAGTATGATCTAAGATTCCATAAACCTAATTTGTTCTATATTGTTTAATGCAGTAGTCACTATGCAATATTATTGTACACACTACAGTAAATTATTTAGCTGAATAACCATCTTTGAAGAGATCTGATGGGATTAGAATTTCTTTGAAAAAGCTTTACAAGTTTTTAGGTGTAATTGTGCATTGCAAGAAATGATTAAAATGTCATTGTGTCATCACCATTATATGCCACTTTTAATTTTATTTCTAATATTCCAGTTATTCTTAAAACATGCACAATGTCAGCTAGCTAGGACCTAAACACAGTGTGGCTTGATCTCAAATTAGTAAAGCTTCACAATAAATAATAGGTTATAAATCCTCTTCCTTGTTAAACACACACACGCAAAAACGTGCACGCAACACGCACGCACGCACGCACACACACACACACACACACGGGTTCAGAAAAATAAGAAGTTAAAGTGATATTTGCACAGCATTTATGTATTCTGTGGTATTTCTGTTCTCAACATGTACTTGCCACCATTTATGAGTAATGTTGGTACACAATTTCTCTAATGCTAACCATTTTAAGGGTGATATAACGTTTCTAGCGTGACCCACAGAAATGTTACATGTCACATGAAACTACACTGTTAAACGTCCTCTCATTGTTCTAAGTTGGAATGAAAATCTCAATCTTTGGCATGGGAAAAAGATGTTTAACCTAATATATGAGCCATTTCCTACATGCAGTGATGCGAAGCCACATAATAAGTAGATAAAACTGCACATTATTTTGCTATATAATGCACTTCTTGTTTCTTTGTAGTGAACACATAAGGGAATTATGGACTGTCAAAAGAAATAATGGTTAGATGTGTGAGCAAATAAATTACATTACTAAATTATATTTTATTAACTACTCAAACACACAGTTCCATCACTTTCACTTCTTAACTAAAGCTACAAACAGCATTAATAGTTCATAGTGTAATCTTTCATTGAGTTATTTGACACACATTCAGTTGTATGTCATGGACTGAGAGGTTTACACTATGCAGAGGGCTCCATTTGCCATCTTAGTCATAAAGTACATTGCTTAAAGTCTTATCAAGTTAAAGCAAGCCATTTATCCAAACAATTGCTCTGCACATTAAGCAGATTATATTTCACAGTCAGATAACTACATGAAATAATCTCTTATTGGAAGATACACTGTGCATTAAATTTTATTTTTAAAACTGCACATTTTCTTCTTCAGCATTCATTACTGTGCATATGCATGCCATTGAAGCATTTAAAAATTCAACGCTGTAATATTCTTGTGTTGTGAAGACAGAGTTAAGCTTAGGACAATTTTAAATGAATGATACAGCTTTAATGTAATTATTATTTTTCATAATTTATTCTGCACTTGTGAATGTTAATTCAACCAAAGTGATTAGAAGTATATAAAATAGTGCCATTTATGCAATTTATGTCACCAGTTGCTAATACTGACTTCTGTACTAATTTGACATTATTAATCTTATATGAATCGATCACAAATTTCATGTTTTTCTCTGAATATACTTTAGTATACGTGTGCTGAAAATAATGTATGTACTATTGAGCTTTTAAAATACTTATTAAATATAACCATTAACAGAGCTGCTTTGTTGTCATTTTAAAGAAATAGTGCTATTTTTTTGTACATAGTTGTTATCATTTCAAATTTATATACATATTTCTTTAGGTTTTTTTTTTCTCACTGTTATTCCAGGGAATTTTTCAACATTCTGTGTACAAAGAAATTGCATTACATATAACGTTATGGTATCCTTACCTGTTTTCCTGTATCTACAGAATCATTATTTTAGTGTTAAGTTATCTTTATTTTAAGTATTACATTAAGAAGCTTGAGGGAAAGGGTATACAGATGTCTTGTATAATCTCAACAGCATCTTAAGTGATCTCACTCTCTCGTTTTTTAAATTTTAATTGTTTTTAAAGACAAAATTATCAATTTGCAACAGGAATAAAGATATAATGCTTAGTGGAAGTCAATTATTCATATTTAACAGGAAAAGTTCAAGTGGATTCTTCCAATTCTTTTTACAAATTGGACAACTTCTTTCTAAGTCACATCTCGCACACTGATGAATAGTTTATCGCACATTTCCTCAGCGTATTTGACGCGTATTATCCTAATATGAAATAGTTGACATGTGCCGTAAACTATTCATGTGTGACGAGAAGTGATTTCGAAAGAAGTTGGATTCCATCAGTCAGTGAAAATGGGAGCTGAAGGGAAGGGGAGGTGAATGCACCATAGCTCGGTTGCAATAGAAGCTTACTACATTACCGGCCGCACCGGCCGTAGTTGCCAAGGTCGCCGGGGTCTAAAGATTTAGGAAAGAGCGCCCTATGCGTCTTCAGATTTTAACACGGAGTTGAGCATCTGGTATTAATCTGTGGTTTCCGATTTTTTAAATATGACTGGAACCAATCCCATACTATTCCCCTTATCCCATAATAGTACAGCTTTTGCAACAGAATTTCATGATGAATCATGTCAAATGCCTTGGATAGATCTAATAGTAAGCCTGCACAGTTATCATTGTCAATAGTCTGCAATATATGATCTGTAAACTCAAAAATTGTGGATGTTGTGGATTTTCCTCTACAGAACCCATTTTGTGCAGGGTTAATTATATTATGCTTCTCCAAAAACGATCTAAGTCTTACTAGCAAAGCTTTTTCTACAATTTTGGATAAGGCTGTTAAAACCAATATTGGCCTGTAATTTTCGACATTTTCTCTATCACCTTTTCTGAAAACTGGTTTTACTTTGGCAATTTTAAGTACATCTGGAAATTGTCCAGCTTCAAAAGATTTATTAATTAAATAACTTAGTACTTTACCTAAAACACTACTGCAGTATTTGAACACTGTTCTAGGTACCTGATCATGTCCTACGCTGGTTTATTTTTTAGTGATTTCAGTATTGTTTGAATTTCTGCCTCTGTCACCGGTGTTAGAAACATACACATTCCAACTGAATGTATGCACTCCCTATTTAATTTATAAGGCTGATTCCCAACTAATCTCTCCACCATCTCGCTATAGTAACTTTGAAATACATTGGCTATCACTTGAGGATCTTCTGGCAGTGAACCATTTGGTAACCTAATAGATATGTTCTTATCCCCATTACTTTGTTTTAAATGCCTTTTAGTTATACTCCACATGCCTTGTTTATTCTCAGCATTATTGATGAATTCACTATTATTCTGCTTTTTTTTTTTTTTTTTTTTTTTTTTTTTTGCTTGTAATAAAACTTTATTATATATCTCCTTATATTTCTTTAAGTATTGTTCTAAGCCCGGATCAGGATGGAATATATTATAGACTATATAATAGTAAAATATACAAAGTTTGGGAGAAAGTTTCTTTTGTATGACTCAAGAATATTATCTCAGTCCCGAGATGCAGGTAGGCATGTGCAAACAGACAACCTGGACATCTTTGCATTGTAGCCAACATGAGAAACATGTGTAACATTTGTAGCCAACCTCTGCAAAAATGCTCCAGACATCTGTGCAACACTGGTGCAGAAAGACATGTGGATGTATTTAGCACAGGCCAGTTTTGGAAAATACTGACCATGTCTCAGGTTTTACTGCCTTACAAAAGTAAGCACTGTCCAGCAAAAGTACCTACAGTACTTCAGTTAACTGATGGAAATTAATCATTTCTTCACTCTAGCCGTACATAGACTACGGTATTTGATAGAGTCAACATGAAAAATTCAATGCCATGGCCGGGATTTGAACCACGACTCTACTGGTTTCCGTCCAGTCACTCCAACCCATTGAGCTACCATGGTCAACTTGCATCATGATATTGAATTCTCCATTCGACTCATATTTCCCTGGTAAACCACTTGTGGCTCTCGCATTTGAGATACACCGTTTGTGGCGACTTACTATTGTAAGTACTTGCCCAGGCTTCATCATTTAACTCTTATTATTTTAGTTAATTGATGGAAATTAATCATTTCTTCACACTAGCCATACCTAGGCTAAGGTCTTTGATAGATAGTCAACATGAAAAATTCAATTTGAATTCTTCATGTTGACTATATCCATCAAAAACCTTAGCCTCTGTTCAGCTAGTGTGAAGAAATATTAATTTCCATCAATTAACTAAAATAATAAGAGTTAAATGATGAAGCTTGGGACTCAGGTACTTACGATAGTAAGTAGCCACAAACAGTATATCTCGAATGCGAGAGCCCATAGTGGTTTACCGGGAAAATATTAGTCAAATGGAGAATTTAATGGCAGGACGGCACATTGGCCATGGTAGCTCAATGGGTTAGAGCGACTGGATGGAAACCAGGAGATCCATGGTTCAAATCCCAGCCATGGCATTGAATTTTTCATGTTAACTCTATCTATCATGTTTAAATGTTATAGAACTTGAATTACGGTAATTATTCACCCCATTTATGACTGTAATATATACAGTACATGATAATATATGCAATGTAGTAAAAATTATTTTATTTTGCACTTCACTGTTTCGCTCGCTCTAAAAGTTGTGCTACGGCACAATGTTGAAGTCCATACACACTTTAAGGCTGAAAGGAGTATAGGACAACAGACTTTGTTGACATACCAGATCTAAGCATCGTCATTAGACATCAAATGGCTTCCTGAATGAGGATCATATTTATGTTCTGACTGTCTTAAGCAATATAGTCTTCCTGCATAATTCAGTATATCGCAGGAAAGATTTTCAGTTTCATGCAAAATTTATGGAGACATACATGTCAGTTGATTCAATGCATTAATTTTATCCCATTTGTTGTTGTTGACTAATGGCACTGGGGATTAGTTGATATGCATCATTTTCCCCCTAGCTTCCCAATATAAAGCCTGTAGGTTCCCACTTTTGAGACCATTACATTTGTCCAAATGGTGTTTGTTCATGATGACATCCTCTTTACAGATAGTACATTTGGCTGTAGGTATGTAGTGTATTTTATAAAGGTGTTCTGCAAGACAATCTTGGCCAGTTTCCATTCTAAATAGGACCACTGCAGTTCTTCTTGGTAGTTTTTGTTTGTCAGTTTTGTCTCCAATGTTCTTATAATCCTTGTCTTTTGGTTTATCTTCTTCAAGTCTCTGCTGTCTTTTAAAATGTAGCTTACTGTTGTTTAATTGTTTATTAATTTCAGTTTGTCTTTCGGGTTTTATATTTTGAATTGCACCATTTTTTGCTAGTTGGTCAGCATGTTCATTACCTCAAAGTCCAACATGGGCTGGAATCCATTGCAGGGTGACATGGTTTCTTGATTCAACAGCTTTAATTAAACTTATTTCTTTGATGTTTCTTGTTGTTTTGTTTTTATAATTCACAATCCCATCTATGGCTGATTTTGAATCTGTTAAGATAACTATGTTTTGCTTTATGTACGGTCTGTACAGGACATTCTGTAGTGCTGCTTTTATGGCTGTTAGTTCTCCATCATAATTGTTTGAAGTTTCGTCTAGTGTTAGATACTGTGCAAAATGTTTGCAGTATACTCCTGCACCAGCATCTTGCTTGTTAATAAAGGATCCATCTGTATATATTCGGAGCCATTCTTTTTCTGGATATCTTTCATTTTCTGTGGCTATTACTGTTGCTCTCATTTCATCTGGTAAATTGTTTTGCTTATGTATTGTATATAACAGGTCATTCTTATAATGTATATCAATATATTCTATTGGGCTTGTTTCCTCTATTGTTATATTTGTTATTATGTTCTTGTGTTTTGAGTTATTGATGTATGGTCTGAAGCTTGTTTGGGTTTTTAGATTGCTTATATTATCTGCTGTGTCTATCCTTGCCCCGCTGAAATGTATCACTCCGCATTCAACAACACTCCCCCTCGCCCTAATTGGCTAATGCTTTCGCGTCATAGGTCATAGGCGGTGCCTTCCCGTCACATTTAAACCTGCAGTAAATGTTGTAATAATTGCCGGGAAGATAAATAAAATCATACAAAAATCATACAAATAAGGATATGAAGGCATGCAAAAATACAAGTTTATAATGAACTGAGCAAATTGAAACTGAATGACTGAGCAATGAAACTGAAAGAGTTTATAATGAAAGGCCTTTGGCCTTTTCCACTGGGATTTTTTAAACCAGCACACATACCTTTAAAAAATGCTTGTCTTTCAGTCTTAAAAGTCGTGTCACACCATACTTTACTTTTCGTGTGTTCTTCGTATATATTTAGCGATTTATATCTCGGTGCAGTGTGGTTGTCCTTAAATAGCGTCTTCGCCACACAGCAATATCGCCTGTCTTTTAGCACATTTTTCTTGCCTCTTTTTTCATTCACAAATCCCAGGTGTATAAGCAATCTGCTGAAATTTGGTAAATCTGCATCCTCATTTACAGCAGATAAATGTTATGTTAGGGAGTTTGTTTCTAAAGAAAAACTACAAACATGACGACGCACAACACTTTTCAAGTATTTTCTCCGAGCACGCACTTTTGTTTATTCCTGCTTTTGCCAGGAGTGGTAAGTTTTCCTGTTTCCTCAATTTCATGTCGCGATGTTCCTACGGATCTAACATTCACACCTGTAACTTCAGAGCACAGCTGTTCGACTTCTCTCACTGACAAAGACGGATTCTTCTCTGTGAGTGCATTAAACACATGCAACACAATTCTTTTTTCGCCTGTTTGTAAATAATTATCCTTGCGATACTTCAGCGAAAAACTGGCGGTAGACTCTGCCATTATACATATAATAAGTACATGCGCAATAAACAATCAATAAAATAATTTAGCTCCCGCACTCTTGAATGGCGATGCATGACTAATCCAGTTCAAAACAAGGTCAGTGATAAAAGTCATATAAACAAATATGTCACCACTACCGCTGAAGCACGTGCTATCGTGCCATGTGCTTGAGAGCAAAGTAACCTCCTCTTTACTTCGTTTAAGAATTAACATGCATTTCAGATAAATCAACACTGTTGTGTAATATATTTAATCAAAACAGTTACGAAAATATAAATTTGACAATTCTCTTCCAACATATAATGATATATCACCATGTTAAATAACGAACTAACTTTTACCGCACGACAGTCATTACAATAGCAACCAATGAGAGGTGATTAGGTCACGTGACCGTTAAGAGATACTGGGCAAGCTTACGTGAAACAAGGTATAGTAAATGTTCCAGTTCTATGGCCAAATTTTTTGTGAAGCTCTGTAGTATGGCAATTGGTGTTGTGTTCACAGCTCCTGTTATTATTCTTAGTGAATTTTTTGTGAGGTTTCTATTTTCCTTTTGAGTTTCTTGCTTACTGTTGCCAGCAGTTCTCCTCCAAATAGTAAGTTGGGTTTTATGTATGATTTATATTTGTAATTACATGTGTCTTAATGTTTTATATTTCCACCCCATTGTTTTCCTGCTAGGCGTTTTAAGATGTTCTTTTTGTAGATCTTATTTGTTACATTGTTTACATGTTCTTTCATTGATAGTTTCCGGTCTAGTTCTATTCCTAGATGTGTTGTTGTGGATGCTTCTTGTAAATTTTTGTTATTGATTTGCAGACATATATTATCTGTTTTGTGTTGCATTGTGAACAGTTGATATTGGGTTTTTTCTGTGTTTATCTCCATATTGTTATGGTTAGTCCATTGTTCCAGTATTATAATTGCATTCTCCATTGTTTTTTGTAACTTTTTATAATGTTTCCCAGAACTTATATTCTTTTCCGAGGTCTATATTACTAGGTCGTCAGCATATATTCACACTTGTATGTTATCTAGTTTCTTCAGTGCATCTGCTAGGTCGTTTATAAATATATTAAAGAGAATAGCACTTGTAACAGACCCTTGGGGTAATCCAACTCGGGTTAGTTTCCATTTGGATGTGGCTGTTTTGTACTGCACTGCAAACCATCTTTGAGATAAGAAGGCTTGAAACCAGTTTAGCATGAGACCTGATATGCCATTTGCTTAAACAACATCTCATTTCAAATATCCAATTCTGTAGTTTTGCATATGCTGTTCCCTCCTTACACATATTCTGGACTTTATTTATAGTGAAATCTGAATCATTAAGTTTTATGTTAAACTCAATACTTGCTGTAATTGTTACAAACAAATGGCAAGCTAACTCAAAATAGTATTCAGGTACGAAGAGTTATACAATATTTCAATATCACATTTTGGATTAAACTATAAAACATCCTCTACCTAAAATAAGTTGGAAGAGAAAGTAAACATTAAGGTTTTGTATACATAATCTGTAAAACAGCAATGGAACACTGTGTAAGCTCAACTATATCCATGGGAGAAGACTGAGAAATCTGTTTTGTTACTTCTGTGTTCAATTCCATTAGTTTCTTTCTGAACACAGCACACTTTACATGAGCAACAGTGTTATACTTTTTCTGTTTCTTTCCTTTCTATTAAGTATACATGTACAGATGCAAGCAAATGTATTCCTGTGCATGCAAGACCGACCTATGGGACGGAGGCAGTTATCCTCTGTTTCATATAACCTTGCCCCGCTGAAATGTATCACTCCGCGTTCAACTACCTTCCCCCTCACCCTAATTGGCTAATGCTTTCGCGCCATAGGCGGTGCCTTCCCGTCACATTTAAACCTGCAGTAAACGTCATAATAATTGCCGGGAAGATAAATAAAATCACACACATAAGGATATGAAGGCATGCAAAAAATACAAGTTTATAATGAACTGAGCAAGTTGAAACTGAATGACTGAGCAATGAAACTGAAGGAGTTTATAATGAAAGGCCTTTGGCCTTTTCCACTGGTTTTTTTTTAAATCAGCACACATACCTTTCAAAAATGCTTGTCTTTCAGTCTTAAAAGTCGTGTCACGCCATACCTTACTTTTCGTGTGTTCTTCGTGTAGATTTTGCAATTTGTATCTCGGTACAGTCTGATTGTCCTTAAATAACGTCTTCGCCACACAGCAATATCGCCTGTCTTTTAGCACATTTTTCTTGCCTCTTTTTTCCATTCACAAACCCCAGCTGTATAATCAATCTGCTGAAATTTGGTAAATCTGCATCCTCATTTACAGCAGATGAAATGTTACTTATGTTAGGGAGTTCGTTTGTACAGAAAAAACTATGCACATGACGACGCACAACACTTTTCATGCATTTTCTCCGAGCATGCACTTTTGTTTATTCCTGCTTTTGCCTGGAGTGGTAAGTTTTCCTGTTTTCTCAATTTCACATCGCGATGTTCCTACGGATCTAACACTCACACCTGTAACTTCAGAGCACAGCTGTTCGACTTCTCTCACTGACAGACGGATTCATCTCTGTGAGTGCATTGAACACATGCACCACATTTCTTTTTTCGTCTGTTTGTAAAGAATTATCCTTGCGATACTTCAGCAAAAAACTGGCGGTAGACTCTGCCATTATACATATTACACGCGTAATAAACTGATCAATAAAATAATTTAGCTCTCGCACATCACACGGTCGAATGGCGATATATGACTATAATCCAGTTCAAAACAAGGTCAGTGATAAAAGTCATTTAAACAAATGTTACCACTACCGCTAAATCACGTGCTATCGCACCATGTGCTTGAGAACAAAGGAACCTCCTCTTTTCTTCATTTGAGAATTAACATGCATTTCAGATAAATCAACTCTGTTGCGTAATATATTTAATTCAAATAGTTACGAAAATATAAATTTTAGAATTCTCTTGCAACATATAAAGATATAGCACCATGATAAATAGCGAACTAATTTTTACCGCATGACAGTCATTACCACAAAAGCAGCCAATTAGAGGTGATTGGGTCACACGACCGTTAAGAGATACGGGGGCAAGCTTATGTGAAACAAGGTATAGTTGTGCCAGGTTGGTTCAGTTTCCTTATACCTGACCAGCGAGTTCAGCGCACAGATATTGAAGCCTCAATGGAAAATAAAAACAATTTTACAACATGAAACTTAGGTGGTTTTATACAACTCTTAAACTGCTTGATATTTATGTATCTTGTTCCGAAAATAAATACATTATTTCCTTTGTTATAGTTCTCAAGAACAACTTAATATGGACATACTACTACAATATAGCCAGCAAATTAAAAAACCATTATATATATATATAATGACTTTAAACGACCAACAAAATAATTATTTTGTTTGATAATGACAGTTCAAATACAAAATCACGTTAGCGTCACCGGCATGTCGGAAGTTTCACGGAGGAGTTCTTTAAATGTCAGTAAAACTGATATGATGCATTTCACTTTTAGCCACACGTAGAAACCATTGAAATAGACCAGCCTTGAACTCGCAACCTTGGGATCAGAATACCAGCACCTAAGTCATCCTGGTCAGCTTTTAGTAGCAGTACCAGTATTATTATTATTATTATTATTATTATTATTATTATTATTATTATTATTATTATTATTATTATTATTATTATTATTATTATTATTATTATTATTATTATTATTATTATTATTATTATTATTATTATTATTATTATTATTATTATTATTATTATTATTATTATTATTATTATTATTATTATTATTATTATTATTATTATTATTATTATTATTATTATTATTATTATTATTATTATTATTATTATTATTATTATTATTATTATTATTATTATTATTATTATTATTATTATTATTATTATTATTATTATTATTATTATTATTATTATTATTATTATTATTATTATTATTATTATTATTATTATTATTATTAAGGAAAGGTTTCAGAACAAGATATGTAATTTGCAAATCACGTTTCTTTAGTGAATTATTTATTTGAAATAGATAGTGAACACTATTAGTTATACCAATAAATGTGCAATATATGTATAAATAAATATGTGAGAAGCAGATAATTTCATGCTGAATAGTTTGATGCAAATAAACATAGAAAACACGTATTTTGTGAATCTGTTTCTTCAGTGAATTATTTATTTGAAATAGATATTGAACACTTTTCATATACCAATAAATGTGCAATATATGTACAGATAAATATATGAGAAACAATTTCATTTTGAATAATTTGATGCAAATAAACATAGAAAACAAGTATTATTATCATTATTAAAAACATTATCATCATTATCATTATTATTATTATTATTCTTGTTATTGTTGTTGGGTAGACTGGGATTATACGTTATTACGCTTATCGTCACCTGCCTCCTGTGGTCGGTGGAGGGGAATGTCAGTGTTGATCACTAGGCTAAACCAATCCTTTTGTTCTCCTTCCCTCAATACCTCGTCCATCAGAAAATTTTTGCACTATTGTGTACATAGGATTATTTGTTTACTCTTAACTTCCATCTTACTCATAATATGATATATAACTTACATCCAAGGTAAAACTGTTCAACATTTAAACATAATCAAGTATCTCAACAAATTGAAACGACTGATTGGTACATTTAACTTACCTCAACATTGCTGTTAGAGGCCATGTCTTCAGTTTCCATCTCGCTTTTCACTTTTTGTCTCTTTCCTAAGTTCATTAATGTTTCCTCCATATCGACATCCTTCTTTTGCCTTTTCTTGCTCCTGCTCAGTTGTCTTTCACTCATTATCGACACCAGGTTATGGAGATGACTGTATTCACAGAAGAGTTGATGTTCTTCAACAATTTGCCTGGAGAAGATCAAACTCAGTTCTCAAAGGACTTGTTGATTAGGATGGGGTTCGGCAGCAATGTTAATGATATATGATAAGTTATAAAGAAGTTTTGTGAACTGTTCAAAATGCTCTAGTACTGTAATGCTACAGCAGATGCTAATTATTTTACATGAACTTTAATTAATCTATATAAAAACAATTTAACTCAAATGCAACTATGAATGTAGAATTTCATTGTGCATACATCAATAATAAACATTAAATTTAACTCTTATGTTAAATATACTGAATAGATGTTAAAATTGTAAAAACTGTATGTCATGTCATGCTATTTCAACAGTAGAAGCAACATTTGAGTAATGTGAAACTGCTAGATCAGCGCCATGGTCAGGCTATTTATTTATTTATAAATTCTGATAAAAAATGTGCAAAACAAGTACAAGAATAAATGCATACACAGTGGAAATATTAAACCAAAATATACAAACATTAAACAATAGAAAACTCACAATCCATGTTAAAATAATATCTGATAATCAACAAACAGCAGTTTAGACAATTCTGGTATGGTTATAAAGTTCATAACATATGGGAAGCTGCACAAGATAGTGTTTAAGGAAATCACTGCACTGAACATATTGGTGAAGCTTGGAAATAGACAAAGTAATTGTCTAAAATAGTAACTAAATCATTAGATAGACCAAGCTGTTCGTGTCATGTTGAAAAATGATGACAATGGGTGAGGAAATGCCTTACTGTTAAGGACACATTGTAGTGTACACAGCAAGGTGTTGGATCACCACTCAGAAGGTAGCCATGACTGAAATAGCAATTACCAATAGGAAGCCGAGTAAAACTTGCAAACTTTCAAATTCGTTAATGAGCATGAAGCAACCATTCGTTGGGATCTAAAAATTCCATCTAATGCCCAGTGATCTACTTGTTTTACACAATGCTAATATCCAGGCCCCGACCTTATAGTATGGGATAAGCTGGTCTGTCACACATTCATGAGGTCTGGAGTTCAAATTTTGGTCAGGATGACTTATTTGGATAAGGTTTTTTTCTGGTTTTCTCCCCACTTAACCTAAAAGATTGATATTAAAACTTTAAGTAGTATGCACACTGGGCTCATTTGAACTTCATTTCACACATTTCATTCATCATGTGATATAACTTATATTGCAGGTCTTAAAAAAATCCTTAATTTGTAGGAACCCAGATGAAGACCACTCATAAGACCGAGAATGCAACTGATCATGCATTTTCTGAATAAATGGCTGGAGGCTATAGAGACCTCAAAACTATCTTTTTCAAATGGGTAGAGTTCTGGTCTGCAGGAATGGGGTGCATTTGCATGTTCAGTATCACCACCTTATTACCCTAATCTTTTTATACTTTCATCTCTCCTGCACACTATCCTACAGCATGCAAGTCTCCTTGGCATAGATATAAGGGAGCCCAAGCTGAATTTCCCAAAGTTTTATAATAATGCAATTCTTAAAATCAAAAAAGGATATTGGGTACATGTTTTAAATTCTAAAACTATAATTATAGTTTATGTTTATAGCATCCATAGATTGTTTTGCAGGATTCACCAAAAGTAAACAAAACAATCTGCAACTTTGGTCTGAATGTAGAAGATTTGTGACAGCAAAATAGCTAAGAAGTATGTCGTGTGGACCAGCTAGTTGACAAAGTAGTTCAAAGGGAGGATGCCAAAAGGAAATAGGATTTTGATAGATTAACTTCCACTTTGGTTAGTTTGGCCCTGATACTAAACCAGGCAGTACAACTTTGAAGAAATGGCATAAGGATCTCAAAACCTAAGAATCTGACTGAAGCATCCGCAGGCTAAATTTATCAGAAGCATCAGGCAAAGTTTGTCCTTTGCCACATGATAGCCAATTTTAACCTTAACTCTAAGTCCTTGTGCATGTATTTTTATTCACCCATAGAAAATGCTTTCATTTTCATGATTCTTGAATGGTATACCCTGTTTTTCTTAAATCAATTTGGATATTGAAGTGGAAAACCTACCTTAAATGCCGTAGATTAATTTGTTGAAAAGTTATATCAAGCTTTTGAGGATGGTATTTTAGCTCAGGGCACACTTTGTGACCTAAGCAAGCCTTTCAACTGTGTGAAACATGTCTTATTAAAGAAACTGGAAATCTATGGAATCAAAGATCAAAATGTAAATAATTTCAAATCTTATTCAGATTGGAAGCAACTTGTATCAGTACAGGGGAAATGTTCTCAAGTTACCCAGGTGGATATAAGGGTTCCCCAGGTCTCAGTACTAGGATATATATTGTTCTTAATAATGATAAATGATATAGAGAAGTGTTATCCATGACACACTGTTGTCTACGTAGATGAAATTCTTGAATGAGTTCAAATTGTTGTCAGAGTCAGTAAATAAAACCTTAAGACAAGCCCAACTTTGGTTCTAAAGCAAATGCTTCTTAATGAAAGTAAATCCCTTTTAAAAAATATAAAATGTCTAAATGACAAAACAAGTAAAATTGTAAAGCTTCTTGGCATGACTATTGATCAGAATTTATCATGGAACCCTCGCATTGAATATGTCTGCAATAAGTTATTGTGTATGGTATTCTTATTAGCAAATTTAAAAAGTCGTATCAAAAGAATATGTTCACACAGCACATTTTTCATTATCTCAGAGTATTTATAGAGAAGGTTTGATACTATGGGGTAGCAGTCCAAAGATTGTGCAGGTACTAAAAATCCAAAAAAAAGTTATTTGAATATTAACAGATTCCAAGAAATTAGGGCATTGTAAGCCACTGTTTACAGCAGCAAAATTTCTTACAGCAGTTAGTTTATACATTTATGATGTTCTGGTATATATTAAAGAAAATGCACAAAATTATAACATAAGAAATGAAATACATACAATACACACATGAAAAAATTGGATATGTCCTTCCATAGGCTTACTAAGACCCCTTGATATTACCAAATAAGTGGCATAAAACTCTTTAATGCAGTTCCTGTACACATTAATGTTTCACACACATTAACCATACAAATATTTAAGAAGAGACTATACAAATGGTTAACTGCAACCCCTTCTACAACCTACAAGAGTTTATAGAGAAAAGTAAGCATGAAATAAAACATGTATTTTGATCATAAAAACTATTTGTAGTCGGTTTATTGACAGTTGTCACTTTTTTATATTATTGAGGGACTAGTTTCAGAAGCCCTTTGTCTCCATTTTCAACCTCTCTCCAACTAGCATCTGTTGTCTGCAGAAACTAGCCCCTTGATAATGTAAAAAGTAAGTGACGAGTGTCGATAAACGGACTACAAATAGTTTTCACTATTAATTTTGACGTCACTGTTACTAAATTTCTCCAATCACACATGTATTTTGCAGTGGACATTGTTTTTGTAAATATTGTTTATATATAGCATTTTTACTAAATTTTAAGGTAGCTATTACAGGTGACGAAGCCCACTGTAATTATTGTAGTTACTGAATATTGAATACATAAAAATAAATAAATATTATGTGCAGGGCAACTATGGGAGTATGCAGCATTATAGTTCACACAAACAGGCGCAAGTGTATGATTATTTATTCCACAAAGACGACACAAATACTTTTTTTTTTTAGTTTGATTTATGACTCATATGTTTACACTCAAACTTCAATAACTTGTATAACTGAAACATTTTCAAGATCATTTGATCTCATCCTCAGCTGTTTGGTGACTAAATAAACATTCCTCTTCTTCCACTACTACGGTGCTCCGATCCCTCTGCCACCTGGTGTTAGGGGCTTACACAAATACTTTTGCTTAAGATTTAGACATGTGAAAACCTTAATGAGAGCTATGAAGTGAGTTACTTACCAGATGACTGAATACATGCTGGAGAAATGCTTGTCAATATCCAATATCTGTTATCACTTATGCACTACACCATACTGCATTGTTAAAATTTACGGTATAATTTGTGTATCTACCATTGCACAAATGTCCTAACATAAAGACAGTGTCAAAATCTGCCTCCAATTCATTCACGCCTGAAAGTCCATTATCTTCACTCCATCATTCTCATAATCAATGCTATCACTACTTGCTGTATCAAATTCCTGGATGACAGTTCTGTCTAAATGATTTTCTACAGTTTCCTCTCTTCTCAAATAATGATTTTCAATTTCTTCAAAATGTTGATGCACAATTGCCCATTCTGGCTTAGCAATTACTGCAAATCTCTGGCGGCACAATTATTCCGCATTTAAAACTTAAAAGTGACATTTCTACATACTACCCAATTTTTTTTTTTTATGTCAGCCCAATTTAACTTCATTTCCACCCACTTACATGATAATAAGACCTCCATTGGCAACAGGTGCCTCAAAATTAATTTAATATTATCAGTCAAAATTTTAGGAGTGGGGTGATGCTGTATAGGAGTCATTCTATGTCAAATCGCACAAATTTCTGGGAAAATTGACCTTCATGTATCCGATTTCATTGATAATGAGTTTATATGCTCTATGAAGGAAAACATTTACATGTATTTTTTTGTTAGTCTCTGGTTTAATTATTTTGGCCAATAAAAAGCATTAAACATTTGAGTATTTTGCGTGCATCATTCTACATTAATGTGAATATATCTGGTTATTTTAGGCAGAAAAATATAATTTTTGGCTCATTTACTGCATTGAAATGTATACTTCATTTACACATTAAACAAAAAATATTTCGTGTATAACTTATATTTTTTTAAAGGCTAAGATTACAAATATCATTATCAATGCTAGCACATTGCTAAAAAAAATTCCAAAAAAAATTTAAAACTCCCCTCATGATGTCATATAACCTCAGGAAAAAATTCAGATTGGGATTACAAATAATAAGAGAGAACTTAACAAGTCATGCAGCGCTGCTTACAAGGTCAAGACGCACACACACCCTGTGGCAGCTGACGGCACATCTTGCGTTGCACTGCCGTCATCACCTAGTAGTTCAATTATGATTTCTGTTTCCAGAAGCTCGGTGATGATAATATTAATAGTTCTCTTTGATCACATTCATCACACAACATTCAATGGTTTGAAATACCAGTCACAAATTTACATTTGCAGTCACCACATATTTTGTTGCATTGATTTAAAATTAATCAGAACGGTTAAGGAGTTTTAATATCCACCACCACTCTCCCTTCTCTTAGCAACAAATAGTTTTTTATTACTGCCTGAGATACAGATATTGGCACAAAAGAATGCAATTGTAAAGTGCCTCGCATCACTTTTGCTTGCTGGTGTCTTGATTGAAATACATTATGCCCCTTATGTTGACTATGGGAGAAAAAGTTGAAAACTACATTGGAAATGTTCTTCTTGGCCCATGTGAACAGTTTTCTTGGACTTGTGATAGGGTCTATTCCAGGCTGAAGTCTAGCTTTCATTGCAAGTCTTTTAACAGTATCACCAATGCCATCACAAGGTCCTTTTCCGTGGGATGTGGTTAAAAAGTGCCACTCTGCTTGAATTTGAAAGTCATTTTCGTGTAAACAGATGTTTGAAAAATTTGTTTTAGTTTTATACTGAGCACTTGACCCATCTGAAAAATATATTACTTTACGCAGTACTCTTGAGTTTCTGCTTCAGAAACAGTAACAGTTTTGTTTGGAAAAGTTTGACAGCTCTTGTGTCATGTTTTAAGCATTCAGAAATACCAACAAAGTTAAAATGATTTATGTCACTATTGCCTTTATAATAGACCACAAAAGGATGAATTGTGGCCTGACTATTGTTCCAGTGTACCCCCTGAACGGAATCCTGAGTAACAAAAGCATAATTATCCGAGAAATCAGCTATCACTATGCATTCGCCTAGTGCCAGATTTTCTTTACACTCCCGCAAAAATAAATTCTGCTGCTGAGATATGAATGTATGTGGAAGTAAATTGCTGAGTTTTGTTGATAATTTGCCTAGAAAATCCTCTACGCGCGATATCAAGGTTTCTAAATTTGTGCGATCCACAGTCACCCACTGTCTGTAGGTAATCTCATGAGTATATTGTTCATCAAGCAGTTGTTGTAAATGATTTGTTATATTTTCAGTTCCTGGACAAGCTTTACATGTCTTTAAAAAAACAGATGATGGGGAGTTGATGTGTGTCAAGCAGTCCTTATAATTAGTTAAAATGGGATTTGAATTTGCAGTGAGACGATAAATACTGATACCATCAAGCATTAATTTGACATTTTCGTGATGAGCACAAACACAAACTGAATGGGTTCCACTAGTTCCAAGAAGTACACATTCCTTAGGCCTTAATTCCGCAAATTTTGAAAACCCTATTCTGACATCCGGATGCATATCTTTAAAGCTTTGGTAAGTTTCCTTAAGATTGCAAAGTATCAATCTTTTCTGATTATGGATTCTCTTACCATTATCTTTAACAGACTACATTTTTCCTGCCAGGCATAACCCTACTCACATCATCAGAATTATACAATTCAGACACCTTTTTAAATGTAGTTGGGTCAAGGCTTTTTCCTGATTTGGTGTCTGGAGTTCCTAAAATTCCTTTTTCTTTAGCCACCTGTTTAGATATTCGTATCATGTGAGTTGACACACCAAAATGTTGTTTTATTTCCTTGTAAGACCAGCTGTCAAAAATCGTCAGTATTTGTATTTTGAGAGTTTTGTCATCAGTTTCATGGAAAAAATTTATTAGTTTCTGTATTATTTCAGAATGAAGTGAATTTTCATTTGAAGTGCAGTCTGCAATATGAAATACTTTATCCTTCATTGCCTGCAATATTTTGTGAAACTTATCCCGAGAATAGCATTTTTGAGACAATTTTTTTTTTATATAGGCGATTCTCCTATTGCCGCTAAACTCATTCGGTTTTCTTGCTGCATCTTGTGTGTCCATACTTACTGCATCACTGGAGGATCAGGAAAAACTATCACTATCTGTATTTTCACATTCTTCTAGTACTGCACTTTCACTTGTAATTGGTACACATAACTCACTTGTACTTTGTTGCTTTGGATGTTTAGAAATGTTCTTGTGACAATTGTCACACACTTTCAAATCGCGAGATAGGTTTACACCTTCCAGTTTGAGTTTAATGAGATTTGCTGAGGTTACTGGCCTTATGTCCTACTATGTGGTTAACTAGTTTGAATGGATTAAAACAGTAACAATAACTCTTTTGAACCACATCTGACATATGAAAATAACGTCCACACTTCAGAACTTACACAAAATGTCAGTTGACAACATACTGAGGTTTCAACTTATTATGCATAGATGGAGATCTGAACGGTAAACACCGGAAGTAAAATGATAGCTCGCCTGCGTATTCACAGCACTCTCGGTCTCGACGTGAGTCACCTCACATGCCACCAGTAAAGTATTTATAACGCCGCTTTTTACTTCAACCCCATGAAATTCCATGCACAATATTTCAAAGATTATAATGATATTTTTTTCGTTTTTATAAAGTAATAAGTTGCTAATTAAAACACATTTTGAAAAACTTACCCCACTAAATGGCACCCATTTTTTGTTTTCACCGAACCTAAAAAAATAGCATATTAAACTGCAATATGTGTACTTCATATCTCAAACACTAACATTTCATTATTCATATAATCTTTGTTATAACAATTTTCATAGAATAAAGCAGGCAAATATACAGAAACTATAATATTCAATAAACCTCTAAATAATCGTGCCACACCAAAAACAAAATAGACAGGTGTTATGTAAAAAAACATTTGGAGAAAATACAAAAAGGTCATGTCTCAGACGTGTTCATTTTGACATGGAATGACTCATATGTACAATCATCGTCATACATTATTGCTTGATCCTCTGATTTATTCTTCCAGAGATTCCCTGCTGTTCTATAAGTCATGCTTTTCTATTAGAACTCTTATTTCATTTAGTTTTCTTCCACTTGAACCCCGAATGTTTTATAACTATCCTCAGGCATGTACCACAACCTTGAAAGTTTATATTATCTTTCAACTTGATGAGGAATATACCTACTGCTGGGACAGTTTTTTCTTCCACATGGAAATTGCAAATCACACTTCCAATGATGCATTTTCAAAATTGTTTCTGTAACACGTTTGGGGACTTTGTTTCCCAGACATACGGTGAAATACCAGTTCCTTTGTCTACTCTTTCATTCACTCTTAAGATTTTGCAGAACTCAGCAGAAGATATATGTTCTTCCTTCATGTCTTCCTCTTGTTTCATGAAGTTAAGGACATTTGAAACTTTTTGTCTTCTCCACTTTGTGATATCTTTAAAAACCATTTGCAAACAAAGGAGATATAGTTAATGACACAGAAATAGCACACTATTAGTGCACTCTTTGAAAATTCAACCAGGTGCATTAAGCATGGAGAGATGCCGTAGAACTACCTCCATGCCAGGTCATAGCTACTGGTGATTCTGAATAAGTGAACCTAAGATCTTTGACCGCACGGGTTATCCTCCAAAGGATTAGCAACTAAGGTTATTAACTCCACAGAAAATGAAGCTAGTTACAGTGGAGTAATAAATATTACACAAATCAAAATATTTGTTAATTAATAAATAGTTAAGTAAACAAGACGACGAAGTGTGCTAACTGACGATGCGAGCAAATGTTCGTGAAATTGATTTTTTAAAAAGAAGAAAGAAGTATTAACATCAACTTCTTAAGATAAGTGGACTAATTAACAAATATATTATTTGTGTAATAAGGTTATTAACCCTTAAAAGAAAGACTACTTTAAATCGCTTAGTGGAAATGTGTGTCTGTGGGACACAGATAGGCAGTAAGTTACATTTTCATAAAAATATACATTCTATTGAGTAATAAGCAATACATAATTTGTCAAAATTAAGAAATGTTATAGAATGTTAACATATGAGCATAGTTAAATCAAATAATGCAAATTTCTGCTGAGTGTAAAATCTCGAAAATTCTTAGTTTTTTTTAAATGAAACACAGAAGTCTCATTTTTCAAAGTATTTTACACACACTTTCTTTGAACACTAAACAAACTGGCTTCTCACACATTAGTAATGCAAGCTTTCATTTCACATGTAGCATAGTCTGCAGCATTGTAATTGTATTTTTGTTCTGTATGGACTCTGCTTCTGGCTTGTTCTAATTTCACATTTTTCCACGTAGTAATCTCTTCAATTAACTCATCATCAAATAACGTAGACCCAACATCAACTTTATTAGGATTTTCCCCTAATTTGATAGATTTTCTCGTCAAGCAGGGCATCCTTGTTATTATGTTATGGCAAACAACACATTGATTTCTTGGTGGTTCCTTTGAATTCCAAACACAACCATTTTTACCTGAGTATGTAAGAGACTGAGCAAAATCTGAAGAGAGATGATCATTTACAATCACATTTTCAGCCTCATCTGAACTCATCTCTTCATCAATATCAGATCCATAAATAACAAATAACAAACAACCAACAATGAACTGCACCATCACACAGCAAATGAAATAAGCTACTTATATACTTAGGTTGTTACTAGAATCACTATTGCCAACATAATGAAATAAAATATGTGTCTGACAGACACACATTTTCTGTTAAGGGTTAATGGATAGGACTTTTTAGCCCAGAGGTTCTACTCCCATTAGTCCTGAACCCGGACCTCCTTCGACCAGGGAGTATCCGAGCTGTCCCAAAGGGCGCTCGGCGTCCTCCTGGGGCTTTCCATAGGGCAAGACCTAGAGACTAACAAGCCCCCCCATCTGGTCCTATGGACTCAAAATGGGATGGAAGTGGATACGCCACTTACGCGCGTCAACACTCAAGGTGAAGACTACCGAAAAACCTCGGTGGGGCCACCTGGTGATCTAGCACACCTTCTACTAGCTTTGCAGGCTAGTACCCGGGAGAATTAATGGCTTCCCTCAACCCCGTCCGAAGACGTACCCGATTCCCACGGGTTTCGGGAACACACTGCCCCCTCGAGTCCATCCCAATCCGAACAACTCCCGGAGGAGGGGCTCGGCTTAATGGATAGCACTGTTAACTCAGTTGTAAGGCCTGAAAACTGTAAGATCAGTAGCTCAGCATCCTGGTAGCATTATACTAAGAGCTAATGTTGACTAGCCAATAAAACATTAGTGAGTTATTACAGTATCTCACTAACGCATTCAATTAAAACTAATGATGATCGACCAATACAAGAACATAATTACAGGAACCAAGAACCTGCACTCAAATGAAGGTGATGTTGATTAGCCAGTACAACATTAGCCCAAGAAGTTGCATCCTAATTAAAGTAATGTTGGTTAGGCAGTACATTATTGAGGTATTATAGTATTCGAGAACTTGCATTTAAATGAAAGTATTCTCTAAAGTGTGTGAATATAGTGACTTTATTCTGCACATTAATTACTGGTGGTCTGCTTCTATTCTGATTGCCAAATTGCAGCACATTTCCATTCCTTAAGTATATCAATAGTGCTTTAAAAGTTTACAATGAAATTTGTTCTGGTTCCAATCATAGCTTACAATTGGCTGCTGACTTCTGGAACTAACAGCCCTGACAATGTACATTATCTCAAGTTTCTTGAGTTTATTTTGCCTCTTTTCAATTATCTGAACAAATGGATGTAAATCAAGTTCATCAGATTTTCAATTTGAGCACAAATACAATGGCCTACTTGAATGCTAGATAAAGCATGATAATACTTTGACTGCTAAGGTAAAGCCAGATGACTTAAGAAACAGAAGATTGGATTACAGATATCTTAATCATCTAACTCAAGATAATGCATTTTGGCATAAAAGTAGAGACTTTGCTGCTGTGCTGATGGTATTGAACACATCTGAGCTACTTACAGCAAAGTAAGTCACCAGAAAAGGTGCATGTCTATAGGCATATGAGAACCCCTAGAGGTCTACCGGGAAATATATGAGTTAGAGAATTTGATGTCATGTCGGCACGTTGGCCATAGCAGTTCAGTGGTTTAGAACAACTGCACGGAGAGCCGGAGATCCGTGGTTCAAATCCCGGCTATGGCATTGAATTTTTCAGTCTAACTCTGCTCATCTTAGAACTGTTTTCCCTGGTCTGAGTGATGCCAAATTAAAAGAAGGAATCTTCGTTGGATCTCAATTTAGGTGCAATAAGTTATGAACAAGGTGAATGATTTCACGAACACATCTTGCAAATAGAACGATGTTATAACGGCAGATGGGATGCATCAATGATGAGTGACCACTGCTGGCTTCTAAGAAGAGAGGATATGACAACACATTAAAGGAAAAGTCTGATTCTCTTCAACCACATAAATGTGAGTAGACATTTTATTTTAATAAACATATTTTCCAATCAAATTAATAACCATATTAACAGAAATTGAGAGCTTTTCACAATTTCTTTATTACAACACACATTCTTGGAACTGCCGAATTAATTTTGATTTACAATTTATCATAATAGGAATTGCAAACGATCTGAGGGTGACACAGAAAGACTGATTGCAGTCTCGAATTCAGAGCATCAAATTCATTAAGATTCAGCTTCTTATTTCATTTTTTAAATTCAAATTTGTACACTATTGTAATTGGCACATGCACTTATTGTATAACTCAGTAAAGCATGCCTTAATTCTCCTTGCTAACATACAGGGGTATAATTTCTTCATGAGAATTTATGGTGAAAATGTCACTCAAGCCGGATGAAAATCATAAAATTTTCCAAAGTTTCAATAGATGTTAATAGTAATACAATACAATTATTTCCAAAAATAACCTGCAAGACTTATTGTAATTTACAGGTTTTTCAGGAATATTCTCTTGAATAATGAGAAGCATTGTTTTTAGTGTATGGGGATATGCACCGTTTCTATATATATGTTGTACGAAATCTACAACACAGAATTACTCAGTGTATCTGCTAGATGGAAATTACATAATCTTGCCTAGCAGCAACAGTTAAGCAACAAACCACCACTGTATGACGCATCTTTCCTTACCCGATGGCACATTGTTATTTCTGCACATAAGCCAGAACATGGAAAATGCAGTAAAACCCAATAGACCTACTCTTAACCTACTGTCCCATGTTTTGCCAGGCACTCATACATCTTTCAGCACATGCATGTTTTTTCAACTGGCAACGTTTCAGCTGCCTAGGGAGCTGTTACACGGATAACCTTTGCTACACTCATGCTCTGTTATAGCCAAGTGACTATCTCAAACAATGTTTATTTCTCAGTCGTTTCACTCCTTCCCTCTAAAAAGATACATGTTTGATGTATCAACCAAAGTTCAGGTCTCCATTCTGTCTGAGAAGTTTTTGAATACAGCTCTATGAACTCCTGCACAAGAAAACCTTGCACAATTATAAAAAGCATTAAAAATAATAGGGTTCAAGGACTTCCAAGAATTGAATACTGTCACGGAAACAGACATTAAAGTTTCGGCGCAAATAGATAACAGATGGCGGATAGTGTTTCAGAGTAATAAAGAGCTTGCATAAGCAGTAACGATAGCGCGGCTAGTGTTCACAAAAAGCCGGCAAATAAAGATAGCTAAGATAAAGGACTTTCCGGCACAGATAGGATTTCACGTTTGGAAGGTTATAGTGATATTGTGATTGACAGAGAAAAGTTGGTATCTGATTTGTACTCAAAACCTCTCGAATTTATGAATGAGATATATAAGTGATTGTGACATGCCAGCGGACAGTTGTAAAACAGTGACATGAGCAGTAAACAGCTGGAAAGTGTTGTAACGAGACCTGTTTGTTATCGACCTTGGAAGATTGTGTTGTATATGTGATGTAATGTTGTTACATAAAAAGTGATCAGTGTATTTCTACGGAAATAAAGAAACTTTAGAATTTCGGCAAATTAGACTTTTAATTCTACGAGCCCACAAAGTCACAATACAATGACATTTCTATACTGCAGAATAGTAGCTATGGCACGGCTTACCCGAATATTGCCAACCATCTATTTCTGACATCTGCAGTCAGATCAATGTACTTAAAACACCTCATATCAAAATATCGCCAACCATGATGCATGCAATAGAACTGATTTGGGAACTTCTCTCAATAAAAAAATCTAGCCTAGACAGAAAGAGTGAAAGCTGTGCATATGAAAAGGACCCTCTGCCTTTCAAAAGGACCATCATGACTTAAAAAGTAATGTATCACCCCTTCTACATTGAGGACCAACTAAATAGGCCACATCCTTCAACAGAACAATTGCAAACATTAGCAAAAGAACAATAAGGACATAAAACCAAATTTTATATGTTCTGTACCAGAGAATCCTTGTTACTAATATTTATACTCCATCATATTTTGTCATACATGTGTAATCACTGGTTATCTTGTATTACAGCAGCTAAGCAAATTATTATCTAGTGTTGCCAACTATAGAAACATGCACGCACTGAAAATGACACTGCACAGATAAAAGTGATATTGATATCCAGGATTAGGATTTTTAGATGCACACCTTTTATCTTAGGGTAGATTGAAGTTTTGTTTCTAGTTGTCACAACAGGCATTTTTTCATGCACCTTTTTTTCCTTTTTGAGTACCTTTATCCCTTTTCCCCCAACTATGCCCATAGTTCCCTTTTGCCCTTTCTTATAAGTTTCCTTCCAATTTAGTCTATATGATTTTAATTAATATAAAATAATTTGTAATTAACATCTCAGCTTGCTGTGAACATGTGAAGAGTAAGTCTAACTCTTCCAGTGAATACTGCGCGGGAGTTGAAAATAATTGTGTGCAAGAAATCCTCTTTCTCTAGCTTTACCGCTACAAAGCAGCCTGCCATAATGCAACAGACTATCATTCATTATCATTGTGTATCATTCTATCCTTTTAATTTCACCAGATATAAGTTTGTTACTGTGACATGCCATCTCTTCAACTATTCCAAGGTCACACAGAGACAGCAGTACCCGTACATGGTAGTTCCAAGAATTGACTCTGGGTTCTGCTCGAAGCTACTAGAAATCACTGAGACTGCAGATCCAGCATGAATAAGAACATTCTGGTAATTGTTGCAGTATTATTATATAAGAGTGTGGAAAGCAAGTAAATGAGTTGTGTAACAATCACACTGAGTTAGCATGTGAACTGTTGTTAGTCCTTTGTCACATTACTAAACGAGTTTTTTTACTAGATTTGACCATGCCAAAGGTGTCCACTGCTCGACTTATTGTTCTGGCTCAGGAATTCAAACATAATTTCATAGAAAAACGGAACTGTTATTTGATGAACTATTTGCGGTTCATGAATTTTGTTAGATGAAAAACACACCAGCAAGATCGCATGAAACACATTTCCAGCTCTAAGCATCAAATGAACAAGACTTCAGGAAAACAAGTTGCAGCACCCTCTATGACGAAATGTGTTCCAACAGAGTTCTTCAAAAGCCAAAATTTTAAGGAAATTAACATTGAGTTGTGTGCAGCACTTACACATGCAGAATTCCTTGCAATAAGGTGAACTATCCAGCCTTCAAGGTGTTTCTTGAAAAACACAAAGATATCATTGCCAAATGAGAGTACTTTAAGAAAAAAACTACATGGACCCTGTTTACAAAACAATCAAGGAGTAAGTATCTGATTGCAATGTGGGAATTGTTGTGGGTAACAGCAGAAAGCCAATGCCAATACAGTACTGCAATCAGTTATGGACCTTTTTCAAAAACTTTGGCCTGCTGGTATTGAGTATAAAAAGCTTCTTGTGGTTACGGATCTGGCTGCATGCATGGTTTCAGCTTTAACCAATTGAAGCCTTTATTTCCTAAGTTGAAGCTTGTGACATGCTTAGTTCATGCCCCTCACAGGGTTTGTGAATCCATAAATAATGAATACGATATCACAAATCAGTTCATCTCTGCCCTGAAGGAGATTCTCCTAAAAGCTCCAAATTGAGTTTTTTTTTTTTTTCAAAAGCTGATAACTGCAGGTTTTGACAAAATTAAGACATATATGTTTTATATAGTTTAAATAGCTGCCTTTCCAATGGTTGAAAAGTTGTAGGCCTATCAGCTTACTCAACACTATGGGGAAAATACAAGAACGTTTAATCCTCAAACGAATTATGGAATATAGGGTAATGAGAGGTATGACCAATAAGCATTTTGGTTTCAGGAAAGCGATATCTACTGAAGAAGCAATAAACAAAGCCTTTCTATCTGTACAGGAAAACTGCAAAGTATATATCATAAGTGTATTTTTCGATATATCGGCGCATTCAAGAACATATGGTGGCCAGAACTATTTAGTATACTAATGCCTGATTTCACGAACAAATGTTAAGACTTAACACGAGTTTAGCAATAGTTAAAACAAAAATTGCATTTCACCAACAAGTGTTAGCGTAACACTCGTGTGAAATCTCCTGTTAAACTAACAAGCCAAATTTCTAATGTTAAGTCCTTAACAATTGTAAATAGTCAAGATGGCGAGCATGAACACAACTGCTGATGTCGATTTGCTATATTTAAGACCGTTTAAATGGCATTCATAATAGAGTACGGCCTATGAGGAGAAATGATTTTGAGGAGCTATCCGAAGAAAATTGTTTTACGGAGGTATAGACTGTCGAAACATTGTGTTATGAAGGTTACTGCGGAAGTACAAGAGAGGTTAGAACATGCATCGAAAGGAATATGCCGATCTCGCCTTTGCTTCAAGTATCAACAAATTTGCGATTGTATAATTCACTGAATTATGTGGATAATACATTGTCCACCTCCCGTCTTGAAACGTTCAAGTCACTTGCCCTTCTTCACTCCTCGTATTAAATTTACGTAAAAATGAGTTAGAATATTGTGACTTTGTGGGTTCGTGAAATGATAAAACGAGGATATAAAACACAAAAACTACACTTTATTCTCCTAGCAAATACATTCGTCCATCACAATTTGCTAGCTAACCTCAAACTGTTTATTTTCTCTCTAACAACTACTCTCATCTGTCTCTCACTTCCGGTAACCATCGGCCAACATTTTTCATCGGCTTCGCGAGCCTACCACCAGAGTGACACTGCTCCCTCCTCAAGGCTGGTCGTCCCGAACAGCGCCTTCGTAGCGGGCCAGGCGATCCAGGTGTAGCACAAACATCTTTCCTCGCGATGTTCCGAGGTGAAGTCGTACTCCTGCTGCCTCTGAACCCCACCTGCTGTTTGGCCTTCCGGTCGCGCCTGCGCCGTCACTATCACTTCGCTCCTCGCGGGGACAACCACGTCTTCGCTCAAGACGACCCTGCCAATTCCAAGGCGCTCTTCTGGTTGACGGAGTATAACCTCTTCTCCGTTGAGCCTCAGGACCTTCCTGCCGACGTCGACCGTCGCCTCGTGGCTCCTGAGGGCATCCAGTCCCAGAATCACCTCCTCAGCCACCTTCGCGACGAACACCCCACGAACACCGTCGACAAAATTGTAGGCGGCTTCCCGGGATACGAACTCAAGTGGCAGGTCAACCAAGGCCTTGTTAGCCAGCTGCTCGATCGCTATGGCGAACTCCTGCAGCGTCTCCCCCGGCTGCTGCGACCTTGCCTTTAGTTGGCTGCGGTACGCTGCGGCTAAGCGGTGGTTCCCGAAACGATTCTCCAGGGCCTCCCAGATGTCCTTGGGCGCCGCCGTCGCCTGCAGCGCGTTTAGGATTTCCGCGGCCCATCCCTGGAGGCTGGCTATTAACTGTGTGGCCTCCTCCTCCGGTGACCATCTGTTGTGCTTGGCCACTGTGTCGACCTGGCGGCGGAAGACCTCGAATGTTGACGCGCCGTCATATTTCGGAGGTTTGACGCGCGTCGATGTTGTGTCGCGTCCCGGTGCGTCAGCATTCAAATCCTTCAGTCTCCTGCCGAAGACGTCCTCCACCATGGCGTTCAGAGATTTGACGCTATTGTCGGCCTTTTCCTCTAAGTCATTGAAGCGGTTCGCCAGGTCCTCGACGCGCTCGTCCACTTGGCCCATCCGCTTGCCCAGCTCCGTCACGTCATCCCTCACGCCGGCCAAATGTTCCACAATTTTGGCGGCGAGGACCTCGTTCGCCTCCTTCATTTCCGTGGCCAGACTGTCGTTCGCTGCCTTCATTTCTGTGGTCAATTCGGTCTTTATTTCTTTCAACTCTGCGGCCAGGTTGTTATTTGCCGCTTCTGTTTTTGTTGTTAACTCGTTCATCTTCGCGGCCAAGTTTTTATTTGCCGCTTCCGACTTCGCTATTAGTTCGTTCATCTTATGCAAAGGCATTTCCAATGCCGATTCCATGGCCATAATGTTCCGTGATGTTGTTATCCCGCTTTTTGACACCAGTTGTGACTTTGTGGGTTCGTGAAATGATAAAACGAGGTTATAAAACACAAAAGCTACACTTTATTCTCCTAGCAAATACATTCGTCCATCACAATCTGCTAGCTAATCTCAAACTGTTTATTTTCTCTCTAACAACTACTCTCATCTGTCTCTCACTTCCGGTAACGATCGGCCATCATTTTTCATCGGCTTCGCGAGCCTACCACCAGGGTGACAATATACATTGAAAGGAATATGCCGATCTCGCCTTTGCTTCAAGTATTAATATTTTTGCGATTTTATGATTCACTGAATTATGTGTATAATACATTGTTCCCTCCCGTCTTGAAACGTTTAAGTCACTTGCCCTTCACACCTCGTTTTAAATTTACGCAATACTTACAAGTTGTTTGGTGCTTGTAGTAGTGACACATCCATTTGAATTAAATTAGTTTTATAATATTTTCCCCGCGACATCTTTCTCTTTTACATTCACTGCACCCGTCCTCTTATTTTCCACGATATCCTTACACTTCGTCACCATTTCAATTAACAATTCTTTCTCCGTCGATGAGAAATTTGTTCAACGGCTTTATTTATGATTTTGTTCATCCGCCATTTGTGCAGACGAAACTGAAAACAAAAGCGCATCGGAGTACGTTCAGAAAATCATCCATAGCCTTCTATAGCTGTGATATTTACAAGTTTCTTGGCGTGAACACAGGTTTGTTAACATTTTAAGAAAACAGGACGGTGAATTGCAAGAAATTTAACATTAGTTTTAGCGCTGTGACAATTGTCACGTTACATTTGTTAACGTCGATTTTAACATCTCTTGGTGAAATCGGGCATAAGACAAATATATTATCCTTACAGTCTATATAAAATATTGAAGGATTATTGTACAGTTAGAAGTGCTACTATGATAGGAGGACACAAGAAAATAACAAAAGACATTACTAAAGGTTGCCTTCAGGGATCTATATTAGGACGGGTCTTTTGGAATCTATTAATAGAAACCGTACTGGAGAAAATAGGGAATCTAACAGAAACTACGGAAATTATAGCATACGCAGACGACGTAATGATTATAATCGATGGAAATAGCCGAATTCAAATTGAAGAAAAATGTAAAATAGTTATAGATACAATACAAAAGTGGTCTCATGAGGTTAAATTAACGATAGTTCCAGCAAAAACCGTATACATGCTGCTTAAAGGAAGCTTGAAAAGAAATCCTAGTATAATGTTTATGAACCGATCAATAACAAGAGAACGATAACATAATATTTGGGGATACTCTAAAACAAGAATCTAACCTTTTCAAATCATATTGATTATGCAGAAAATAAAGCACAAGGAGTGATGAGGAAGTTGACTTCAATTGTTCAGAAAAACTTCACTGTACCTGCAGAGACAATTCACATCTATAATACAAGCATAACAATAACAATTATTGGATATGGAGCGAGTAGCTAAGCACATAGTTTAAAAGACAAGAACTACATAACATTACTACGCAAATCTCAACGACAGATAATTATTAGAGGAGCAGCAGCATTTAAGACAACATCGACAGTGGGACTTCTTGTAATTATGAGAATATGGCCAATTTATTACGTTATCAAACTAAGTGCAGCAAATTATTGGTAGAAGAAACAGAACATAAAAAAGTGCACGAACTGATCGGCGAACAATTTAAATCTCAAACTAAAACTAGTAATAAACTGTTAACTGATTGGCAACAAGAATGGAATAACGCGGATGAAGGAAGGAGAATTTACGAGATATTACCAAAAATCAAGGAAAGGCTATGGATGAAGCATTTGAAACAGAGGAAGGGAATCATACATTACATATCAGGACATACACCGTATGATAAATATTTCAATCAAATAGGCAAAAGACAAAATAGTAATTGTGGTATCTGACATTTTTCAGGTAACCCAAAGCATTTATTGTTTAAATGCATTAAATATATATTCGAATTACCAGAAGATAGAACAAAACAACAAGGAAAACAGAGGAAAGAAGTGGGGAAAGAAGAAGATTATAAACAGTTGGAAATTATGACAGAACTAGTATTCAATTTAGCCATGGAAGGCTACAACCAGAAAAGAACACAACTACGAAACAGAAGAAGAGGAGAGGTAACACATCAAGATAATACCCCGATACAATTGAGGAGATCAACAAGGTTTATACAGAGATGATATCAATTAACATCAACATCTATTGGAAAAGGATCAACATTCATAGGGCCTTTATAAAGTGATGGCATCGCATAACATTAATATTTATTAGTTTACGGAAAAGGAAAAGAAACCCAAAGGATACATCAAAAACACTGCAATATCGCCGAAAGCAACCAGGCCCATGGAGTAAGAAGAAACAACTAAATAAAATACCTATTACTGTCAAGTCGATATTGGATGTGCAATCAACATGGAGTTTCAACGAGATTTAATGGACTTCAGGATACAAGGATAGGAATACTTCAATTTCAGGCGCAAAATATTAGAAATAGGTCAGCAGCCTTCTGTTGGTGTATATATCTTTATTGTATCCAAATGCATTATGGCACTTATAGTTGTGAGCAAGAGTAATATTACATCAATTGAAGCTTGTGTTAGGATGCTGTTCAATAACAGCCCTACATCAGTTAACAAACATATTACATTATATCACAAAACAAAAAGAACACTTTATCATACATACAAACACAGGATATTAAATGAGCAGGTTGATGTGTCGTTTTCTTTTTAGTCTTCTATTTTGCGGTTATGGAGGGGATGTAGGAAAATTTCTTGTAGCAATGATTGTCAAACGTTTGTTGTAGTCTGGTGTAGCTTGTTCTAATGACATCCACCACTTCTGGTATGTTCAGATCTCTGTGAAGTACGGCGTTGCTAACATACCATGGGGCACCTGTGATCAATCTTAGGTATCTATTTTGGATTACTTGAATTCTTTTCACGTGTGACGCTGCAGCAGAACCCCATATGGAGCAACCGCATTGCCAACTGGGTTTAATCAGTGAGCTGTATAGAATGTGTTTATATGGCATTGCAAGTGGCGATTTTGACTGTATTATATGTTGGATTTGTTGGATTCGGTGTCTTTGTCGTGAGTGAAGATATATGATGTGGAGATTCCAAGTTCGTTTACTTTCCAATATGAGACAGAGGTAACGAACTGACTGAGCGGTGCGTATAGCGATTCCTCCAAGGACTAAGGGATAATATGTTATATGCTTTTTATATGTAAAGTATAATGTTTGCGATTTCCGTGGATTCATCACCACTCCAGTTAGAACAACATTTTGTGATTTCAGCGCAGAAGTTATTTAGTTTCTCAGCTGCTGATTCACTACTGCCTTTACTGAGGATTGAAACATCATCAGCAAAATGTGTAATGGTTAGTTGAGCGTTTTGAGGAAAGTCTGAGGTGCACTGTATAAAGAAGTGAGCCTAGAATACTTCCTTGTGGAACACCAGAGAGGATCGGTTGTGATCTGGATTTTGCACTTTGATATTTTACTTAAAAAGTTCGGTTATGCAGATAGGAAACTAATATTCTGGAATATGTATTGGAGACGTAATTCTTGATCTTCAGTAGTAACCCATTATGCCACATTTTATCAAAGGCTTTCTATGTGTCAAGGAAAAGACCTAAGCACACTTGCCTTTCTTCATATGTGTCCATAATTGTGTCAACAATTCGGTGAAGTTGCTGTGGACAGGAGTGTAATGGCTTAAATCCAAATTGAGTGGATGGTATGATTTCCTCAAGATGTACAACAATAGCCGTTCAAATACTTTAGATAATAGGGATAAAAGACTTATTGATCGTTTATTTTGTCGGGTTTAGGTATCATAACAACTGATGCATGTTTCCATCTTTGTGGGAAGTAAGTCAAGCGAAGAATAGCATTGTAAATTTGTGTTAAGAACACTACAGCTATTTTGGAAGATGTGCGAGCAAAGGTTGGACTATCAAGCCTTGACCAGGAGCTTTTTTTTGGAGAAAATCGACTAATTGCATTTTTAGCCTGTCCAGGCGCAAAGATCTTAGGAAAATTAGAAAGCTGCAATATTTGAAATATGCTGCTGTTAACAAAGTTAGTAAAATGTTCGTTGGTGATAGGATTGGGTTGAAACTGCTGTTGTAACTTTGCGCTGACAAGCTCTACCTTTTCATCTGGTGTTGTGTACCAATGATTGCCAATTTTTAGAGGAGGTATGCTATACTTGTATTTAAGTACACGTTTAGGTTTCTTCCACAACGATCCATCTTGACAGTTGAGGCTTTTCATGTCTGCTTCCAGGGAATCGTAGTGTTGTTTCTTTAGTGCTCTGTACAGCTTCCTGGATATGTTATTTAGTATTGTTTTATAAGCTGGATACCGGGTTCTTTCCCATAGATGACTATATTCCCTTTTAGTTTGATGAAAATGCTCGATATGTGGGGTACAATGGAATGACTTCTTTTATACTATTGGCTGTTACTAGATCTTCGTGCGGCATACTGTATATCTCTGGTTATGCTGGAAACTGCAACTTCTATGTCCCTAGGCGTTTTGCGTGGAACTTTTGTGTCTATTTGTTCCATTGTGGAGGTATACAAACTCCAATTAAAGGGATACTTGATTAACATGTGGGCGTGTTCTTTTATATTTATATTCGATGAAAGATTAACCACAACTGGATAATGGTCTGAGGTTAGTTCGTGCAATACGAATACGTCCGCACACATATATGACACATTTTTACAGATGAAAATATCCAAAACATCAGGAGTGCCCCCATCGTGTGGATAGTGGGTTGGTTCAACTGGATGCAAAATTTCTGATTTAAAATGATATATTACCTCATGAAGCAGCTTCCTCTGGGATTGGTAGTGTTGGATCCCCATCTCTGGTGTATACTATTGAAGTCACTAACTAGAAGATAACGTGATTTCATTGTATCGAAAATTCTCCCGAAAACCGCCATTGTGAGTTTGTTTGCCGGAGCCGAATAGAAAGAGCCAAACTGTAGTTTTATATCACCCGTATCCAATAACATTCAGGACACGTGATACGCTAACTTTACTATTCTCTGTAGTAGACGTATTCTCTGTGAAGAACTGTAGTTTTAACAAATTTGGCCGAACCGCATTTTCTGTCATTGCTGGGATGGTCAGCGCGATAAGTCCTGTACTCTGGAATTCTAAAATGTATATGTGGCGCTAGTTTAGTTTGTGTAGCTAGTAGAAGGTCTACGTCATAAGCAGACAGAAAGTGTTACAGTACATGATATATGTTGTTTATGCCCTGGCAATTCCTTGTGCACATGCGAATTAGTCCTTTAAGGTTTTGCACCATTACTTTTTATAATCACATGCATTATTTGTGTAAGACTATTTATGGGAGGAACCAAGAGTGATAGTAGCGAATTTAGTTTACCCAGTAAGCACTCCATTTGATTCTCGCTGTTTTTTGACTTGCTTGCTTCTGAGTACAATTTTTGACTAAATGGCTGAGATGGTACTGGGAGCGAAGGGAATTTGGTTTCAGAAGCACATTAATTCTTGGTGCTGGAGCCCCAGATAAACTTTCCGTGTTCCTTCTTTGGAAAGTGGATGGTGGATTTCGAACCTTCACTTACATTGGACATCCCTTGTAACTAGCTGTACGTTGCGCTTTACAGTTTATACACACTGGAGGTGCATTGTTGTGTTTCTTACATTCTGCAGTAGCACGTGCACCATCGGATTTTACACAGCAAGCGCTTTTATGACAATAATTTTTACTGTGCCCATATTCTTGGCACCTGTAGCACTGGATGATATGACGTTTTGGTTTAGGAGGTTCTACTTTTATGACGGCAGATACAATGTAGTTAAATCATAGATATTTTCATTATCTGAACTTGGTTTGAGAGCTACGAAAAATAGTGGTAGCGGGTTCTTTGTAACTGGGTGGCAATCAGGGTGATCTGGGGTGGCAAACAAATCTGTGTAGTTGAGAATTCCAATGATGTTAATTCATTCATTATTACAATGCCTGTGTCATGTGTAGGATGTAAACCGCGAATAACTACTCGGAAATCACGGTCCTGCCTCATTTGATAAGTAACTCGACTTTGTTCTTTTCAAAGTAATGAATTGGTTTCGATATCCTTCTACTGTTTCGAAACAAAACTTAACTCTCTGATTTGAAACAGACGTGTGCTTAAAGTTGCCTACTGCTTCGCTTTTTGGTGCCTGCAGAACTGTATTCATGTATCTAATGTTATGTATGTAAGTAGGTGGTGGTTTAACAGCGTTGACTTGGGAGTTATCATTTTCACTATCGTCCTGATTCATGCATTCACTGGATTCGTCCTGAGTTAAATTACTCGTTGTTCAATGGAATTCGGAGGGGAAAATGGAGATGTGTTGGCAGCCCTGTTTGTACGTAATATTTTCGCTGCGTTGTTTATCGCATAATTAGCTTTTGTTTCATTCATATTTAATCTGAGCTGAGCTCAGTAGTAAATGTTTTTTACACAATTAAGTGTTAAGGGATCATATTACTAACACCTCTACCTGAGAATAACTAAATTATCTACTACTTATAGTAGAATCCAGCACAATATGAGCTTTTAAAGCTCCATAAATAACTTAATTTGTTGCACACGGCCATGGCTCACATCGGATTCCAGTTAGTAGATTTTATTACTCAGATTAAACTTTTAACTTAATTTTGTATTAGAAAATTTACGTAGTTATATGGCTGCTGTTAGGTTAGATTTAGTTGTAAGGCCATTGGCGACAGTGGCCATTAGGTTAGCTAATGTAGGCATAAATTCCGTCTGCAAAAAGAAAATTTTCATTAATTAAATGTACATGATTTATACTTCCTTAATTAATAATGAGCATAATAAGTCCAGGTTGAGACTCTAGACACCTGGACCTAAGTTTGCAGATCATATTTTTTTCTTTTCTTATTTTTAGTACTACGTTACGTTGTTTTCGGCGTATGCACATTTGATGGTCATGCTGTACATCTGACTCCTTCATGCTCTGTGTCCTAATTGTACCGCATACGAACGCACATCCCTCCAGCATTTACTGATCGCCAGTATACCACAACACATTGCCTAATCGTCATACAAGATTAAAAGAGGAAAGGAAATAAGGATTAACTGAGTCATGCACAAAGTTGTTACATAGTACAAGAAAATGTGACAAGTGGAACATCACATCAGAAGGAGGACTGGTAGCGTTGTCAAGTCAGCTTTCAGGTGTAGTTTTATCTTTAGTTCTTTTCTCACAGTTGATACAAATGTGACAAGTGAACCATCACATCAGGTGGAGAACTGGTAGCGTTGGCAAGTCAGCTTTCACGTGCAGGTTTATCTTTAGTTCTTTTCTCACAATTGATACAAACGTGACAAGTGGACCATCACATCTGATGGAGGACTGGTAGCGTTGTCAAGCTAGCTTTCAGGTGTAGTTTTATCTTCAGTTCTTTTCTCACATTTAACACATATGTTCCTTGGAACTGAACAGAGAATATTTATTTGTCTAGACATTCCTTCTTCTGAGTATAATATTAAACTGTTACTGCATTTCTGTCACTGTGTTGTTGAAGACAACTTTGTTACTGAGACTGACCAATCACTATCGGCGGCAGTTTATGTTTTCCATTTCTGTTACATCAAGTTTATATTACTCATTGTTTCACGCTGTTAATAAGAGCTTCCTTTTCGTTCCAGGTAGTTAATGTTTTGAATGAAGTATCTTATAAGACAGGTGAGTTATAGCATTGTTTAATATTGTGATAGGAAGGATGAAGTAAGGAAACTGCAGGATGACACAGGGACGCGCGGCTGTTTCTTATGACGATGATGATGATGATGATGTCATTGGCCAACGTCTGTGAAGGTCTGGGTTCACAACCTCCTGTCCCTTCATCTCCCTTCCCCATTCGTCGTCGTTGGCTGCTTTTTAAGTGTCGACGTTGCTGTTTGTATGTTCTCGAATTCAGGTCAGCGGAGGCCTTTGATTGAAGGAACAAATTCTGTTTTACTTCAAAATATTAGGTCAAAAGCGCTCGAGCCACAGATTGAAATTTTAAGGTTAATAAACCCAATTTGTGAAAAGACTGAGGGTAACTAGGGCTATGAATCAAAACTGAATATCGACATAAAAGCTTCTTATTCATACAAGAGCAAAATTGGATTCCTGGTATTGCGTTAATACCCTACAAGTCTTTGGAACGCGATATAAAACAAAACATGTTGGATTGAAAATTATTTGGTAATCGCACTACTAAAATATTTCTGGTGCAGTAATATTTAATTTCATTTAAATTTTTTATTAAACAGAAAATACTTAAGTATTTAAAACTGAAACTGGCTTGAAATTTATCTGGTACTTTTAACATGAAATTTACACAAGCTCACAAATTTATCCTAAATTACTTGATATTCTTACGGACCAAGTCTAATGACACAGTTTCTTTGCAGTATTTGCCGCCGTCAGATAAACACAATTTGACTGGCCTGGGTTAGTAAATTATTTAGTTTCGGAGTTCAATTGAGTAATTTTGGTACGCAAACTAAGTCAGATATACTTTTTCTTTCGAAAATCAAGTTACAGGCTATCTAATTTAACACACAAGTTTTAACTTTTAAAAATACAAACTTCACAGCTTCAAAATGCCGGAATGTGTATTAGTTATACGTGGGTATAACACAGTTTAAGTGAATCAAGGATATGTAATTTGACTTTCCATTTTGTAAAACATATCCATTCTTTCCTCATTAGTTAAACTTTTTCTTATGAATTCTTAATATAACTTAGGGAACTCACATATTTATTGTAAATAAATGAATTTAATATAACGCAGTGAAAGGAAAATTTACTGAATTTAATATAACATGCCCGCCTCGGTAGCGTAGATGTTAGCATGTCTGCCTTACGTTTAAGAGGTCCTGAGTTCGAATCTCGGCCAGGGTGAGTTACCTGGAAGGTCTTTCCGAGGTTTCCCTTATCCTAAAAGACGAATGTCGGGTAACTCTAAGTTCCATGGACCCTGGGCTCATCTGAGCATCACTTCACCCATTCCATTCATAGTCCGATATGACTTAAAAATTTAAAGGGCGTAAATTACAATATATATTGTATTGACATATCTAATACAAAGACATGTTGTCACTCGTCTCGCTATTGTCATCCAGGCATTGTTGTGTCACTGCCGAAAGGTGCAGCCGGCGCGTTGGCGAGCGCTGAACGCCTTCCGAGAGAGAGAAAGAAACAAAGAGAGAAAGAGAGAGATGTCTGGATAGCTCCGTCTTTGTATCGCTGTGTCACGAGCGATCGACTGCAATCTAGAACAATGACTGGAGGTATGACAGCACGCATAGTGTTAAAGCGGAGTCAGTTCCTAGTCAGTTGTTAATGTAGTTGTTAGTTGTGCAGTGTGTGAGTTGTGTGAGGGTGATTGAACTGCACCGCAGTGATATCTTTCGTTTGTTTACGTGTGGCAGTGGAACGAGACGACCCTGAAGACTGCTGCTGTGTATGTCAAGCTTTTTAATGGTGCAAAGGGTGTAAAAAGTTACTGTTTACTGCAAACAGGACTTTTAATATAAGATAGTTCTTCTTAAGACTTATAATTCTACGAAACCTCAAGATCACATTTAGTGTCAGAGGTGGAGTACGATGATGGAAGCTGCATTGGCCAAGTTATCAGAAAACATGGAAGAAATAGAGGCCGAATTAACCACGGAAATGAGAGCGGCGAAGGACCGCCTGGCAACCGAAATGAAGGCTACGAACGAGGCTCTCACTTCCAAATTTGAGGAGCAGTTGGCCGGCGTGAGGGACGACGTCACGGAGCTGGGCAATCGGATGGGAGTAGTATAGATTTGGGGTTTTCGGCACAGTGTAGATATGATGTAGAAGTCTCCTCTGTGTTAATATATGAGTGATGTAGAACAGTCATTGATTTAGAAGTCTCCTGTAGGCATGTCGAGATGTAAAAGAAGGGGAGTGTTGGCGTAGTGCCGTTCCCCTGTGCAGTGAGGTGGTTGAGGGGATGATGTGTGTGTGTGTGTGTGTGTGTGTGATGTGTGATGTGTGATGGGTGGGTGGGTAACGGGGTTCCGGGGGTGTTTGAATTAAATGTGTTGATAATAATTTTTCGATGTCTGTGCTTAAACTCTCATGTATGAATATCGAGTCTAGGGTTCGATACGGGGTTCCGGGGGTGTTTGAATTAAACGATGTCTGTGCTTAAACTCTCATGTATGAATATCGAGTCTAGGGTTCGATACGGGGTTCCGGGGGTGTTTGAATTAAATGTGTTGATAATAATTCTTCGATGTCTGTGCTTAAACTCTCATGTATTAATATCGAGTCTACGGTTCGATATCTATTACGTTTAGTGTATGATATATGATGGAGTATCGTTATTCTTTAGATAAAAGAATATCGAGAGAATGATTAGGTAGGTGTACTGGGAGAGATTTATGAAATAAATGTAATAAGATATTCTGGTAAGGGGTGTTCCCTATCCAGAATCCAACCTTGAGCTATATATCTAAGAGCGATGTAAGGTTAAGAAAAGGTTAAATTCCATTCCCACATCGAGGTATGAGAATATATAAATCTGTTCCACATTGAAGTATAAGGGTGATGACGTGTTGTCATTCCCCAAGATTTATGCGTATGTGTGTATGTGTGGGCATATAAATATTCATATATGAATATTGAGTTCTTGGGAGGATTCATATATATGAATATAGAGTCCTCGGTTCGATACCCATTCATGTACGAGAGGATAACCACTAGTCCTCCTCCAGTACAAGCGACGAGAGGGTGGAAGGGGGGGAACGTGATAAAACGGTAATATAGTAAATTCAATTTAACAGGTTGCATCCTGTCTCCGCTAGCTCGGGAACGAACGCGTCCTCACTTCACACAAACCCTCCATACGTTAAGTACAATCGACGAGAGGGTGGGGAGGGGGGAGACAGGTATGATCACGTTTCATCACCCATCTGCTCGCTCGGGAACGAATGCATTCTCACTTCACATCGCAACGTCAAGATGAGTGGAAGAACAACTCCTATCATTGAAAGTGATACCAGATTCTGGGAGAATCTCCACAACTTCGAAGATTTGCAAAAGCATTGGGTTGAGCATCACGACGAAACGTGTGATGGGAAGATGCATCAAGTGATTTGCAAGAATCCTTCCCATCATGATTCGATCACATCTTATGCTCAATGCGGAATGAATTGTAAAGTGTATCTCGGGTAAGTAGAATTATAATTGAGTGTTAACGTTAAAGTGTTTTTATGTGTTAGATAACTAATGATAAATATGTTTATTTCAGAAAAGCCCAAAGTGAAGATGTTGCATGGCAGTCCGAACAGGATCAAAGTGAAGATGTGTGAGGTCCGTACAATGATCGTCCGTTTAAGGATATCGGTGCATCGAAACCCGAGGAGGAAGTCATAGAAAAGTGAGTATAAAATAATAAGGGTTTTACGTTAACAAGTGTATTAAATATTCACGATGTTGAGACATAGTTCGTGTATGTCCACAGATCCAGTAAGAAAGGAGACAAGAAAAAGAAGAAGACGAACTGCAAACCGAGAATCGTCAAAGCCAAGAAGACGTTCGATCAAGACAGTTTCATCATAATGATGTTCGAATCCTTCACACCCTTCGCAGAAGAAGTAGAGGAAGAAATTGCGAGTGATGGTAAATAGTGTGTGCATGAACGATAACGACATCTCCATCAGCATTGACTTTCGTGTGAACATAGGATTATACAATGAACTCCCATCACTTTACATTAAAGCCGTACATGACGACACGTTTGTGTATATTACAAAAGAGGATTGGGTGGTAATAATGTCAAATTTGTGTGTTTTGGATACGTATCTGAAAGATGGTAAGCATCCATGTGCACCGTACAGTGAAAATATAATATATGCATTTAATATAATGTTATGCATGAATAACATGAAAGAAATAACGTTTGTGAATACATGTTTAAATGTGGGCAGTATAAATCTGAGTAGTACTGCATTCAAAGACTAATTCCATATATTGAAAGAAATTTATATCGATTGTATGATATTCATAAATCATTATGTTCATATGATGCAAAAAGCAGGAGTGCAAAGAAGAGGATATTGGAGATGTATGTTAAAGTCAATAAAAAGATAATTTGAATTTCCAATGTTTTATTTTTTATTACACCTATATGATAGATTGTACAACATGAGTTAATGGTTTATAAGTGAATAATTTATCATGAATAATTAAACAGAATAATGAAGTCTGTGCCGGAAAATTTGACGATGCTTGAACTTCCAATGTGACGTTCACTGCCCCCGTCACAGTATCCTCAAGTTGATGAGAGCAATCGATAACGAGTAGCGGTGCATATTTCAGAAAGTCGTTCCTTTTCAAAATAGTGTAATTCTCCTTTCCATAGTAAGATGATTGAAATTTGGAATATTGATCATACGGAGATGCAAATTTCGAATTGGCGAAATCCAAATTCATATCGTGATAGGGGTAAGATTCACTGTTGAGATAAAGTTTCAGATTGGTGATATTACAATTATCAAATAGAGAAGCATCCTTAGCGAGATGATTCAATCTATCCACTTGTGCACCGACTATGACGAGACGTGGTTTTTCAAGTTTAGTCGTGGTTGCAATGTTCCATGTGAACGCTTTAGTTTGAGGTACAGCAGGTTGAGTGTGAAGGTCCAAGGTTCGAAATGCGACGGGTAGAGGTTTATCCGATTTGACGAGTTAAGTTTATCAACTCGTTCAGAATCTGAAAGTCGAAGTACAGGCATCCTCCATTCGAGTCTAGTTAGTTGTATGGTTGTAGGATCGTTTCCAATGATACAATTATTAGAATCCTTAGATCTAATGAGAATAAGTTCAAACATGCTACGAGGGCTATCCAGAGAGTAGATTACCTTTTCGTCTGTTTCCGCTAGGGCGGGGCTAGCGCGGCCATCTTGGGGTCAGAGTGTTGCGCAGCTCAGTCGGCATCTAGCCGTGCTAGTGAGAGGTTCGTGCTGTGCTCCGTTCAGATACTGTGACGGTTTGAAATGTCTGCGTTAATTGAAAATCCCGCGAGCTGCGAGGTGCGTGCAGTAATAAGGTTTCTGACTCCAAAAAACTGTAAACCGATAGAAATCTACCGGCAGCTTTGTGAAGTGTATGGGGACAACATTATCACTGAAGGTGGAGTGCGTCAGTGGGTCATCAGATTTAAAAATGGCCGAACCAATGTTCATGACGAAGATCGAAGTGGGAGACCCAGCATAGTGACTGCCGAACTTGTCGAAAAAGTCGATGCTAAAGTCCGTGAAAATCGAAGGTTCACAATAACGGACCTTTCTTTGAGTTTTCCACAAATTTCGCGAAGTTTGTTGCACGAAATCATCAGCGAAAAGCTTGGTTACCACAAAGCTTGGTTGAAGGTGCAGGCGGCCGAATTTTTCGACGAAGGAATTTCCAAGCTCGTACATCGCTACGATAAATGCCTTAATTTGAATGGTGACTGTGTCGAAAAGTAGTATTTGAGTGTGGCTTTCATCTGTATATAATAAAATTTGTTTCCTATACTTTGTTTACTTTTTTTATTCCAAAACGTAATCTACTTTCTGGATAGCCCTCGTATTAAGTATGACTTCCTCGTGATTGTCGGCGAAACCCAGCAACATCGAAAGAGGAACGATAGCATTGAAGATACAATTCGATGTATTCACGATGTCTACCACACCTCCTGGATAGATCCATCCAGCATTTAGTAAACGATTCGATTCCAGTTCATTCAGTGCGGCATAGTTACGCATCATTGATGAAATGCCCGGATTCCTAGTTCTATCAATAGTCGTTCCATTCATATCCAGACGAATCTCATCGAATAGGAATGCCATAGCATTGTTACTCAATTTCGATGTGGCGACGGTACCGTCGGGTTTAGTGAGAGTCCCCTCAATGTAGAGATAACTTCTACTAGGAAGCGTGTACAGATCTTCAGCTTGACATGGAATTCTAATTTCATCGTTCACAGCCGGAGCTGACGTATTGTACGGTAGGAATACGTGTTCTTCCTCCTTACTGATCTTATCATCAAAGGTCGGAATCCCGGTCACGTCCAACACATCCATCATAGAACCTTGAAGCCTAAGTTAGCGAGAAATTTTCGATTAGACGATGTGATTAGCTTGCGGGTCGATGATCGAGTAGAGTTCAATCTCGAGAGATGTTTTTTAATATAGCATCGTCTCTTAAAACTTATACCCATTACGACGTATGTGCAATCGTACAGTGATGGTTTCGTTCCTGAAATCTAACTTATCGCCATTCTGGTCTACCACTCTAATGTCGAGATGATCAATGAGATTCGTATCGATGATTGGTAAATATATAGGACTTGATGGTTCCTGCGAGATATGATAACCTGGAGGTGCCGATGGGAATAATTCATACAGAGAATGACCACTCTTACCATTGATGAAAGATTCCGTTGCAAGACTACACTCGATGCGTATGATGCTGATCTTGAATATGTTAACCAAATCATTAGACTCGGTCAGCACGTTCGCCGGTAACCTCTGTTTAGAGGTGAAACCGAGAAGAGGAGCAATAGATCTCTCACGACTAAAGTCGATAATATAGGGAGATTGAATTTCTGATTTCATGGTGTTATTATTAGCACGTAGAATAAAGTCGTCACCGATGTCGAGAGCATCCTTGATCAATCTGGCGATATCATCCAATTCATAAGTACCCGGTGGAATCACTATACGTTCGACTTTTCCATCGCGAACGTAATGGAATAGATTATTACTCTCGTCCACATTCGGAATCGCGTAAAAGGTCTCGAAATTCAATAGAGCTATCTCGTAATGTCCGTTAGGATCCAGATGTAATTGTGGATTTAGAAATGTAGAGAAGCTGGTATCACTTCCACTCACGGTGATCGTGTCGAGGAGAAACTGAAGGCACAAGTGACCGCAAATCACAGAATCGAATTCTTGAAATCTCGTCGTATTATATAGGAGCTTGACAACCGAAAGGTATGTTTCTATCTCTTCCGGAGGTCTCAGATCACCGAAACTGTCAAAGTAGTAGGCAACGTCACCATCCTTACGTACAGCAACCCAATGTGTACCAGGATTATGTGATGTATCCAGATTCACTACTATTCTCTCATAGTATCGAGGACGTGGAGGCAGTTTATCGATCATGTAGACACCTCTAAAATGTGGAATATGTAGACGTCGTGCATACGAATCGATCTCGGTAGCACTCAGGGCTTTTCCGGAATAAATATAGGCCTCGCCCCGAGTTTTTTGATCGAAGATATAATCCTCTACCCTTACGACGTCTCTTACGGCGAAGACCTTTGCCCTGAGCCAAAGATTCCATACGCTCGTTGTGACGTGTTAATTCCGCAAGTTGTTTTGCATCCGAACGTTTCTTATTGACAGCCGTAGCAATCTGAGCAGCACCTCCAGCTAGACCACCTGCTGCACCTAGAGCTGCTAAAAGTGGTAGCAAAGGTAAGAAACCACCTCTCCTGTTGCGACGTTTACGCATACCAGCACCCGCTGCCAATTTACCCTTCATAAGTGTAGTCACAAGTCGAGCTGCAAGTCGTTCGCCCAAAGTAGCGTCGGCAGAATTTACACGTCTCCAAGCTTTCTCTACCAACACCTTATCGGCTAGACGACGAGATTCTGTATCAGTACTCTCTGCGTAAGCCCGATCGTGATCGAGACACGCTGAATCTAACCCGTTCACGGGTAAGTCGCCTCTTTGCAAGCGTTTATGTAGTTTCGTTCCGGGACCGCAGAAACGATAACCTGGTAAATGTGCCTCAAATGGCAATGAATTAATCAAGGAATTAAAAATTCCCGAACCTTTGCGTGCACGTGTAGAGCGCATGTCTCACTATGAAATAAAAAAGGCAAAACGTACGCTTTATAAGTATACGATTCCTATGACGATTGGCTAAATCCAGTAAATACATAGATTGCGCATGGACGCCCTTATCACGAACGAAATAAAAGGCAAAACGTATGCTTTATAAGTATTAGTCGTATGGAGATAGTAAAGCAAAAGTGTACACTACCCATACAGGTGTTTGATTTCGAGGATGACATTCGCAAAGGACGACACGGCACGTTGTTTCCGAGTAACGTTAGAGCGCTCATACTGGGCAGTTCAAATGCTGGAAAAACGAACGTTTTACTCAACCTGCTTATTCACGAGAATGGTCTGAGATTCGAAAACCTCTACATATACTCGAAATCGCTGCAACAACCTAAATATCGATATTTACTCAGGTTACTGAAAAATATACCCGATATAGGTCTATTTACGTTCGATGATGGTGAAAAAGTGATTCAAACGTCGGATGCTAGAGAAAATTCGATATTCGTATTTGATGATGTGATAAATGAAAAACAGGGTAAGATAGCTTCATATTACAGTATGGGTAGACATCGTAATGTCGATGCTATATATTTAGCACAATCATATGCTAAAGTACCTAAACATTTAATTAGAGATAATGCAAATATGATTGTATTCTTTAGACAGGATAATCTCAATTTAAAACATATATACGAAGATTATGTAAATACCGATATGTCCTATGATGAATTTAAGGATATGTGTAAACATATATGGGAGAGTGATGAACGATCCTTTGTTGTTATAGTACCAGAATATCCATTGAACGAGGGACGCTACCGTCACGGTTTTGATCGTTTTATCAGAATGAATAGAATAATCCATCACTTAAGCAATGAGTATCGACAGGTTCGGATCCCGAAGAATCATACCCTCTAGGGGTGTGTTCAATCGATATATCATAACTAGAGATGGATCGGGAAACTATCGATTCAAGGGAAAGGGATTGTGCAATATTCACGACCCTGAAGAAGGTGACGATGCATCGACTAAACTTTATGTGGATACGCATACGGCTGACGTCGAGAATCGAATGCAGATCTTCAGCGAGCAGACCTCGTATCAGCGTATGGGCGAGTTTGAAGCTATGCTTAGGGTTCACATACAAAAATCGCTCGACATCCAATACAACAATTTAAAGGAGTACTTAAGTAAATATGCACTTAAACGTGATTCCGAAGATAATGTCATTATAGATGGTATAAGAATGAAAACGCTGTTGGAACCCCTTCACGAACACGACGTTCCTAATAAAAAATATGTAGATGACAGGATTCCAATTCACGACTCTAATGAAACTCTATCATTTCGAATGAAGAGATTGAAGGATTTAGCCGATCCGATAGATGATAGTGATGCAGTCACTATGAGTTATGTTAATCATTTCTTTATACAGAAACATAATGAATTGCAAACGGGTTTAACTGAGACAATAACAAACATTTCCGATACTATTGCACGGAAACAGAATGAATTACATGGTCAGTTATCTAGAACAATCGCCACCGTTAGCGAGACTATTACCACAGCTGTAGAAAAAGAATTGAAAGAATTAACCGCACGACAAACGGAACTTGATAATAAACTAATCACTATAAATAACGATATTCATACTATGAAATCACGAATGAGAAATGTTGTAAACCCTATGTTACAACAATTGAAAGCACAACTCATAATTTCATTGCAAACACGTCCGTTTCGAGGTCCCTCTTTAAGGTATACGTTAACATCGGGCCTCGAATACTATAAAGTTCCTGGAAATGGAAGTGAACTCCCGTGTTCTATTGTATCATCGGTACATCCGATGATGTACATTGATACATTGTTTGCAATAAACGGAAGATTAGTTGAAAGATATCCTGTAAAAGTTGAAACTGGCGATATTCTATCGTTTACAGCACCAGCCGGACGTGCTAAAGATGGTCATATATTAAGTATAGAACTGATAGTTTCATATAAATTAGCAGTAGCTGATTAATTATACATTCATTTCGATATCGATGCTGAAGCTATAAGACTTAAGGAATCCATTGCCCGTCACAGTAGGGCAATAAGAGAAAAGTTACGTTCTCTCAAAGGAATGAAATTCGAAACGCAACGAGTCCCGTCTGAAGTTCTTCAACCTGTAACCGAACCATTGAAAGTAATAGCGAAAGCACACCAAGACGACGACGACGACGACGAAACTACAGATGATGCTAACGGATCTGATCTCGTGTCAAAGTATCTACACAAGGTTCGAACTGCTAGTTCGAGTGACATGGACAATACTTACGGCATACGTTACGAGGATAATGAGTATAAATTGGGTAACAAGACAGTTGTGTTTAAATCTGATGGTGTTCAGATGGGGACAGAAACGTATGAACCCACAGCAGGCTTATATGAATTATTATTTAAACGTTTACCTCGCAAGACATCGTACACAGAAGATCATTTAGACGTGTATTCTCAAATCTTACAGAATACTCAAGTTTACAGACACGGCTATTCAAGAGATGGACGTTTAAGAGCAAATCGAGGGTTCAAGTATCGTCATATCATTCGTGACCTTGTTAGTAATCGAACTGGATTTGGTTTACGTTGGAAAGAACATATACCGCAGAGAAAATTAGATTACGTCTACTGGAACGATCCGAATGAAATAATAAACAGATTAAGATTATTAGTTGCATCGAGGGATGCAGGTATTTTGAATCACTCACCCGAGATAGAAGAAATTATTACAGAACTTAAAAGATAAAAAATTATAGCATGATAAAACGTCGCATTGCAACCGAGTTACATGCACCAGCTAGAAGACGATTTTTGCGTCGTAAGATCGTAAGCAAAGGAATGAACGATTTAGTACAAATAGATCTTATGGACATGTCTAATTATGCAAGAGACAATAGGAATTTTAAGTATATTCTTCTTGCATGCAATTTTTATTCCAAGATGGCTTATGCACGACCATTACGTGATAAAAGTGGTATTAACGTTTCGGCTGCTATGGAGGAGATATTGAATGAAATGGAATCGTTTCCGAAGAATGTTCAATCTGATAATGGAAGGGAGATTTATAATAAACATTTCCGCGAACTAATGAATCGTAATAATATTAATCATTACAGTACATTCACTCACGTTAAGGCTGCTGCAGTGGAACGTTTAATAAGAACGATCAAAATGAATTTGCATAAGGAATTTATTGTTCAAGGCTCATAACAATGGATAAACATACTACCTAGAATTATTCATACATACAATAATACTTACCATCGAACGATTCGTATGAAGCCTGTAGAAGTTCGTGATAATTCTCTCCTCCTTTTTGTATACAAATATGATAGAAGTCTGCGTGAGAAGCGAAGATCTAGACTTCATCGTGTTGGTGACTACGTGAGGATATCTAAGGTGTTATGGAGAAAGGTTATCTACCAAATTGGAGTGTTGAAGTCTTTAGGATACGTACAGTGCAAAGGACGCATCCATTGACTTATCTCATCGAGGTTCTGGAGGGTAAACTGATTGAAGGAGCATTCTACGGTTATGAATTACAGTAAACTCAATATCCAGACACGTATTTAGTTGAAAGGATTATCAGACGACGTGGTGATAGGATTCTGGTGAAATGGTGAGGATTTCCTACCCGTGAATGGATTAATGAGGTGGACATTGTATAAAAAACACACAACTCAATAAAGAAATATAATTGTAATGATATATTGTTTTTTATTTTTTTGTTTGTTCACATTGATTCCTGATATCTTCAGTAACATAACGTTCATGCTAGTTCACATTGATTATATATAAATTCACATCTCCTTAACTTAAACATGATAATGACATTTTTATACTTTTTTTTAAAAAATCATACATGATTATAGTTGAATTAACATTTAATTGTAGAGATTTTAACATAACGTTCATGCTAGTTCACATTGAGTATATATAAATTCACCTCCCCTCAACGTAAACATGATAATAACAATTTGATGTAATTAGTAATATACGTTAAACAAATATCATACATGATTATAGTTGAAATAAGAGCCTTTAACATAATGTACATGCTAGTTCACATTGCTTATATATAAATTCCCCCTCCCCTTAACGTAAACATGATAATATCCTTTTGATGTAATTAGTAAATATATTTTAATAAAAATCATACATGATTATAGTTGAATTAACATTTAATTGTAGAGATCAATAAGGTCACATTGATTCCTGATATCTAACATTTCAAAAAGACATGAATAGGAAAAGATATTCCTTCCCCCTAACGTAAACATAAAAAAACATTATCTTTCAAATGAAGTAAATATGTTATTATCATGTGATTAGTAATACACTTTACAATTATACTTGAAACTCAATTATTTTGTTTTTTGAAGTACAGTAATATGTTATTATCATGTGCCTAGTAATACCTTTTAACTCAGTTGAATCTATGCTTTATTGAGAAAATAAAAATAAATTACACTTGACAATTTTCTATAGCATAACTTCCCCATGCTAATGTTGAAAATGAATTATCGGGAATGTATCGTTTTGTATCGATGCCACTTAAAGCTATCTTATTAGATTCAATGGTATGAACATTATGTTTATAACTTCTGAAACATGTCTGCATGCTTCGATGCATCGGGTCAGGATGTGTAATACATGAGAGATATTGTTCAAAGGTTATGAATCTCATCGAATATTTTGTTACAGCTTTTGATGTTTTAATCACTTCAGTATCATATCGATAACAATATAATTTCAATCCCTCATATTCAGTCATCACTCTACCGGCTAGCTCATCCTTGAATAATCCTGAAATTTTCTTATTTGCTAACGGAATACCATACACATTATCCATTGGATAATTCGATGTATCGAATAAATGTATATTGGTTTTAATAAATTCATATATATCGCAGCTAGATTCAAAGAGAAAAGCATCCGTGTCCGTATAGATTAAAGTTACATCTTTCAATTTTTTCTTCAGAATTTCATAATAAAAATCATACATTTTATGTTTGGATAGATCCAGGATTGCTTGTCCTATGTATATTGGCTTATTCATCAATATTTCATCTCTGACCAATTCTATACATATTAAATTTTCATCAAAAATCACGTACCTTATACATGTCTGTCGAGCTAACAATTTACGCGCTCGTTTCCAGCTGGTAGCTAAATGAAATGAATTATAACGTTTTACATTCTCTATAAATTTTCCATAAACACAATTATTCATTAACTTCCATAGATTTTGACCAAATTTCGTCTTATCTTCAATACGTTTACGAGCGTTGAGTTCAATGTAAGGATTTATCCAGTTAGATTGTTTGTAACCTATTACTCTATGTATACGCGATGGAATCAAACCAAGTTTAACACATTGTTGAAAATTGAGATAATGTAATACGTATTTATTTTTATCATTCAATGTTGTTAGCAATTTTGTATACTTATCACCTGGCGCGATTTCATTCAAAGGGCATAATGGCAAATCATTTTGTATATCATGAAGTTCCTGTGGATATTTAAAGTCTACTTCCAACACATATCCCACGTCAGAATCACTTGTAATAGACATAAAATCTATTGATTTAATTTCAGCATCAGTTAGCCACCTTATATCAGTGTATGGTAAGCTATTATTTTCCATTGTATATCCATATAAAGAATTGCAGTCAACGTACATTAAATAATTAGTTGGTTGAGTGTTATCATAGCTAGTCATGTATCTGTTATTCGCCTTTGCATAGCGTTTGGACACAGTGCAAATTCCACCTCGTATTCCTTTTTCGAAGAAATCTAGCATAGTCTTATCTGTTAATAATGAAATCTGTACACCAATCGTTCTTAACATTGCTTCATAGGCTAACCCGGGAAGTGTGTAATACTGACACGGGTCGAGTCCGTACAAACCGATACTTAATTCACGGAAGCGTTCAAACACGTCCGTTAGTATTAATGTATCGCACTTAAGATATATATTTAAATATTCACCCAGATTTTTAACATTGAATTCATTCCATACCGTTCTAGCATGACTATAATCCTCATCGCTTACATGATCAAACTGATGTTTGGATGGTAGACTTTTCTCGTATAATTTTTCTATAGAATCCACATACGTGTACGGGAAGACACGTTTGCGTTTCATCAGTTGTCTATGCAAAGGATTCGTGTACATATTATTGGGGTAATGAAGATCATCTGCTTCTAACATATCCGAAAGGTTACTAAGTTTTGAATCCAAAAAACGATACCTATCCAGAAATCTTAGATATATACTCATTCCATTCGAATTTGTATATCTTTTGCTAAAGGATAAGTAATTTTCAGAAGTTTGTGCAATACAGTTGAAAGGTTCCGTATCGTAACCTGGTTTCTTTACTATGAAATGAGCATCGTATTTTGACAAGCAATGAAAGAATATTGGTATGAATCCTGGCATTTTCCTATTTAAATTGCAGTGCTTATGAGCTGGGCCAACGTAACTTCCAGTCAAATGACAATGATCACGAACCTTTATGCACGAGTTGAGAAATTCACGTTTGCATATGTGACATCGTGTTGCATTTTGATATTCTAGCTCATCCACATCTCTCATACTTATTTCAATTTTATTAGCATATATATTAATGACCTGATTTGCAATTAACGTTAATTCTTTAAGAAAATTTTCAATTGCATATGGACCTTCAAATGATTTGAAACGTGTTAAATTTTTATCATAACTACAGACCAAATGTAATGCAATTGCATACGCTTCATGTTTATGAATGGTACGTGTCCAACTTTTACTCGATACATCTTGACACGAATCTACCTTACGTAAGATACATTCTATGTCTGCATAAACCACGAATGGAACTTTTAGACATTTCGAATATGCGTTAAATTCAACGAGATCAGTTTTACCAGCCTCGGGCATTCTGATAATTTGATTCATCATACACCGCTTTTTATGGCTATTTAAACGTGATTCTGATGTGAAATACAAGTTACAATTGTTACATAAACATTTTCGCCCATTATGTTTAGTTAGCTGCTTTCCTAGCAAACGTGATAAGTCTGTTATCAGACAATAATGTCTTTTATACATTAAAAGATTAACATGATGTGATTTTATCTCTCTTGGTTGATATAAGAGAATAATCGATTTATTTTCAACACCGTATATCGTTATTGAAATATTTGAATTTTGATTCTCGAATTTTTCTACATCTTTCAATGATACGGGGAATGTTATATTCTCAAAGTTAAATTCGTTAAGAAAATCATATCTTTTATAGGAGGTGGGTCGATTCTTGTTACGTTCTACTGGGTATTTGGATGCTAACAGACAGTATGCAAAGCAATATTTATCAGTATTACGAATGTTAATAACAGCTCTCTTCGATTTTATAAAGTGGGGTAATTCAGTATACATCCCTGCATTCAATGAATCGTATTGTGTCACATATATTGTTAATTTCTCAATACTGTATAAAGCTTTTGAACTGGTACGCGATTCAAAATTATCCATATGATCTAGTATAGGTTGTACAATCTTCTCTTCATACCATATAGATTTATCTGTAGATTGCAATATCACCTCAAGTTTACTGTTAAAGTTAAATGTATGAATATTATCGCTCTCTTGTGATATTATGACATATTGACAGGATAAACAGGATCCTATCTTAAGACCTGATTGATACATGTTTAAGCCCTTATCAATTTCATTCAAAATTAAAGGTTTTCATTCTGCTAAGAATATGACGGGGTCAAGTATATTAACACAGTTGTGAATTTCGTAGGTAGATAATCGGTTTTTGAAAGCAGACTCACTGTGAATACATCGTAATCGTTCAGCCTGGGCCACGTTCGAACGGGTTTCATCTTGCTGAATCGAGGGTTGTCCGGTGGCAGTATCGGAGCATTTTGTCGCCGTTTCTGAAAAATAAATTACAACATTCGATTAACTTTACATACGGGAACTTTGATTTACATGTATGTAAGGTGGTAACAGAAATAACATACATGTTAATAACTTTTACATGTATGAATCTCAATTTTACGTAAACTCTATACTTTACGTAGAACGTAACATGCATGTAACTTTTACATATGAAAATAGTTACATAATGATTATGTATTTTACAGTTATTGCTATCATCACGTAACTACAATATTCAGATAGTATGTAACTGTTTTACGTAATGCTCTCTCCCTTACATAAATGATAAAAACACACAACGTAAACCATATACATGTAAAATACCGTAACTGAACTACGATATTCACATGTACGTTTTACACATATAAATTAACGTTCTTTTTTCACCTACAACGTTACTTTTACGTGTAACAAACAAACGTAACTAACATGCATGTGAAATAACGTAACTGAACTACGATATTCACATGTACGTAATTATTACACATGAAAATTAACCCTAAAACGTTCACTCTCAATTACTAATACTACATGACGTGCGATAATTAACACTATAAGTTCTAATACAACATGTACGATTTCACATTTACATGCAAGTAACTACATACAATTACTAATACTACATGACGTGCGATAATTAACACTTTAAGTTCTAATACAACATGTACGATTTCACATTTACATGCAAGTAACTACATTATCACTTTTTTATGAAATTTTATTCAATAATTATACTCACCTTTTGACGACATTACGGGCTGCTTAAAAAAGACAATTTATGTCGTTTGAAACCACTTTCTAGTGTTTCCTCGCCATGGTATTGGAGTATGCAGTCACCACGATTTAGTAGATCTTTCTGCGCTGCGGTCATGTGTTGGAATCTCTCCGGGAGGAAGACTTGGAAATCTGATGTTTCGACGACGACCCGTTCACCATATCTGGTCTTCACGGTTTTGACGGATCGAATGATGTGTTGAACGGACTTATCTAATTCACGTAGTTTCTTTGTGGGAAGATGTGTTCCACCTTCAGCTAGTTGATTTAGCTGAAGCATCTCATGATCTGAAACAAACATATAAGCACACACGAATCAGTATTACTTCAACATTCTTCGTAAACAGAGATAAAAAATGAATTACTATATACAACTTTTCTATCTTACCTGTAGGATCCATATTTCCAGAGAATCGACTGCCTCCTCACTCATCCGTGCCGCCGTATTTTTAACAGATGCTCCGCCCCCCCTCCGACCGGGAGAGGTGTGACTGTCTACATATTACGCTATGTGTTTAAAGTAGTTGTGACTACGTTATAAGTTCAAAGGTAATACTAGTAACTTTATTATCATAGTTTAAACTTTATATAGATTCATCATTTTTTACACCCCCTCCAACCGTATCTCTCCTTCCCAAACACCATGTTGCGTGCGCACACTAACTGTGATTCGTTCCCTACATCTTGGAGGGGTGGATATTATTACACATTTCTTTACACACACATACTTGTACAAAATATATTTTTCTGAACATTTAATTTTTTTTACATCTGGTATACTAACACATTCATAGTATTGTTTCATCATTCATACAAATATATAGATTCATTCGTTTAATTTTAAAATATATTCTTTTTTCCTAACGTTATTTGACAAAATTAGACTTCGCTACAGCAATAAGAATGTTTTGACCACCTCTGTCACCAGTCTGGAGAGATTAACTCTTTTTTTTCTCTGACCCACATACCAAGTGGGATGTAGTTCAGTGGAGTATTCGTAATACTGAGGGGAGATTTTCTAGACAATTTTTTTATATGGAGGGTGATATCCTGCCATGGATAGTTAGGATATCTACACTATAGATCCCTACTTGCGTATATATATTATCGTATTGATTGATCAGTTTTGTATTACTCATATATACTTAAAGATGAGATACTTTTCTCTCGTTATCTTAATCATTTTTAAATAGATGGTTAGTGCTTTTATTTTATTTTCGATGTTATGTTCCACTTTTATCATGCTTAGAGGGAATATTTTTTTAGGTTATCGTGCTTAGAGGGAGCGTTCCTTTATCATGAAAACCCTTTCAAACAGATTTACATTTGCATTCTTATACTTTTCTCTCAATTTTTTTTATCATTCTTAAAGAGATGGGTAGTGCTTTTATGTTATATACACTTGCTATGTACCACTTTTATCATGCTTAGAGGGGACATTTCTTTGTCATGCGACCCTCTCACATAGATTTACATTTCCATTCTTATACTTCATCAATGTGGAATAGATTTATATTTTCTCGTACCTCGATGTGGGAATGGAATTTAACCTTTTCTTAACCTTTACATCGCTCTTGGATACGTAGCTCAAGGAGAGATTCTGCATAGGGAACACCCCTTACCAGAATGTCTTATTACATTTATTTTCATAAATCTCTCCCAGTAAACATACCTAATCATTCTCTCGATATTCTTTTATCTAAAGATTAACGATACTGCATCATATATCATACACTAAACGTAATAGATATCAAAACCTACACTCGATATTCATACATGAGAGTTCAAGCACACACACACACATCGAAAAGAATTCACATTTAATTCAAACATCCCCGGAACCCCCGTTACCCACCCCACCCCATCACAATATCGAACCCTAGACTCGATATTCATACATGAGAGTTTAAGCACACACACATCGGAAAGAATTCACATTTAATTCAAACATCCTCGGAACCCCCGTTACCCATCCCACCCATCACACATCACACACACAATCATCATCATCATCACCCCAACCCTCAAACACATCTCACTGAACAGGGGAGAACGGCACTACGCCAACACTCCCCTTCTTTTACAACTCGATTTTCATATAGGAGAGTTCTAAATCAATGAGCATTCTACATCACTCATATATTAACACAGAGGAGAGTTCAACATCGTATCTACACTGTGCTGATTCTCTCAATTGTATACTACTGATTTGGCATCTTAAGGTTTTATTACGCCTAATATCTGATTCTAAAGACAAATTTTTACCTTTCTAGTTCATTTCCTTGCGGAACTGATTGTGCACCAAAGTTTGCATTAATCACTTATTCAGACAGTCATTTTAAGGGCATGCGCTGTTTTTAAACCAAGGTTCGTTTGGTCAAGCATAAATTCCAATTTCGTCTCGTTTTACTTCTTCAAATTTTCTTTTGACGACATAAGGTACATTGTTTTAAACTCCATATTTAATGAAGAAAACGCTGGATACGTTTTAATATAAAACCCGCAACTTACACTCACCGCAGTTTTCACATTAAAAGTGATGTTCTATGAACTGAAGTTACCAGTATAGGTGTATTGGGACGCCACAATCTTATTCCACTTGATGTTTTTAAAATAAAGCTTGTTTTAAATAATATTCATATCTTCGCGTCAAATACTGATTTTCGCTATGTTCGCGGTAGATTTCATTTTAGTTTCTTCCACTTAAGCTCACTTTTGCGAACAACTAACTTTGAGATTTCCATTGGCATTTTAAGGTTTTATTACGCCTAATATCTGATTCAAAAGACAAACTTTTACCTTTCTAGTTCATTTCGTTGTTAAACTAATTGTGCACCAAAGTTTGCATTAATCACTTATTCAAACAGTCATTTCAAGGAAATGCACTCTTTTTAAACCAACGTTGGTTTCCTCAAGCAAAAGTTCCAATTTCGTCTCGATTTACTTCTTCAAATTTTCTTTTGACGACATACGGTACACTTGTTTTAAACTCCATCTTTAATGAAAAAAAACGGATCATTATACGCTAAATTCTTATTCAGCTGGATACTTTTTAAAGTAAAACCCATTACTTACACTCACCGCTGATTTCACTTTAAAACCGATGTTGTATGAACGGAAGTTACGAAAAAAGGTGTATTGGGACGCAACAATCTTATTGCACTTGATGTTTTTAAACTAAAGCTTGCTTTAAATCAAATTCATATCTTCGCGTAAAACACTTATTTTCGCTCTGTACGCGGTAGATTTCATTTTCGGTTCTTCCACTTAAGGTCTCTTTTGCGAACAACTAGCTTTGAGATTTGGCATCTTAAGATTTTATCACGCCTAATATCTGAATCAAAAACAAATTTTTACCTTTCCAGTTCATTTCCTTGAGAGATCATACGTCCACCTAAGTTTGCAATAATCACTTATACAGACAGTCATTTTAATGAAAGGCACTCTTTTTAAACCAACGTTCGTTTGGTCAAGCATAAATTCCAATTTCGTTTCGTTGTATTTCTTCAAAAATTTTTTGACGACATACGGTACAATGATTTAAACTCCATCTTTAACGAAGAAAGCGGATTATTATACGCTAAATTCTTATTCCGCTGGATACTTTTTAAATAAAACCCGTTACTTACACAGACCGCTGTTTTCACATTAAAAGTGATGTTCTATGGACTGAAGTTACGAGAAAAGGTGTATTGGGACGCAACGTTCCTATTCCACTTGATGTATTTAAACTAAAGCTTGTTTTAAATCAAATACATATCTTCGCGTCAAATACCGATTTTCGCTATGTTCGCGGTAAATCTAATTTTCGTTTCTTCTACTTAAGGTCACTTTTGCGAACAACTAAATATGAGATTTAAATTGGCATCTTAAGGTTTTATTACGCCTTATATCCGATTTAAAAGACAAATTTTTACCTTTCCAGTTCATTTCCTTGAGGAACTAATTGTGCACCAAGATTTGCATTAATCACTTATACAGGGAGTCGTTTTAATGAAAAGCACTCTTTTTAAACCAACGTTCGTTTCGTCAAGCAAACATTCCAATTTCGTCTCGACTTACTTCTTCAAATTTTCTTTTGACGACATAAGATACACTTGCTTTAAAGTCCATCTTTAATGAAAAATACGGATTATTATACGCTAAATTCTTATTCCGCTGGATACTTTTTAAAGTAAAACCCGTTACTTACACTGACCGCTGTTATAACTTTAAAAGTGATGTTCTATAAACTGATGTTACGAGAAAAGGTGTATTGGGACGCAATAATCTTTTTCCACTTGATGTTTTTAGAATAAAGCTTGTTTTAAATCAAATTCATATCTTCGCTTAAAATACTGATTTTCGCTCTGTACGCGGTAGATTTCATTTTCTTTTCTTCCACTTAAGGTCTCTTTTGCAAATTACTAACTTTGAGATTTGCATTGACATCTTAAGATTTTATTACGCCTAATATCTGATTCTAAAGACAAATTTTTACCATTCTAGTTCATTTCCTTGAGAAACTAATTGTGCACCAAAGTTTGCATTAATCTTTTATTCAGACATTTATTTTAAGGAAATGCACTCTTTTTAAACCAACGTTCGTTTGGTCAAGCAAAAATTCCAATTTCGTTTCGTTTTACTTCTTCAAATTTTCTTTTGACGATATACGGTACAATTGCTTTAAAGTCCATCTTTAATGAAAAATACGGATTATTATACGCTAAATTCTTATTCCGCTGGATACTTTTTAAATAAAACCCGTTACTTACACTGACCGCAGTTTTCAAATTAAAAGTGATGTTCTATGAACTGAAGTTACGAGAAAAGGTGTATTGGGACGCAACATTCTTATTCCACTTGATGTATTTAAACTAAAGCTTGTTTTAAATCAAATTCATATCTTCGCGTCAAATACCGATTTTCGCTATGTTCGCGGTAAATTAAATTTTCGTTTTTTCCACTTAAGGTCACTTTTGCGAACAACTAAATATGAGATTTAAATTGGCATCTTAAGGTTTTATTACGCGTAATATCTGATTCGAAAGACAAATTTTTACCTTTCTAGTTCATTTCCTGGAGAAACTAATTGTGCACCAAAATTTGCACTAATCGCTTATTCAGACAGTCATTTTAAGGTAATGCACTCTTTTTAAACGAACGTTCGTTTGGTCAAGCAAAAATTCAGATTTCGTCTCGTTCTACTCCTTCAAATTTTCTTTTGACGACATACGGTACACTTGTTTTAAACTCCATCTTTAATGAAGAAAACGGATTATTATACGCTAAATTTTTATTCCGCTGGATACTATAAAAAATAAAACCCGTTACTTACACTGACCGCTGTTTTCACATTAAAAGTGATGTTCTATGAACTGAAGTTACGAGAAAATCTGTATTGGGACGCAATATTCTTATTCCTCTTGATGTTTTTAAACTAAAGCTTGCTTTAAAACAAATTCATATCTTCGCGTAAAATACTGATTTTCGTTCTGTACGCGGTAGATTTCATTTTCGTTTCTTCCACTTAAGGTCTCTTTTGCGAACAACTAACTTTGAGATTTGGCATCTTAAGATTTTTTTACGCCTAATATCTGTCTCAAAAACCAATTTTTACCATTATAGTTCCTTTCCTTGAGAGATTATACGTCCACCTAAGTTTGCATTAATCACTTATACAGACAGTCATTTTAATGAAAAGCACTCTTTTTAAACCAACGTTCGTTTCGTCAAGCATAATTTCCAATTTCTTCTCGACTTACTTCTTCAAATTTTCTTTTGACGACATAAGGTACACTTGCTTTAAAGTCCATCTTTAATGAAAAATACAGATTATTATACGCTAAATTTTTATTCCGCTGGATACTATTTAAAATACAAACCGTTACTTACACTGACCGCAGTTTTCACATTAAAAGTGATGTTCTATGAACTGAAGTTTCGAGAAAAGGTGTGTTGGGACGCTACATTCTTATTCCACTTGATGTTTTTAAATTAATGCTTGTCTTAAATCAAATACATATCTTCGCGTCAAGTACTGATTTTCTCAATGTTCGCGAAAGATTTCATTTTCGTTTCTTCCACTTAAGCTCACTTTTGCGAACAACTAACTTTGAGATTTGTATTGGCATCTTAAGGTTTTATTACGCCTAATATCTGATTCTAAAGACAAATTTTTACCTTTCTAGTTCATTTCCTTGCGGAACTGATTGTGCACCAAAGTTTGCATTAATCACTTATTCAGAGTCATTTTAAGGAAATGCACTCTTTTTAAAGCAACGTTCGTTTGGTCAAGCATAAATTGCAATTTCGTTTCGTTTTACTTCTTCAAATTTTCTTTTGACGACATACGGTACAATTGCTTTAAACTCCATCTTTAATGAAGAAAGCGGATTATTATACGCTAAATTCTTATTCCGCTGGATACTTTTTAAATAAAACCCGTTACTTACACTGATCGCTGTTTTCACTTTAAAAGTGATGTACTATGAACTGAAGTTACGAGAAAAGGTGTATTGGGACGCAACATTCTTATTCCACTTGATGTATTTAAACTAAAGCTTGTTTTAAATCAAATTCATATCTTCGCGTCAAATATTGATTTTCGCTATGTTCGCGGTAAATTTAATTTTCGTTTTTTCCACTTAAGGTCACTTTTGCGAGCAACTAAATATGAGATTTTAATTGGCATCTTAAGGTTTTATTACGCCTAAAATCTGATTCAAAAGACAAATATTTACCTTTCTAGTTCATTTCCTGGAGAAACTAATTGTGCACCAAAATTTGCACTAATCACTTATTCAGACAGTCATTTTAAGGTAATGCACTCTTTTTAAACCAACGTTCGTTTGGTCAAGCAAAAATTCAGATTTCGTCTCGTTTTACGCCTTCAAATTTTCCTTTGACGACATACTGTACACTTGTTTTAAACTCCATCTTTAATGAAGAAAACGGATTATTATACGCTAAATTTTTATTCCGCTGGATACTATAAACAATAAAAGCCGTTACTTACACTGACCGCTGTTTTCACATTAAAAGTGATGTTCTATGAACTGAAGTTACGAGAAAAGCTGTACTAGGACGCAACATTCTTATTCCACTTGATGTTTTTAAACTAAAGCTTCCTTTAGATCAAATTCATATCTTCGCGTAAAATACTGATTTTCGCTCTGTACGCGGTAGATTTCATTTTCGTTTCTTCCAATTAAGGTCTCTTTTGCGAACAACTAACTTTGAGATTTGGCATCTTAAGATTTTATTACGCCTAGTATGTGAATCAAAAACAAATTTTTACCTTTCCAGTTCATTTCCTTGAGAGATTATACGTCCACCTAAGTTTGCATTAATCACTTATACAGACAGTCATTTTAATGAAAGGCACTCTTTTTAAACCAACGTTCGTTTGGTCCAGCATAAATTCCAATTTCGTTTCAGTTTACTTCTTCAAATTTTCTTTTGACGACATAAGGTACAATTGCCTTAAACTCCATCTTTAATGAAGAAAGCGGATTATTATACGCTAAATACTTATTCCGCTGGATATTTTTAAATAAAACCCGTTACTTACACTGACCGCTGTTTTCACATTAAAAGTGATGTACTATGAACTGAAGTTACGAGAAAAGGTGAATTGGGACGCAACATTCTAATTCCACTTGATGTTTTTAAAGTAAAGCTTGTTTTAAATCAAATTCATATCTTCGCGTCAAATACCGACTTTCGCTATGTTCGCGGTAAATTTAATTTTCGTTTTTTCCACTTAAGGTCACTTTTGCGAACAACTAACTATGAGATTTTAATTGTCATGTTAAGGTTTTATTACGCCTAATACCTGAATCAAAAGACAAATTTTTACATTTCCAGTTCATTTCCTTGAGAAAGTAATTGTGCACCAAGGTTTCTTTAATCACTTATTCCAACAGTCATTTTAAGGAAATGCACTCGTTTTAATACAATGTTCGTTTGGTCAAGCAAACATTCCAATTTCGTCTCGTTTTACTTCTTCAAATTTTCTTTGATGACATAAGGTACACTTGCTTTAAAGTCCATCTTTAATGAAGAAGCCCCTCAAAATCCAACCTCTGCGGTCCTCGTCCCGAGGGGTGGGCAACAGGAAGTAGGGGACTGACTGATGGGGTGATGTACGGTGGGGACTTAGTGTACCCACGACCGCTACGGCTGCCGAGAAGGCTCATCAGTAACCCCGAAAACTGGCAGAAGAGGCTCTGGTATTCTCCCCCAGGGACCTAGTACGGTAGGTACGGGATTGGCGAACCCGGGGTCCCTAGCCACTCACCCTCATTTCATCCCCCTCACCTCCATCAACTGTGCCACGCTGTGCTACTGCTGATCAGTATGCATCACCTTCTTCCCCTTCTAGTTTTTTATTATAATTATTAGCACTTAAGGTCTTAGGTTTATAACTCCTGTCTCACCAGCAGGGATCTCTGCTATCTCCGTGGTTCTGTCCCACGGTTTTCAGCGCGGCTTCCGACATGTGTGCTCTCCGGAGGTCTCAAAAGTGAAGGTTGAGCGGACCCTTCGCACCGCCCCTATGTGTAGCCTTAGGTGCGGAGCCCGTCCACACCGTCAAGTACACCCACGTAGCTCCTTGAGGGCCCGGACTAATGTAATCTCCCGACGGCCGCGTTTTGCCGTTGGGTTAGTATCACGGACCGGACGTGTTACCGCTGACGGAACCCCGGTGTAATCAACCACAAGTCCCCTGAATCCTCGTGTGCCTTTTATACGCAGCGCGGCCTAAAGTGGGGAGCCACAGGCGGTTATTCCTGTGGTAGGGGCATAAAGCCGGGGTGTGCGTGGTGAACGGTTTACCCATACGGACAAGCAGTGGATGTGGAAGGGTAGCTTTTCTGAAGTACAAATGAGATCGGTCATGGGTGAGGTCCCCATGACGGCACAGACCGTGAAGATTCGGTGCCTTTCTTTTTTAACCCCCGGATGGCAGGCTGACGCCGACGGTTCCGGATGGGGGTCCATTTCAATATGTCTCCGCGCAAAACCTCTTTCACTGACCCTTTTCTGGTAATGACCTTGGCATGTAATTGTAAAACGTTTAAAGATGTTAGTCCCTTCTATATAAAGCGTGAGCTCGATAAAATCAGTGGCCCTGTGAAAAACGCTACCTGTCTCCGAGACGGCAGCTTACTATTAGAGACCACAACAGCGGACCAATCTAAAAAACTGCAGAAAGCGTCTTTGTTGGGCTCCTACCCGATCCGGGTAGCCCCACACAAAACGCTCAATACCTGCAGAGGAGTAGTCACCACCTCCAGTTTAGATGGTCTAGTAAACGAAGAAATAGTAAGTTGCCTCTCTGATCAACTTGTTTGTCAGGCGTACAGGCTTACCCGAAAACAAGATGGCAAGGAGTACCCTTTACGTACGGTTTTTCTAACTTTTGCTGGGACTAAATTACCCGAATTTATCTATTGTGGCTACGAACGTGCCAGCGTCCGCCAGTATGTCCCGAACCCCATGCGCTGTTTCCAATGTCAGCGGTTCGGACATACTAAGGTCACATGTACGAATCCTGCTCTTTGTGAGCAATGTGGCCTACCGAAGCACGACGATCCTAACTGCAGTCGAACACTTTGTTGCGTGAACTGTGGCGGTAGTCATCCCTCCAGCTCGCGACAGTGCCCTAAATTCAGGGACGAAAAAAGTATTCAGGAGCTACGTGTAAAGGAACGCCTGACTTTTCCAGAGGCACGACGGCGCTTCGAACAGCTGAAGCCTGCTACCACTACTACTGGATATGCACTAGCAGCTCGCCGTACTCCTAATTCCACCGTTGCTGTTCAACACGTCCCTGTCGCCCACGAACCTTTATACACGAGTTAAGAAATTCACGTTTGCATATGTGACATCATGTTGCATTTTGATATTCTAGCTCATCCACATCTCTCATACTTATTTCAATTTTATTAGCATATATATTAATGACCTGATTTGCAATTAACGTTAATTCTTTAAGAAAATTTTCAATTGCATATGGACCTTCAAATGATTGGAAACGCGTTAAATTTTTATCATAACTACAAACCAAATGTAATGCAATTGCATACGCTTCATGTTTATGGGTGGTACGTGTCCAACTTTTGCTCGATGCATCTTGACACGAATCTACCTTACGTAAGATACATTCTATGTCTGCATAAACCACGAATGGAACTTTTAGGCATTTCGAATATGCGTTAAATTCAACGAGATCTGATAATTTGATTCATCATACACCGCTTTTTATGGCTATTTAAACGTGATTCTGATGTGAAATAGAAGTTACATTTGTTACCTAACCATTTTCGCCCCTTATGTTTAGATAGCTGGTTTCCTAGCAAACGTGATAAGTCTGTTATCAGACAATAATGTCTTTTATACATCAAAAGATTAACATGATGTGATTTTATCTCTCTTGGTTGATATAAGAGAATAATCGATTTATTTTCAACACCGTATATCGTTAATGAAATATTTGAATTTTGATTCTCGAATTTTTCTACATCTTTCAATGACACGGGGAATGTTATATTCTCAAAGTTAAATTCTTTAAAAAATATCATATCTTTTATAGGACGTGGGTCGATTCTTGTTACGTTCTACAGGGTATTTGGATGCTAACAGACAATATGCAAAGCAATATTTATCGGTATTACGAATGTTAATAACAGCTCTCTTCGATTTTATAAAGTCGGGTAATTCAGTATACATCCCGGCATTCAATGAACCGTATTGTGTCACATATATTGTTAATATCTCAATACCGTATAAAGCTTTTGAACTGGTACGCGATTCAAAATTATCCATATGATCCAGTATAGGTTGTACAATCTTCTCTTCATACCATATAATTTTATCTGTAGATTGCAATATCACCCCAAGTTTACTGTTAAAGTTAAATGTATGAATAGTATCGCTCTCTTGTGATATTATGACATATTGACAGGATAAACAGGATCCTATCTTAAGACCTGATTTATACATGTTTAAGCCCTTATCAATTTCATTCAAAATTAAAGGTTTGCATTCTGTTAAGAATATGACGGGGTCAAGTATATTAACACAGTTGTGAATTTCGTAGGTACATAATCTGTTTTTGAAGGCAGACTCACTGTGAATACATTGTAATCGTTCCGGGTGTATCACGTCCGGACGGGTTTCATCTTGCTGAATCGAGGGATGTCCATTGGCACTATCGGAGCATCTTGTCGTTTCTGAAAAACGATTACAACATTCGATTAACTTTACACACGGGAACATTGATTTACATGTATGTAAGGTGGTAACAGAAATAACACACATCTTAATAACTTTTACATGCATGAATCTCAATTTTACGTAAACTCTATACTTTTCATAGAACGTAACATGCATGTAACTTTTACATATGAAAATATTTACATAATGATTATGCAATTTACACAGAGATTTCAACTATTGCTATCATCACGTAACTACAATATTCAGATAGTATGTAACTGTTTTACGTAAAGCTCTCTCTCTTACGTAAATGATAAAACACATAACGTAAACCATATGCATGTAAAATAACGTATCTGAACTACGATATTCACATGTACGTTTTACACATATAAATTAACGTTTTTTCACCTACAACGTTACTTTTACATGTAACAAACAAAACGTAACTAACGTGCATGTGAAATAACGGAACTGAACTACGATATTCACATGCACGTAACTACTACACATGAAAATTAACGTTTTTTTTCACATACAACGTTCACTCTCAATTACTAATACTACATGACGTGCGACAATTAACACTTTAAGTTCTAATACAACATGTACGATTTCACATTTACATGCAAGTAACTACATTATCACTTTTTTATGAAATTTTTTCAATGAATATGCTCACCTTTTGACGACATTACGGGCTGCTTAAAAAGACAATTTATGTCGTTTGAAGCCACTTTCTAGAGTTTCCTCGCCATGGTATTGGAGTATGCAGTCACCACGGTTTAGTAGATCTTTCTGCGCTGCGGTCATGTGTTTGAATCTCTCCGGGAGGAAGACTTGGAATTCTGATGTTTCGACGACCACCCGCTCACCATATCTGGTCTTCACGGTTTTGACGGATCGAATGATGTATTGAACGGACGGATCTAATTCACGTAGTTTCTTTGTGGGAAGATGTGTTCCACCTTCAGCTAGTTGATTTAGCTGGAGCATCTCATGATCTGAAACAAACATATAAGCACAAACGAATCAGTATTACTTCAACACTCTTCGTAAACAGAGATAAAAACAAAAGAAATACAATATACAACTTTTCTATCTTACCTGTAGGATACATATTTCCAGAGAATCGACTGACTCCTAACTCATCCGTACCGGGGTATTTATTGAGAGAGGCTCCGCCCCTCCTTCCGGGAGAGCTGTTACTGTCTACATATTACGATATGAGTTTAAAGTTGTTAGTAGTGACTACGTTATGAGTTAAAAGTTATTACTAGTGACTTTATTATCATAGTTTAAACTTTATATAGATCCAGTATTTTTTACACCCCCACCGTATCTCTCCTTCCCAAACACCATGTTGCGCGCGCACACTAACTGTGATTCGTTCCCTACATCTTGGAGGGGGGATATAGTTACACATTTCTTTACGCACGCATACTTGTAGAAAATATATTTTTCTGAACATTTGATTTTTTTACATTTGGTATACTAACACATTCATAGTATTGTTTCATCATTCATACAAATATATAGTTTCAATCGTTTAATTTTAAAATATATTATCTTTTTCCTAGCGTTATTTGACAAAGTTAGACTTCGCTACGGCAATAAGAGTGTTTTGTCCACCCCTGTCACCAGTCTGGAGAGATTAACTTTTTTTTCTCTGGCCCGCACACCGAGGGGGGTGAAGTTCAGTGGAGTATTCGTAATACTGAGAGGAGATTTTCTAGACAATTTTTTTATAAGGAGGGTGATATCTTGCCCTGGATAGTTAGGATATCTGCACTATAGATCCCTACTTGCGTATATATATTATCATATTGATTGACTGTTTGTATTAGTCCTATATACTTAAAGATGAGATACTTTTCTCTCGTTATCTTAATCATTTTATATAGATGGTTAGTGCTTTTATTTTATTTTCATTGTTTTGTTCCACTTTTGCCATGCTTAGAGGGACTATTCTTTTTAAAATATTCATTCATCTTCTTACAACGTATTCTCTGACTGCACACTTTTTATACTTTGCTCTTTTTTCCTCAAACTTTTACTTTAAACTCATTTGACTCTTTTTAATTATGTTACACTATTTCTTAGAGAGAGGGCGAGAGAGAGAGATGGATGATACATTATTTTTTTCAATGTTATGTCACACTTTTATCATGCTTAGAGGGATATTCTTTTTTTAATTTATACTTAACTTAAATATTATACATTTTTTTTTATTCCTTCAATGGTATGTACGGTCTTAGAGGGAATTCTTTTAAAATAATAATCTCCTTACAAATATTCTGTCACTGTTATGTTCCACTTTTATCATGCTTAGAGGGACCGTTCCTTTGTCATGAGACCCTTTCACACAGATCTGCTTTTCCATTCTTATACCTTTCTCTCAATATTTTTTATCATTCTTAAACAGATGGGTAGTGGTTTTATTTTATTTGCATTTGCTATGTTCCACTTTTATCATGCTTAGAGGGAACATTCCTTTGTCATGAAACCCTTTCACATAGATTTACATTTCCATTCTTATACTGCAATGTGGAACAGATTTATATCTTCTCTCTCATACCTCGATGTGGGAATGGAATTTAATCTTTTCTTAACCTTACATCGCTCTTAGATATATAGCTCAAGGTTGGATTCTGGATAGAGGAACACCCCTTACCAGAATGTCTTATTTCATTTATTTCATCTCTCCCAGTACACCTACCTAATCATTCTCTCGATATCCTTTTATCTAAAGAATAACGATACTGCATCATATATCATACACTAAACGTAATAGATATCGAACCCTAGACTCGATATTCATACATGAGAGTTTAAGCACAGACATCGAAAAATTATTATCAACACATTTAATTCAAACACCCCCGGAACCCCGTATCGAACCCTAGACTCGATATTCATACATGAGAGTTTAAGCACAGACATCGTTTAATTCAAACACCCCGGAACCCCGTATCGAACCCTAGACTCGATATTCATACATGAGAGTTTAAGCACAGATATCGAAGAATTATTATCAACACATTTAATTCAAACACCCCCGCAACCCCCCGTTACCCACCCACCCATCACACATCACACACACATCATCATACCCCTCAACCACCTCACTGCACAGGGGAGAACGGCACTACGCCAACACTCCCCTTCTTTTACATCTCGATATTCACACAGGAGACTTCTAAATTAATGAGTTTTCTACATCACTCATATATTAACACAGAGGAGACTTCAGCATCATATCTACACTGTGCCGAAAGCCCCATATCTATACTACTGATGGGTCAAGTGCACGAGCGCGTCAAAGACCTGGCGAGCCACGTTAACGACCTAGAGGGAACCAGGAGGCGAAGACGATTACAGACTGCCTCGTGGAGCAACTGTCTACCGTTTCGGGGTCCCGTTAGAACTCGACAGGTGTGAGGACACCAATTTTGAGTCTCGCCTAATGAAGGAGGCACCGGAAAGACTTAGGATGAACAAAACACGCACAACACCTCTACATACGCAGTCGGACACCATAGTCGAGACCCAAGAAGAGCATCTAAGGAAGGTCGTGTCCAGCCATCAGGGAGACTGGGAAGTCAAGGAGCCACTGATCTAGCTGGACTACCACTCGTCAACACACGACACCACAGGGTTGACGCCAGCAAGCTTAATGTTCGGCAGAGAACCGAACTGTGACCTGGCTTTTGGAAGCCCCCGGAAGGGAAACAGCCATGTATGAGATGACTTGTCAGAACATCCAGTTGGCGAGCGACAGCATGAAGACCCGGTACGACAGGCAAGCCAACAGCCAAGGTTACCAGCAAGGTGAACTGGTCTTATTCTACCGCTGCCCATAACATCAACAACCGTGTCAAGTATCGTACCGGGTAGTCAACAGAATTAATGACGTGGTCTGCCGCATCCAGAAGGTGCCCCGAGGAACGATACTTCTGGTGTATTTGGATCGTCTAGCCCGCTACGATGGTGGTGTTGCGAACGGCCAGGTTTGAGGAGGGAGCAGTGTCACCGAAGCATTAGTGTGCCACTGCCGCAAGCCACAGCTGGCGCGTGGGAAAGCGCTCAACGCTTGCCGAGAGAGAAAGAGAGAGATGTCTGGATAGTTCCGTCTTTGTGTCGCGAACGATTAACTGCATTCAGAATGTGACCCAAGTAGTTGACTTCCTTGCGGAAGTGCTGACACTTCTTCGCGTTCAGCTTCGTATTGGTCACCTGCATTCTCTCTAGCGCCTTTAGGTTGTCGAGATGGTTTTCGAATGTATTGCCGATGATGATGATGTACAAGAACAGCAGGTGGGCGAGATAAGTCAATCCTCTCATTACGGACTCCATGAGGCTTTATAAGGTAGCTGGTCACACATTGCAAACTAACCATTCCATTAACAACTGATTCCGCGGGCTTTTATATCTCCAGTTATGGTTCTAGAATGCAGTCGATAGCATGCGACACAGCGAGACAAAGATGGTACCATTCGGACACCTGGCCGCCTCGGTAGCATGTCTGCCTCACGTTCCAGAGGTCCCGAGTTCGAATCTCGGTCAGGGTGAGTTACCTGGATAAGGGTTTTCCAGGGTTTTCCCTTATCCTTCAAGACGAATGTCGGGTAACTCTAAGCTCCATGGACCCTGGACTCATTTGAGCATCATTTTACCCATTTCATTCACCGTCCGATATGACTTAACGTTGGAGGACGTAAATTAGAAAAAACAAATCCAGACATCTCTGTATCTCTCTCTCTCTCTCGGCAAGCGTTCAGCGCTTGTCCACGCGCTGGCTGCGGCTTGTGGCAGTGGCGGAACGATGCGTCGGTGACACTATGGCGTTTGCTCCGTATGTTTACTAAATAAATGACAAAACTCCCGAGATTTCACGTAGCTGTCCGGCCGGCTGACGTTCATATTTACATTCTTGTATCGAGATGGTCATATCAGTCATATAAGTAATATTTGCCTTCCTCTATCATTCACGTTATTTTATGATAGACCTAAATGACCCAAAACGTGTATATGGTACAAAGACAACGGTAAAATAAAAAATAAACAAAGTTAAAAGAAGATGATGAAAAACATTTCAAAGTAGCATTGTATAATAGACTTCGTTTAATACCTAAACAAGACACTACTATCTGTTTCAAATGGGATGATGTTTGTCCTTGAGCGCTGCTAGGTGAGCAGCTAATCGGAGTCCTACTATGTTCTTTATTCATTCATAAACCGTCTCTTACTGCAATGGTCACATCGGCGGACGTTCTCCTTTGGAACATATCGGAAGGTTTAACTCATATTCGTTGGGTTTTAATCATTAGATCGCGCACACATTCGCACTCTCATTTATACTTCCAGACTCTGGGGAAGATGAGGAATTACCTTGGTCATAGAAAAATCCCCACACCAACCACCGGGAATAAAAACCGGTGCCCCTAGCACGGCAGTCAGGTAGTCTACCGACTGAGCTACGGGACCAGCCTCCTGCGGTGTTGTCGTATTGCATTCCCCGCAAGTGGCGTGTGACGAGTGCCAACCAAATCAATCTCTATTAACTATTTACTATTCGAGCTAAGACAAAACTTCAGTTTTTGCTTCAGCTTATCCATGTTAAGGTAGAGAGTAACGTATCTAACATAACCGTGGAAACCCGCATACATTTAGGTCAAATAGTTTTCCTAATACAAATAAATAAAGCACTCTTATATTATAACAAGGCGTCGCGACGTAAGCACTGTGATGAATAGTATTATTGGTTGGCATGTATGCGTGTACGTAGTGTCATCGATCGCACTTTGGTGTTGGAGCCGCGACAAGCCAATGCCGGGCGCTTACGCAGGAAAGAAAGACAGAGTGGCGCGCAGGCAGGAAAGAAAGGGACAGATAGTAGCGTGCTGAGCTAAGCGCTTTCCGACAAAGAGAGAAAGAGACAGAATTACATCTGAACAGTTCTGTCTTTCTCTCGCCGCCGCGATCTTTCTCGGGAGCTGTACCGCATTCTAGAACAATAACTAGAGGTATAAAACACCCCCAAAGTGTCAGAGCGGAGTCAGTTGCTAGTAGTGTGGAGCTGAGTTGTGCATTTGTGTGGTTATGTGAGTTATGTGAGAGTAATTGAACTCTACCGCAACGAATGTTTTGTTCGTTTACGTGTGGTGAAGCAACGAAACGACTTTGGAGACTGCTGTTGTGTATGACACGTCACTTTTACTGCAGCAAAGGTTGTACACAGCTACTGTTTATTACAATAAAGAGCACTTTAAACTTATGCAGAGAAGAATTTGAATTCTACCAACCCACCAAGTCACACTTGATGTCAGAAGTGGAACACGACGATGGAAGCTGCTTTGGCCAAGATCTTAGAAGAGCTGAAACAAATGAAGACAGCGAATGAAACTCTCGCTGCGAAGACGGAAGTGGCAATTAACAACCTGGCCGCAAGGATGACTGCAATGAAGGCCGAATTAACCACGGAAATGAAAGCGGCGAACGACAGCCTGGCTACGGAAATGAAAGCCGTGAATCCCGCCGCCAAATTTGAAGAACAGTTGGCCGGTGTGAGGAATGACGTCACGGAGGTGGGCAATTGGATGGGTCAAGTGGACGAAAGCGTTGAAGATCTGGCGAACCGCGAAAAACGACCTAGAGGAAGAGGCCGACAGAAACACAAAGTCCCTGGATGCCATAGTGGAGGACGTCGTCGGCTGAAGACTAAAAGATCTAACGGCTGACGTGCCGGGACGCGACACATCATCGCGCGTCAAACCACCGAAGTACGTAGTCAAGTCAACGTTTGAAGTCTTCCACCGCCAACTCGACAGAGTGGCCAAGCACAACAAGTGGTCGCCAGAGGAAGAGGCAGTACAGCTAATAGCCAGCTTCAGGGACGGGCTGCAGAGGCTCTTAACGTGGTACAGACAGCGGCGGCGCCCAAGGACATCTTAGAGGCCCTCGAGAACAACTTCGGAAACAACACATAGCCACAGCCTAACGCATTCAACTGAAGTCTAGGACGCTGTAGCCAGGAGAGACGCTTCAGGAGTTCGCGCTGGCAATCGAACACTTGCCCAAAAGAACCTTGGTCAACCTCCTACCTGAATTTGTATCCCGAGAAGCCGCCTCATCCTCGTCGACAGAGTACGAGATACCGTGATACATCAGCGTCTAATGCTCGGCGACAAGAAGACCATCCGCGAGGCGCTAAGAGCCGCATTAAAGATGGAGGCGGCCATAGTGTCGGCTACCCCGACTTTGAGAACAAGGAGTATCTACTGCGATGGAGACCAGAGACCAGCCCAGGGATACTGGCGAAGACAAAGTGGCGTGTGTTGAGGTATGAACAGCTGGGACACCTGGAGTGAGACTGCCCACATCAGAGACAGCAGCCGGAAGGAGTAAGGGTCGGCGTGGCGAGGAGCACGTCGGCGCCGTCACCGCCATCGAGTGACACTACATACCGTCAGACGACGCATGGATGACAGACTCATCGTGGACGTTTGGATGAAGGGGAGGCCGTGCCACGTGCTGTTGGATACGGAACTGCCGTGACCATCATCAGACCTGAAGTAGCCAGGTGTTTGCCGTCGAGAAAACCGAGTCGACCATGGCAGCTAGTGAGGGCATTGATTGACACCTTATCTATGAACAGGGTGGCCCTGCTGCAGTTGACCTTGGGGTGGAGTGCCGTGCATTTGTGGGTGCTCGTCGTGGAGGTGGCTGACAAAGTGATACTGGGATGGACGTGCTCAGGAGCTACGAGCCGACTGTCGATGTCGGCAGAAAGGCTGTGCGGTTCAATGGAAAAGAGGCGATGCTCCGGCACCCCGAAGAGCGACTTGGAATCAGCAGAGTCATCCTCAGGGAAGACGTGCGTGTCCCCGTGAGAAGCTTGGTGGTGTGGAAGGCGCGACCGAAAGGCCAGTGGAGAAAGAACTTGATGCTGGACCAGCACACGCCTATGAATGGACTCTGTGACCCCAGGACCTTTTTGTCGTGCGGAGAGGAGTTGACGGTGAGGCTGCTCAACCCAACGGACACCGATAATGACATCCATGCCGGATGGAGTTGGGGACACGCAAAACCCTTGTCAGCATAACGGAAATGAGCCAGACCCAGTAACCAGAGGGAACGCAACACCTGGGGCCACGGTTAGAAGACTTATCGGATTGGGCAGCCCCACCCTGACCGCAGAGCAGCTTGAGAAGTTTCGACAGCTTTTGGGACGATACCACCATGTGTTCAGCCAAGGTAACAGCGACTACGGCTCACGGACCGAGCGTTTCACCGCATCGACACCGGAGACGCCAGGCCTATTCGGCAACTCCATAGTCGCCTTCCGCTGGCAAAACTAGCGGCAGTACGGAACATACTGGGGACATGAGATCCAGGGGATGCAATGATGATTATTCTCAACAAATCATAAAGATATTGGAACATTATATTTTATTTTTGGTGCTTGATAATCGGAGAGTCTGACAGCCCGTGGTGTTCCCCGGTATTCATTATGACGAAGAAGAACGGCGAACTGCGCTTCTGCGTTGACCACAGGAAGCTGAGCGCAGTCACCAGGAAGGAATGCTTCCCCATATCCTGCATTGATGACACCCTCGACACGCTTGTTGGTGCACAGTGGTTCTCGAACCTGGGGCTGAAATCGGGTTGCTTGCAGGTGCAATTTAGACCCGAGAGAAAAGGAGAAGACCGCATTCTCGACAGGCCAAAAGCCTTGGCCTTTCACAGGTGTGCCCTATGGTCTCTACAACGCACCATCTACCTTCCAGCGCCACACTGAGTCACTAATGTGAGGATTGACTTATGAAACCTGCCTGCTGTAGCTGGACATCATCAACATCGGCAAAACCTTTGCAGACAATCTCGACAACCTGAGCAAGGTGCTATAGAGACTGCAGGCGATCAAGTTGACGCTGAACGCAAAGAAATGCCAGCTATTCCACATGGAAGTCAACTACCGGAGCTACATAGTCTCACCAAGCACAGTGGCCACAGACCCGGAGAAGAAAGAGGCCATGCCCAAAGGATAAGCAAAAATTGCGCAGTTTCCTGGAGTTGTGCATTTATTACTGCCACTTCATAAATGGCTTCTCCAACTTTGCCAAGCCTTTCAGTCGCCTGGCAGAACACCAGCCCTATGTGTGGAGGAGGACGCCTCAAGATGCTTTCCAGCAGCTAAAGAAGCCACATTACAGTGCTCCTATTTTGAAATTCCCACAACCAGGCGGCGTATTCATTGTGGACACCGACGGCAGCGACCACTGTATTAGAGAGGTCATACTGCAACTCCAGGAAATCCAGGAGTGGTTGATAGCCTGCTATAGTTAGACGAAGACCAAAGCAGATAAGAACGACTGCATCACCTGCGAGAGCTGCTGGTGGTAGTGAAGACCTTGCAGCAGTTCCACCAGTACTGCAGGGTCAGCAATTCTACCACAAGACTGACCTCTCCATCCTAAATTGGCTACTCAGCTTTACGAACCTGGAAGGCCAGACATCCCGTTGGGTCCAGAGGTTGCATGAGTACGACTTCACCTCCGAACATCGTAAGGGCAGAGTCACGGCAACGCAGACGCCATGTCCCGAAGACCCTGCCCAGAAGAGTGCGGTCAATGTACGAGAGTGGAAGAGAAGGAGCGGTCACAACTGTCACAGTGGTTACGGCAATTCCTGCGGACGGATGGGATAGCGCAGGCCTCAGGAGGGAGCAACTGGCTAACGCAGACTTGGGACCACTCTTGAGAGAAGTGGAGGTAGGGACAAGATCGACCTGGGAGGATATTGCACACAGAAGCGCTACATACAAGTCGCACTGGGCCCAATGGAACACACTGAAGACCAAAGCAGGTATGCTGTTCAGGGTATGGCAGTCAAGCGATTGGAATTCGCAGAGAGAACAGTTGGAATATTCCGGGAGTAAAGTCCCAGAAGTCTTGGACGGTGCGCACGCCGATACTTCAGGACACCTGGGAGCAAACCGAACGATCGACCTACTCCGACAGCGCTACTACTGGCTCAGGCTCCGAGTAGACCCTGAGAGATAGTGCCGTCAATGTCACGTGTGTGCGGTGAGTCGCCGCTCCATACTAAGAGCCGGAGCCGCACAGGGCAGTACAACATTGTGGGGCCATTCGAACTCATCGCTGTCGACAAAGCTGGACGTTCCCAGTGTCCGACCGAGGCAGCAAGTGCCTGATGGTGCACTTCCTCCTGGAGCAATTGTTCTGCCATTTTGAGTTCTCGTTAGAGATCCACAGCAATTAGGGTACCAATTTTGAGTCTCGCCTGACGAAGGAGGCACTGGAAAAACTTGGGATGAACAAGACACGCACAACACCTCTACATCCGCAGTCGGATGGCATGGTCGAGAGATATGTCAAGACCCAAGATGAAAATCTAAGCAAGGACGTGGCCAGCCATCAGCGAGACCGTCAAGGTGCCACTGTTTTTGCTGGCCTACCAATCGTCAACACGCGACACCAATGGGTTTACGCCAGCAAGCTTAATGTTCGGCAGAGAGCTACGCCTCCCTTATGACCTGGCTTTTGGGAACCGCCCCCCCAGAATTGAAGCAGACACCAACCGAGAATGTGGCGAAAGTCATGGACCATCTCTACGAAATGCATGAGATGGCTCTTCAGAAGATCCAGATGGCGAGCGACCACATGAAGACCCGGTACGACAGGCAAGCCAACAGCCAAAGATTCCAGCAAGGTGACCTAGTCTGGTTGTACCACCCACCCGGACCCAGGGACGCTGCTCAAAACATGAACCGTGGCAAGGACCGTACCGGATGGTAAAGAGAATTAACGGCGTGGTCTACCGCATCCAGAAGGTGCCTCGAGGGAAGATGTTGGTGGTACACCTGGATCGTCTGGAAGGTTACGATGCAGCCGTTCGGGATGACTAGCCTTGAGGAGGAAGCTGTGTCTCCGATCGCATTTATTGTTTTGGAGCCGCGAAAAGCCACTGTCGGGCCCGTGGGCTGAAAAGAAAGAGCCACAGAATGGCCCTCGGGCAGGAGAGAAGGAGACAGGTAGAGGCGCGCAGAGCTAAACGCTTGCCGAGAGAGAGAGAGAGAGAGAGAGAGACAGAGTGGTGTCTGGATAGTTCCGTCTTTCTCTCGCCGCCGCGATCTTTCTCGGGAGCTCCACAGCATTCTTGAACATTGAATGAAGGTACAAAAAAAAACGCAAAGTGTTAGAGCGGAGTCAGTTGCTAGTTGAGTGGAGTTGAGCTCTGTAGTTTTGCGGTTGTGTGAGTTTTGTGAGGGTCATTGAACTGGACCGCAGCAAATTCTTTTGTTTATGTGTGGTGAAGCAACGAGACGACCTTGGAGACTGCTGTTTTGTATGACACGTCTTTTTAACTGCTGTAAGGGTTGTACAAGTTGACTGTGTAATGCAATAGAGAACATTTTAAATTTCTGCAAAGAACACTTTTAATTCTACAAACCCACGAAGTCACAGTATATTTGTAGTTACTTAGAACTGAAAGTCAAACTTTGATATGACGTGATAAAAGAATTACTTTGAATAAGCCAAGGTGTTTGATAAATTCGAGCGAGAGAGAACAGTACATTTCCTCTCTGCCTGGCAGCACGTGTCTGGTCACATGGCATTTTTGTTTATGAATTGTTTATAATCTCTTTTACCTCTAGAATTCAAAGCAGTATTATTCAGTTATTCTTCTGATTAAAAGCCTTGTACAAGTTTAACAGCTCAGTTTTCGTAATTTAAGCAAATACCTTTATATTTACCAACTCATCATGAGGTAAAGCGCTGTCATCAGTTCATATGTGTTCATATACTTGGAGTTACTCAGAACTGATATTTATACTATTGATATGACGTGATAAAAGAATTACTTTGAATAAGTCAAGGTATTAAATTCAAGATGTGGCAACCACTTCATTTTCTGTTGGCCTTCTAAATGTTGTATGCTTATATTTATGAAAGAATGCTAGATAACCAGTATTTATTTACTCTGGAGAGTTTCCATTACTATTATTTAGTTCTATTATTATATAATTTCAATATTATTCTTCAGAACTTCTTGAAGCATTTACTCCAATACTATTCTTTAGACAAAAGCTAAATAGTGGAATGGCTTCTTGCGGTGAATTTAATGGCGAGTCAAAGAGGCAGGTATTGCGAGGCCAGGCTCGAAGTATTATTTTGAAGGTCTACACGTTTTTCAAATCATTGGGTAATGAGTAATATTGAAATTATCTCGATTTCCAAAATGCTCAACATTTACTGCTAAAGTGTGTGGTGTAGATAAAGCAAGTGTGTCCCGCATTTGTAGAGGACCAGAAAATCTGATCCCAGTGGCGCCCAAATATCTGTGTCGCCCACAGATATGTCAGTCCTCCAAAGAGGGCTACAAGTGTAAGTGGCTTTGACAAGGACGTCGTACGTAGAACTGTATTCCAGTTTTATGACCAAGGTGAATTTGCAGCTATACAGCAAATAACTTGCGTTGTTACCACATGGAACATGCCGAAAATCTACAAGAAGATGACTTCTAGGAAGAAATGGCAGGTGACGGATTTTGGAGCCTATAATCGTACATTCGCAAAACTCAGACGATGAAGACAGTGGCAATTACGAACTGTCTCTTAAGGTAAATGACGTGGCTGAGCCACTGGCGGTTTCATTGGATTAGAACAAAAGGTAATTCATAAACTATAATTATAATCACAGCATTTAAAAGCATACGTAATTTGCGAAAATGCTTTTTCTAGCGTTGATTTTGGCAACTGCATGATTATAAAAGTTTGGAAAATTTAATATAGTTACCCTTACGTCTAGCACCAAACATACCTATAGGTTGTATGAGTGTGCGAGAGAGAGGGAAATATAAAAACATTTGGAGAGAATTTACAGGAGGTCAGCTAGCGAGAGATAAGGGGCGGAGCCACGAGACCATCTCAAGTCTGACAGTCCCCAGAAACAGTCTCTGGCATTTAATGGAACCAAATCGAATTCAGAAGACATAAACACAAGAAAACAAATAACGAGGGAAAAGGCTACAAAACTCACCTAGAAAGCCACCAGGAAATAGTGACACCGGCACCGACTCGACACAGCTGGACAGGCACCGAACCAAGAACTAAGGGGCGGAGCCACCGGAGAACCGTGGAGATATAAGTCTGAACAACGTATATATCGTACCTGGACGACTCGACTACTCTGCTGGTCTGCTAGATCGACCAGACACAATTTGTCAGACACTCGCCGTAGACTGCGAGGATTTTTACGAAAATTATCACTCATTTTCCCTCTTCGAAACGTCGAAGAGCCAACATCTCCTCTGCGAGAGCTACCAGCGGCTTCAGAGCGTCGGAGCAAGCGGATTGCCACCATCAGGAGGGACCTTAGGGAAGCTCCCTGCAATTGCGCTATTCCGAAGACGGACGTCCCAGAAAACACAGCAGCAGCAGCAGCAGCAGCAGGCCTTCTTCTGAGGGACAACACACAGCAGCCTTCACCAGCTTGACCATTCAGAAGAAGGCATAACATGTAGCGGGGCCACTCAAGACCAGAGCCCTCCAGTCCATTGCGCATTCTGAGCAATCAGGTGTCCGCTCTGAGTTGCAAGCTGTTTAGCACCCGCTGCCTAGAGGTAAGGACACCCGTAGGGTGGTTGATTTGCACTGCAGCTTTGGGTGCAGGGCCGTAAGTGTACCTGTTTATTTCTTTTTAACTAGTATTTTTTCACCTCTTCACTTTTCCAAATTTTCATCATGGCAGAAGCCATTGCCATTCCTCCCACTTCGACCCATAGAGGGGAGTATTAGGAAGAGGAAACCTCGCCAACAACGCCACGGCGGAAAGGGCAAGGTTGTCCTATTAGAAAACAAATCTGACCAGGGTGTCTCGCGGGAAGCTATTTCTCGTGCAGACAAAACTACGGAGTCCGATTCCGACGATGAGCGCAATAGTGTGCGCAGTTTTACAACTAGGAGTGGGAGGACATCTGTGATCTCCCGCAACTCCTCTTACTCCTCGGCGTCTGGGGGAGGCCAGGAGTCCAGCTCTTCGGACCTCTCGTCGGATGGCGAGGAGGGTGAGGAGTTCCGTGAAGTAACGTCATGGAGAACTAAGCGGGCAGCAAGACTGGCTGCAGAGGGCGCGCACTCTGGCCAGTCCACCCGATGGTCAGGTTCCACCTCCGGTCAGAACCAGACTGGAAGGCAAAGACGGCATATACCGCCTATCATCGCGGACGACTTCTCGGGGGCGGTAGGCTTCCTTAAGGAGATTATGCAAACCCTCGAGAACGAGTGCACGGTAAGAAGGAGTAAGAGCCGGTTTGTCTTCCACGCTAAGAACGAGGGGGACTATAGAAAAATACTGCTGCAACTCAAGCAACGAAAAATTCCACACTTCACCTTTGGTTTGTATAAGGCCCGTGAAGTGCGCCGAGTCATCCGAGGGTTACCCGCGGACACTTCCGTGGATGACATAAGGGCAGACCTCACCCGCCAGGGTATCACCCCTAGATTAGTGAAGCAGCTCTCCCGACCTGCTCCAGATCGCCAGGCAACTAAAGCTCCCCTTCCCCGGTCCCTTGTAGTGGTGGAGCGGGTTAACGACCCCAAGGCCAAGCTAGACGATGTTCGCACCATCTGCTACCTCCGGGTTACTCTGGAACCGGCCAAAGGCTCTGGCGGGCCCCCTTGGTGCTATAGATGTCTGGGGTTTAACCACTCCAGCCTCTTCTGCCACCGCAATCTTCGCTGCTTGAGGTGCGGTGGCACCCACCACAGAGAGGACTGCCCCCGTGCCATCACGGAAACTCCAACCTGTGCCAACAGCAAAGGGGGGCATATAGCGTGCTATGGAGGCTGCCTTACCAGGAAGTCTTATTGCCTCCAGGAGACCAGCTCCAGGGCCAATTACCAAGAATACCCTTTCTGAGGCAGTATCGGAGAGGGCAAACTCTTCTATAGCATCATGGCAACAAGTGCCTAGCTCCAATAGTGGCCCATGCTTTGCTGAAGTGGTGCGCAAACCAGCCGGTGGCTCGACGCCTTCACGGAGTAACACACACACACACGCACAACCAAGAATACAAAAAAACGCACAGCCAAGATTGCAACAACACGCACAGCTCCAGCCCCACCCAAAGCCACCCCCAGAAGGGAGGAGAGACGTGAGGCAGCCAGAAGGGCGGACTTGGATTCCGAGGCTGGGAGTGTGACTAGTGATCCCAAGCCTACTCGCCAGATAAGGGACGAGAAAGCCAAAGGTAGGCCAGCCCCACGGCGCTCCTCACCTTCGAAGCCCAAGGACCCAACCCCGACCCAAACTCCCCACACTACTCCCTCCACGTCATCACGGTCGGAGTTGCTGACGTGGCTGTATCAGCTGTTACAGTCCCACGGTGAGCGACTCTGCGAACTGCTGGTGCGGTTCACCTCCTCCTCTGACCCCGCAGCCCGCATGGTGACAGCCATGGAGGGGCTTGCCCTTTTGACCTCCTTTATCCAGCCGGACCAGAATGGCAGCACGAACTAGGTCTAGCACCTCGTTCAGGTTCGCGTTCTGGAACGCGGCTAGAGTGGCGGATCAACGGGACGAGCTCCTACATTTTGCAAGATCCAATGTTCTGGATCTCATCTTGGTGTCGGAAACAAATCTCCGCCCCCAGATTCCCTTCCATCTCTCGGGCTATCACTGTCTCCGAACGGACGGTGCTGGTCGCCGAGGAGGTGGCACAGGGATCCTGGTGAGGAGAAGTGTGGTCCATAGAACTGTCCAGCTTCCACCACTCCAGGCTCTGGAAGCCACGGCAGCCTGCGTGAACTTTGGCGGTTCTGAAGTCCTGGTAGTATCTGTCTACCATCACCCCGTATTCAGTTCCAAGCCAGCGACTACCAAACCATACTTTCCTTACATCCTAATGTCATTATGGCTGGGGACTTCAATGCTAAACATCAGCGTTGGCATCATGGTCCCCGAGCGGATAGGAGAGGCAGTGACATTATCCGCATGGTGGATGCGGAACCTCACCTTCGAGTTGAGGGTCCATGGCAACCCACTCATTACCCGCGTGGTCGGGGTCACCCATCTCATATCGACTTCGCTATCATCAAACGCTTTCCATTTTATTTCTCACTCACTTTGCTTAACGCACTACATTCTGATCTAAACGCAGTACTTGCTGAGGTTAATACACGGATTACCAATCATGACGTCCCGGTTCAAAACTGGGATGTGGACTGGGATTGCGTCAAAGACTGCCTGAAAGACTCCATTTCCCCCAAACCCAACATAACCGGCATCCCCCCTGGAGGCCGCGATCTTATCCTTCACTTCTGTCGTGAATCGAACGGTCCATAACCTCACAGTTATCACCGCAGCCCCTCTTCATCCGGATGTTTTTCCCATGGACATACTACCTCTTATCCGCCGTTCATGGGCAGCAAGGTGGCTATACCAGAGACACCGCACGCCTCGTAATCGAGGGCTTCATCGTTGCTTGTGCCGAGAGGTTCGTACCCGCCTACATGATCATAGAGTGCGCGCGTGGGAGGACACGATGTCTCTATGAACCTCGAGGACGGAGACGTGTGGAGGGTCATTAAGCGACTTCGAAACCGCCAAGGGACAACAAACTCCCCACTCCAAGGTACCCAAGGACTAACCTACAAACCACAGGCCAAGGCGACGGTGTTCGCCGACTACCTTGAGAGGACTATGAGGTCTAGAGAAGACCCCCAGGATCCTGCCTTCTCTGACCGCGTTAGGTAGGAGTTCCGTCGATACCTTCGGCGACATCCGGCTGAGGCGGACAGACTCCCTGTTGTACGACCCAGTGCGCTCAATGGCGTACTCGGGCGTCTTAAAGCAAAAAAGGCGGCGGGACCTGATGGCATAACGCCAATCATGCTCCGCCACCTTCCTTTCAGGGCCGTATTATTTATTACAAGTCTTCAATATGTGTCTCGCTCTGAGTCACTTTCCGCGTAGCTGGAAAGAGGCTCGGGTGATATGCATCTTGAAGCCAGGGAAAGACCCGGTTAATCCTGCCAACATCCGCTCCATTAGCCTCCTTTCTGTTGTCTCGAAAGTTTTCGAGAGATTTTTCTTGGCCCGCTTGTCCCCCCTTCTGGGAAACATTCAAGCTATCCCTCCTCATCAGTTTGGCTTTCGTCCTGGGCATTCTACGTCACAGCAGTTGCTGCGCGTGGTGGAGGCTGCAGCCCTGTGTTTCCAGGACAAGGCATTCACCTCGGCGGTTTCTCTGGACGTGGAAAAGGCCTTCTCTACGACCTGGCACGCGGGTATTCTGTACAAATTCATCCAACTGGAGCTACCCACTCAAGTCTTACATCTTCTACATTCTTTCCTAAAACATAGATTCTTCACTGTCACAGTGGCGGGAAAAACATCTACACGAAGGTCTATCCGCGGCGGAGTCCCCGAAGGTTGTGTGTTATCCCCGACGCTCTACATGGTCTACGTGGCTGACCTTCCCACTGAACAGCACGTCAACATAACACAATATGCTAACGACGTGGTGCTATATTCAACAGACACCCACGCAGAACCTTCAACCCCATCCAACGTTATGTAATTCTCCTCCAGGATTGGTGCACGCTTTGGCGATTGTCCATCAACACGGAGAAAAGCCAAGCGATACTGTTCACCAAGCGCCGCTTTCCCGCCAATTTCCCCATATTTACCTACTTTGGGCAAGGGATCAGGTGGGAGAATTCAATCAAATACTTGGGAGTCAAGCTGGACAAGGGCCTAACTTTTCGGGAACACATCCACCAGCGAGTTCATCGGTCGTGTGGTGCCGTGGCATCACTATACCCTGTGCTTAGGTCTGCGATGTCTGTTTCCCTAACGTTCAGCCTCTTGATGTCTCTGGTCCTCCCTGTTATGCTCTATGCGTGCGAAGTCTGGGGTATGGCCGCAGACTCAAACCTAGTTCTGCTCCAACGTGCACAGAATAAATGTCTTCGGATTATTTATTCTGTTTGCACAACGTTTCCCATGAGACTACTTCACGAGGCTTCATCCCTCCGATATGTGGAGGATGAAATTAGGCGCCGGGCGACAAAATTCTTCGAGAGTCTGCGTCAACATCAGAGCGCCCTAGTCAGATCCCTTGGGGATTATGTACCTTGTGAGCGTCGCTTGAAGCGATACCGGTTACCCCGCATGTCTTGAGGTCATTAGCGGTAACCACATGATCTCCATTCCAGCCTAAACTAAATTTCAGCTATCCATAATTTATTCTGGAGAACTTAAAATTTATACTTATCTTCTTCCTAGTTTATTAACTAATCCACCAGAGGTGCACGCTGTCTGTAGCACCTGGTTCATCATTCCCTGAGGAGCGACAGGCTACCTCCCTTCACTACACCCACTTAATCTACACCCGTCATTCTGCAACACCCACATCCCGCCACTACGTTGTAAAGCTCTTCCCAGAGCAGGTACACGATTTGACCACCCTTCGGGCTATTCTAAACAGCCCGCCAGCCTGGAGTTGAGTTGAGATCGTACCAATGATATAAATTGGTACCATTTATATCATATATCAATGATATAAATTGGTACCACTAGTTCTGTTGGTTGGTGGTTGATTTGACCCACAGCAGCCGAAGAGTGAGGAAGTGTCTTCAAGACCTTCAATGTCAGAGGATTACCATCATCAGGAGCGACTTCCGGGCAGCTCCCGGCAATTGCGCTACTCCGAGCAAGAAAAAGATGGACCTCATAGAAAACCGAGCAGCAGCAGGCCTTCATCTGAGGGACAACCCGCAGCAGTCTTCACCAGCTTCACCAGGCAGAACAAGGCATTACAGGTAGACCAGAGCCATCCAGTCCTTAGCCCAGTCCTCTGAGTTGCAAGCTGTTTAGCACCCGCTGCCTAGAGGTAAGGACACACGTAGGGTGGTTGATTCTGCACTGCTCCTTCGGGTGCAGGGTCATTAGTGTACCTGCTCTCTCCCAATATATATATGACCGGCCACGCCGTGGCTCAGTGGTTAGACCGCTTGGCTCTCACCAAGGCGGCCCGGGTTCGATCCCAGGCGCCCGCAAAGTGAGATTTGTTGTGGACAACACGGCGTTAGGGCGGGTTTTCTCCGGGACCTCCGGTTTCCCCCGCCATCTCATTCCACCGGTGCTCCATCTTCATCTCATGCATCATCAGTTCACACTGCGGTGCCTTATGTAGTAAAAGCGGCCGTTAAACACTACACATTACATTTTTCCTAATATATTTGAATCCTTTACATCGATTTTCATCATGGCAGAAGCCACACCATCCGCTTCGACAAGCTCGACCCGAATAAGGTCTGATGAACCGGCCACTAGGGCCAAGCCAGCCACCTCCACGGGGGTATACGGAAGAGGAAACCTCATCAACAGCGCCACGGCCGAAGGGGCAAGGTTGTTCTCATTGAGAAAACATCTGACCAGGGCGTCTCGCGGGAAGCCATTTCTCGTGTAGACGAAATTGCGGAGTCTGAGTCCGATGACAAGCGCATCAGTTTGCGCAGTATTACTAATAGGAGTGTGAGGACATCCGTGTACTATTGCAACTCCTCTTACTCCTCGGCGACTGAGGGAGGCCAGGAGTGTAGCTCCTCGGGTCTTTCGTCGGATGGCGAGGAAGTGAAAGTGTGCAGTGTTTAACGCCCGCTTTTACTTCATACGGTACCTCAGGCTATGTCACTGATGATACATGAGATGAAGATGGAGCACCGGTGGAATGAGATGGTTGCGGGAAACCACAGATCCCGTAGAAAACCCGCCCCAGCACTGTGATGTCCACCACAAATCTCACTTTGCGGTCGCCTGGGATCGAACACGGGCCGCCTTGGTGAGAGCCAAGCGGTCCAACCACTGAGCCACGGCGCGGCCCAGGATGGCGAGGAGGCTGTGGAGCTCCGTGAGGTAACGTCACGGAGAAGAAAGCGGGCAGCAAGACTGGCTGCAGAGGGCGTGCCCTCTGGCCAGTCTACCCGACGAGCAGGTCCCACCTCCGGTCAAAGCCAGACAGGAAGGCAAAGACGGGATATACCGCTGATCATCGTGGACAACTTCTCGGGGGCGGTCGCCTTCCTTAAGGAGGTTATGCCAAACCTCGAGGATGGGTGCTCCGTGAAAAAGTGCAAAAGCCGGTTTGTCTTCCACGCGAAGAATGAGGGGACTACACCATACTACTGCTGCAGTTCAAGCAGAGAAAAATTCCCCACTTCACCTCTGGCCTGAATAAGGCCCGTGAAGTGCGCCGTCATCCGAGGGTTACCTGCGGACACTTCCGTGGATGACATTAGGGCAGACCTCACCCGCCAAGGCATCACTCCTAGAATTGTGAAGCAGCTCATCCGACCTGCTCCAGATTGCCTGGGAACTAAAGCTCCCCTACCCCTATTCCTTGTTGTAGTGGAGCTGTAAATGAACCCGAGGCCAGACTAGATGATGTCCGCCCCATCTGCTACCTCCGGGTTACTCTGGAACCGGCCAAAGGCTCTGGCGGTCCCCCTCAATATTATAGATGCCTGGGGTTTAATCACCGCCTCTTCTGCCACCGTAATCCTCGCTGTTTGAGGTGCGGTGGCACCCACCACAAAGAGGACTGCCCCCGTGCGATCACGGAAACTCCAACTTGCGCCAATTGTAAAGGAGGGCACATAGCGCGCTATGGAGGCTCCCTACCAGGAAGGCCGTTATTGCCTCTAGGAGACCAACTCCAGGGCCAATAACCCAGAACACCCATTCTGAGCCAAAAGCGCAGGGAGCAACCTCTTCCATAGCACCAGGGCATCAAGTGCCCATCTCCAACAGTGCCTCATTATTTGCTGAGGTGGTTCGACGTCTTTGCGGGGTAAGATACAAACTCCTAAGGACAAACATCCACGCACAGCCAAGGACACACAACCAAGCACAGCCAAGGACACACAGCCACGCACAGCTCCAGCCCCACTTTCAGAAGGGAGGAGGAACGTAGGGCGACCAGAAGGGCGGTCTCGGATTCCAAGGCTGGGTGCGGGACTGGTGATCCCAAGCCTGCTTACCGGCTAAGGGACGAGAGCGTTAAAGGTAGACCAGCCTCCCGGAACTCCTCAGCTTCGAAGCCCAAGGACCCAACCCCGCCTCAAACTTCCTATGCTACTCCCTCCACCTCACCACAGTCGGAGTTGCTGACGTGGCTGTTTCAGCTATTACAGACCCACGTTGAGGGACTCAGGGAACTGTTGGCGCGGTTTACCTCCTCTTCCGATCCCTCAACCCGCATGGTAACAGCCATGGAGGGGCTTGCTCTTCTGACCTCCTTTATCCAGCCGGTTCAGAATGGCAGCACGAACTAGGTCTTGCACCTCGTTCAGGTTCGCGTTCTGGAACGCGCCTGGAGTGGCGGTTCAACGGGACGAGCTCCTACATTTTGCAATATCCAACGTTTTGGACCTCATCTTGCAGTCGGAAACACATCTTCGCCCCCAGATTCCCTTCCATCTTTCGGGCTATCACTGTCTCCGAACGGATCGTGATGGTCGCCGAGGGGGATGATGATGATGATGATGATATATATAAGGGCGCTCAACTACGTCGGTCATCAGCGCCCTTTAAAAATTAAACGTGGCAAAAAACAGTTATAAAACTCTCTAAAAACTATACAAGTGTAACAAAACCTATTAAAAATACACGTACATAAAAAACATCAATCAAAACCTACTAAAAATTTCGCTCACTAAATCCTAAACTCTGAACTAGACAAGAATCTAAAAACCTTCTCCACGGATCTCCACGCACGGCCTACACGTGGGTGGGCCTGTTGACCGTCTCCCTCAACCACGAAGAAGAGCCCACACGAGGGAGACTGTTGGCTCGGGACCTCGGGTGCGCCAAACACGTACCTACCGAAGTACGCCCCTGGGCGACACGGCGATACTGGCGAGGAGAAGTGTGGTCCATAGAGCTGTCCAGCTTCCACAGGTCCAGACTCTTGAAGTCACGGCAGCTTGTGTGAATCTTGGCGGTTCTGAAGTCCTGGTAGTCTCTGCCTACGACCCTCCCTGTACTCAGTTCGTAGCCAACGACTACCTATCCATTCTTTCCTTACATCCTAACGTCATTATGCTCGGGGACTTCAATGCTAAACATAACCGTTGGCATCATGGTCCCCTAGCGGATAGGAGAGGCAGTGACATTATCCGCAAGGAGATGCGGACCCTCACGTTCAAGTTGAGGGCCCATGGCAACCCACTCATTACCAGCGTAGTCCGGGTCGCCCGAGACATGTTGACTTCGCTATCGTCAAACGCTTTCCATTTCATCTCTCACTTACTTCGCTAAATGCACTCCATTCTGATCACAACCCAGTACTTGCTGAGGTTAACAAACGGATTGCCAATCATGACGTCCCGGTTCAACACCAAGACGTGGACTGGGATTGCGTCAAAGTCTGCCTGAATGACTCCATTCCCCCCATCCCCAACATAACCGACATCCCCTCCCTCGAGGCCGCGGTCTCATCCTTCACTTCTGTTGCACAGCGATCTGTCCGTAACCTCACAGTTCTCACTCCAGCCCCTCTCCATCCGGATGTTTTTCCTCTGGACAAAGTGGCTCTACCAGAGACACCGCAAGCCTCATAATCGGGAGCTTCATCGGCGCTTGTGCCGAGAGGTTCGTGCCCGCCTGCGTGAGCACAGATTGCGCGCGTGGGAGGACACGATGTCTCGTATGAACCTCGAGGACGAAGACGTGTGGAGGGTCATTATATGACTTCGAAACCGCCAAGGGACAACAAACTCCCCACTCCAGGACACCCAAGGCCTAACCTACGAACCACAGACCAAAGCTACGATGTTCGCCGACTACCTTGAGATGACCATGAGGCCTAGAGAAGACCCCCAGGACCCTGCCTTCTCTGATCGCGTTAGGCAGGAGGTTCGTCGATACTTTCCGGCTGAGGCGGACAGACTCTCCGTTATAAGACCTAGTGAGCTAGAGGGCGTACTCCGGCGTCTCAACCCAAAAAAGGCGGCGGGACCTGATGGTATAACGCCAATCGTGCACCGTCACCTTCCTTTCAGGGCCGTGCTATTTCTCACAAGTCTTCAATATGTGTCTCGCTCTGTGTCACTTTCCACGTAACTGTAAGTAGGCTCGGGTGATATGCATTTTGAAGCCAGGGAAAGACCCGGTTAATCCTGCCAACTATTGGTCCATGAGCCTCCTTTCTGTTCTCTCGAAAGTTTTCGAGAGACTCTTCGTAGCTCGCTTGTCCCCCCTTCCGGGAGACATTCAAGCCATCCCTCCTCAGCAGTTTGGCTTTGGTCCTGGGCACTCTACGTCACAGCAGTTGCTGCGCGTGGTGGGGGTTGCAGCCCTGGGTTTCCAGGACAAGGCATTCACCTCAGCGGTCTCTCTGGATGTGGAAAAGGCCTTTTCAACGACCTGGCACGCGGGTCTCCTATACAAATTTATCCAACTGGAGCTACCCACTCACGTCATACGTCTTTTTCATTCTTTTCTAAAACATAGATTCTTCACAGTCACAGTGGCGGGAAAAACATCTACACGAAGTTCTATCTGCGGCGGAGTCCCCGAAGTTTCTGTGTTATCCCCGACGCTCTATAGCGTCTACGTGGCTGACCTTCCCACTGAACAGCACGTCAACATAGCGCAATATGCTGACGACGTGCTTCTTCGACTCTGTCTGGCATCAAGACCTTCATTTCGACACATTCGATATAATTTTCCTCCCTACTTAATCCATATCATCAGTCATTACGTCGCCTATTGCACCTTTTCCGTCACCAGAGATCACATTGTTCCCCAACCCTATTGTGCAAATGCAGGGGTGCTTGAAGGTAGTGTGCTTGGCCCCCTGCTCATCTTAACCTACATCAACACTTTTTGTACCCTTTGCAGCTGCAGCCTGTAGGGTTTACTGTGGATGAATGTGGTGATGATGGATTTCTCAACTTTGGTGAAGTTCTAGCAGAATTCTTGAAGCTCACCACGGCTGCTCTCGAGCGCTGATCTCTGCACCCAGGGTCGTAGTCTCGGAACTGAGGAATATTCAATACTGCTACTGATTGATTAAATTTTCAATCATACTTTCCTAAGGAAGAATACTTTATTCCACATCTACAATGTGATACTTGTTCTTACAAAATTTTGAAGATTATTGATAATTGCATTTACTCCTTCCACTAATGATGCAAAATACTAACTATAAATTAATAGCACATCAGCTATTGATGTATCGATTATGCATCACACAAATGCGTCCATTTGTAACTCCTTATATGCACACGTGCAGAGTAATATGATCTACGTCAAGCCTCTCGAATGTTCCTTGGTTCTTGAAGAAGACCTGGTTCTTGTAAAGATTCCTATTTCTTCCTTATTATATTGCCATGGTTACACAAAATCTAAATTTCTGTTGTATCATTCTCATGTCCTCCAACGTTAAGTCATATCGGACGATGAATGGAATGGGTGAAATGATGCTCAAATGAACCCAGGGTCCACAGAGCTTAGATTTATACAACATTCGCTCTTTCAGGATAAGGAAAAACCCTGGAAAACCCTTATCCAGGTAACTCACCCTGACCGAGATTCGAACTCGGGACCTTTTGAACGTGAGGCAGACACGCTACCACTGCTCAACCTTAAACTCATATTTTAACATAAACTGAAATCTCTTCAACTGTCTATAATACATTCATTTTAAAAGAATGCAAAACATAAAATATCTGTTACAAGCCTCTATCTGTTTGCCGACGACTCAGCCATCACGACAGCCTCATCTAACCACCTCAAGGCCGTTCATCGAGTACAATGTTATGCCGACATGCTTTCAGCATGGTTCCTCAAGTGGCCTCTATGTATCAGTGCTGTGAAGTCTTAGGCAGTCACCTTCTCCTGTCGCCATCTTCAAGACGTTCCAGAGCTATGCCTGGCAGGGGCAAATGTTCCCTGGCACAACGAGGCTCAATATCTAGGTGTACTCCTTAACATATTCCCCATGCCAATATCCACAACGACCTCTCCTTTCCCAAACTAACTAATTACATTCTTAACCTCTCCCACCAATTCTACTCTGGTTTAATATCCATCTCTTCAGGGGCCTCAGGGTGTGTGAAATCGACTCTGGGGCAACCTACCATAGCCATGATTCTCCCTAGGCCCACCATAACTGCATGGTACTCCCTGAAACATTTAATCTTCACATTAGTGCAAAATTTAACAAACTCTTCAGAAAAACATAACAACCGTATACCCATCATTTTGTCTATTGATTTATCCCCCTTCATGATGTCAGTGAAGTACAGAGTCCTGGGATTGGAATTTTTTGTAACTTGCCTGTTGTTTACAAATATCGGATGCCCGTACATGGTTGGCTATTTATGTCATGCCACGTATAATATGGGCTGTGAATGTAGTGGGGCCATCTGCTATTTAGATCTGTCACGTGGTGTGTACCACATATAATTTGTTAATATTCTATCCTCTGCTGCAATATGGAGTATTGTTTCTTCTCAAGGCTGCATCTACCAAGTATAGCGTTTAGCCATTATTGTCTGCTGCATTTATTTTCTAGTCTTGCCCTTTATTGTTAACATATTCTTATGAGAGCAAAATGTTAAAATACAACGAAGTGATTCAGGAGTTTTCTGAATATAAGATTGGGAAAAGGTTTCCTTTTCAAGTGAATGAGAGACCAGAAAACCATATTTTGTTTCGTCATAAAATTAACAAGAATAAATATTCAGATACATTCTTAAGTAAAAATTCAACTTTCACGAACCTTCAATCTGTATATTCCTTTTGTCTAGACATAAATTTAGTATACAATAATAGTAAGATAATTTGTGGTGGAAGAAAATAATTTAATTTGTGCTAATATAACAGTAATTTCATTCAAGAAACATAACCAAGCTTATCAGAACTTGCAGATATAACACTCCACTAACAGTTTACTTAGGCAGAGAAAGAAGAAAGAAAGGAATTTTTATTGATTTAGGTAGATAATTTTTTGTATATGCATAATGCAATTATAACAATACAGAGTATATAACACATGGCAGTTTAAATGGCCCGCCTCGGTAGCGTAGATGGTAGCATGTCTGCCTCACATTCAAGAGGTCCCGAGTTCGAATCGTGGTCAGGGTGAGTTACCTGGATAAGGCTTTTTCCAGGGTTTTCCCTTATCCTTCAAGACGAATGTCGGTAACTCTAAGCTCCATGGAACCTGGACTCATTTGAGCACTATTTCACCCAATTCATTCACCGTCCGATATAACTTAACGTTGGGGCGGACGTAAATTACACAAAAAAATTGCAGTTTTAATGCACACAATATGACTTATTTCATGCTATAAGTTAGAGGAAAGCTTAATAAATGATCCTTCATATAACTATTTGATAGCATGCCACTATCGGCGATGCTGGTTGCTGTGTCAGGAAGTCTGAAGTAAACATAGCGTAAGCTATTTCTAACATATATAACACTTAGTTGCATATATTAAGCAAGGAGGTATGGACTGCCTTTCCATCGTTTACAAAATAACGTAATATTGCTTTTAATTTAAGTTCTCCAACGTTAAGTCATATCGGATGATGAATGGAATGGGCGGAATGATGCTCAAATGAGCTCAGGGTCCATTGAGATTAGAGTTACCCGATATTCGTTTTTCAGGATGAGGTAAAACCCCGGAAAACCTTATCCAGGTAACTCACCCTGACCAAGATTCGAACTCGGGACCTCTTGAACTTTATTGTCAAAAGAAGAAACTAAAACCTAATCATAATCATTGGCAACCAAAACATAACAAAATTTCAGCAAAGAACACATCCCTAGATAATGTAATTAATCTCTCAAAGCGAAATTTTAACAATGAAGAAATAGATGTGCTTAACCAAGGCCTAAAAACATGTATAACATACTCCAGCAACCCGGATGAATTCATTGCAGATATAGAATTAGCAGTAGAAGGCTTGGAAACCATGGACAAAAATATAATTAGGAAAAAATCAGCTCCTATATTGGAAAACTTAATAAATAAAAAGCCAGGAAAACATTTGAAACAAATTCAGATAATTAAATCTTTAAGGAAAAAGGATGTAATCTTCTCAAGGGCTGATAAAGGGAACAAAATAGTAATCTTAGATACAGCTACATACAAGGAAAAAATGTTAGAGTTACTACAACAAAAAGAATTCCAGGAAATAGATTCTAATCCACTCAACCGATGCATAAAAGATGTACAAAAAACCATCATTAATAGTAAAATTTTAACAACTGCAGAACAAAAGCTATCAAACCGGACAACCCTACCCTTGCAAGACTATATGGTTTGCCTAAAATACACAAACCCAACATACCCATGAGACCCATTGTAAATAATATAAACACTCCTACTTACCTTCTGGCAAAATGGCTGTCCAAAAAATTTCAGTCCTTTCCACAATTCCATACTCTGAGCATAAAAAAACTCTTTAGACCTGGTAGAAAAAATTCAAAATCTTAAACTAAAACCTCATGACACTTTAGTATCCTTTGATGTCCGCTCCCTCTTCCCTAGCATTCCATTAGACAAACTTTTGATTCAACTGAAAAAATGGATAAATTTTATAAACCTAGATGCCAATGCAATAGAAGAATATTTGGCAATGACTGAAATATGTATACATCAAAATTATTTCGTCTTCGATGGAAAATATTATAAACAAATTTCAGTACTAGCTATGGGAAGCCCGCTATCACCATTTTTGGCCAATCTATACATGAGCTTTTTCGAAACACATATAACTAAAGCCTTCCCTCATATGTTTAAAACATGGTACAGATACGTAGACGACATCTTTGCAATAGTGCCCTACAAATAGATGATGCTTTGAAACTATTCAACCTGCAAGAACCCAGCATACAATTCACAGTGGAAACTGAAGAGGAATGTACTCTACCTTTTTTAGACCTTAAAATCAAAAAAAGCAATGAAAAACTAGAATTTGGTATCCATAGAAAAGCAACACACACAGATAATTACATCAAAGCAAATAGTTTCAACCCAATTCCACACAAACATGCAACCATCAACAGTCTCACACACAGATCAGTAAATCTACCTCTCAGCCAGAAAGAATATCAAAACGAATAGCATCAAATCTTAAAAACTGCAATTAAAAATGGATATGGAAAAAGCCTTGTAGATAAAAAACTAAAATCATTCAAACTTCAAAAGAGATTAAAACAGATCACAGCTCTCACACCAATAAAACAAGAAATTTGATTTGCTAAATTTACTTACCACCCCTGGGCCACAAAAAAGTTCCAAAAAATATTCAAGAAATACAATATAACATTGGCACCAAAAACAATTACAACATTAAAAACCTAATACAAAATTGAATCGAGAATATATTGACACATGTGTCAATATATTCTCGATTCAATTTTGTATTAATTTGTGCTTCACTGTCCCTACGCTTCTTTCAAGTTTATACTTTGATTAAAAACCTACTTCACAGTAATAATACTGATAAGATAAAACCAGAGGAAAAATCAGGCATTTACAAGATTAAGTGTAAAGACTGTGAAAAAATTTACATAGGGAGGACAAAAAGAAACATAGGCACTAGAAAGAAAGAACACTTCAGGCACTTAAGATACAAAAATATTGATAAGTCCGCAATAGCAGCTCATTTCTGGTCTGAAAATAATGAAATTGAAGATAGCACAGAATTACTAAAATACGTACAAAAACATAGTGAACTCGTCATATGGGAGAGGATATACATAGAAAAACATAAAAACCAACTTATGAACTTTGAAATCCCGCCAGAAGAGAATCCCACATTTAAGTTCATCACTAAATCAATGGATGGCGGCAGCAACCCCAGAATTACCCACACCGCTGGATCAAGCTTTAGTCGCATAAGAGCTGTAGATGCAAACAATGATTTGCGAAACATGTCCTCAAAATAGGTACGAAAGTGAAGCAGATGTGTAATAAATACGACTCATCTAAAAATTAATAATGCTAACTTCTTCCTCTTATGTTCTTTTTATGGTGTTGTCTCTTAAATGCTTATCCGTAATTATTCTGTCACTGTTATTCTCGTGTTTCCTGTTTACCGTGGTCAGAGTTTACATGTAGTTCATAAAGAAGGTCAAATATATATCAACTAAACAACTTAATAACAATTGACAACTAAATATCTTATAAGTAATAAGAAGGCAGCTAAAAAATTAAATAAAATTTTATTATTTACATGAGATATTTGTATAATAACAGCATCTGGCACAATTTGCACAACCAATATGTGTTGACTTGCACTTTACTCCTTCTGCGCACCTGACAAGGAAGTTAGTCAGTGGCTTTTCGCCGTCTGACTGGACATTTAAGCTTACTTCTGTAATTGCACTAGAAGATACTTTCGGCGGTTATCGACCAAATACTTGCAAAGAAAAATAAGAAATGAATAAGTGAACTGGTAATCGGTTAGATTCTTTTAAAATAAGGCCAATAGTGAGAATAAATCTATAGACAGATTAATATTACTGATAACTAATGTTACTAAAAGCACAGATATGCATTAATATTGAAACACAAAGAACGCAGTCTTAATAGCTTAAAAGAAGGTGTGAACGCTTCAGCCCATATAATATATGACGATAATTATGAAGGAAAGTTATATCTGAATTTAATAGGAAACGAAAATAATTATTAGAAGCAAAATGGCAATTGCAAATATTGTAAATATTAAACGTCTAACGAGCTGTAACTCAGAGTCATAATATTTCTTAAGAAAGAACGCACTAATTCAATCATAAGCTTTAATTCTCACTCAGCTGCAGAATTAACTTTTGATTTCGCATATGGATGACACCTCAAATTGCTTTGGGTCAGCAGTTCATCTGCCAAACATGGAATAAGCATATCCTGTCTAACAGGAGAAAACTTAATCAGTCTGTGAAGTTAAAAACCTAGGAGCTTAACAAAATTAACTGTGCTAGAACTGGTGGTGTGTTATTTATAAACATGATCATTTTTATATTGGGTTCCCCAAAGTAGAAATTATGTCATGTTCAATCCTAAGTGATAAAAACATTGATATTAGTATTAGTATCATCCTATGGAGCAACTTTCGAAGGATAAGGTATGTAAAAGTGTGCTAGTTATCGTTATTTAGAATTAAAATTTCCTGAGCGCCGAAACATAGGGAACTATTTGCATAATAATTTCGTCTTTTATCCAATAAATGCATACAGGATAGAAATAATCCCATATTATTCCAATCACATTCAAAATATTGTGTTTCAATAAACCATTAGTTTAACTAAGCGTATGCTCCCTAGCAAGTGAAGAAGCTCACATAGAAATGCACTGAAATATTAAGCCGCAACTATTAAGCATCAGTATTAGTTATTGATGAGACCAAAATTAACAAATATTCAAAATCAGAACGCTAAGTGATGCCATTTCAAACAAATGAGGGCGCATACCGGCTTATTATCCTACTTTGTTTTTCTCCCATTAAATAATGGTTAGTAATGAATGTAAATCAGTGAATACATGCTTGTGATAATATTTTGAAGTATTAAGCGTCATCAATAGTAGCTTAATGCAACTTAAGTTATAAAAGTAGAGTTTTACAACAGTTCTACAAACAAAATTTTTACTATGGAATTCACACTACTTACCGATCGTGGTGACATTTTATACTCTTCCGTATTGTAACTAAGGTGCAACCCGATAGATAAACAATATTTACAGAGGTGGCCAAATTATTAGACTAAGTTGAATTTCAGCCATAAAAATTAACATATTTCACCTAACTCTGAATGAATGGATGTATCATTGGATGTATCAATGATTGAATGACACATTAGAATCATTCAGGGATATTTTATGATGATTTGTGGGATGTTTTGTAAGAATATGTCGGTGTAACTGCTAAGTTAACTGTCAGTTGCTGTAAAAGTACATTTGTTGTGTTAATTTAAAAAGTGCTCACGCAGGTTTATTGCACATTTCAAACGTTGATCTTTAGAACTCTGGGCCTTATTTTGTCAATAGACGTCTTCTGTATTATATTAAAGCTTTTAAAGTTCTATGCATGCAGTGAAAGACTAGAGAACCTTTGAGATTTAATTTTCAAGGAAATTTGAGGTTATGGGGAGGAAAGTTGACATATCACCTACAGAAATTGGTATTACAAGGGTACTAATAGCAGTCGGACGGTATACAACAAATTAAATAGTACAGAGACTCGAAATATCACAAAAGTCTGTATGCAAATTAAACAAATGGACGAAAACAATAAGATATATCAGGCACAGAGAAGCGGGAAATGTGGTAGAAAAAGAAAATGAGCCGTAGAGGTGTAAGAACAGTTATGGCTAAAGCACGAAGAAACCGAAAAGCCACTAGTAGAGACATGAGGAATACTTCAGTAGCTAGAGGCTTAGATGTATCAGCAAGAACTATCAAGAGAACCGTGTTCCATGGCGTTTGAAAATTCCAAGACCCAAGAGAAAAGCAAATGTCACAGCAGATATGGCAAAGAGAGACTTGACTGGGCAGAGGGACTTAACATTGGTCTCCTGATGACTAGGAAAAGGTAATTAAATTGCTACACTGTGTTACTCTTTCTCACAAAGATAATTTAATTTAATAACCTGTTTCAGTTATGGATAACCCTCATACACTATACACAGGCATTATTTGCAATAAGTTATTTAGTATATTGTTGACCAATAGCTGCAATTATTATGGATTTCTCTATCCAGGTGTGCTTCAGTGATAAACTCACGTTTGATGTTACTGACGAAAGCAATTTGTATGTCCGGAGGTCACCTGAAGGAGAGTTTCATCCGCAGTGTGTGCAACCAACTGTGAAACACCCTCAAAGATGATGGTCTGGAGTGTTATGTCTGTCCATGGTACTGGAAGATTGTACATTGTTGAGGGTACCATGATACAAGATCAGTACCTAGGAGTTCTTCAAACTCGACTTCTATCCCAGATAAGGGATTGCTTCGGAAATTATTCAGTATCTTTATGCATGATGGTGCACTGTGTCACAAAGACAACAAAATAACACAATATTTACGTGATTTAGATCTTTCAGTGCTTCCGTGGCCAGGAAATAGTCCTGATATGAACCCGATCGAGAATTTATTGTCCACGTTGATGAAGAATGTCAAGAAAACCCACATTACAACTAAAACCCAACTTATTGAGACACTTAAAAATATCTGGCATCATGATGTGGATATTACAAATACGTGTAAAACACTGGTTGAGGGCATGCCTAACCGAATAAAAATGTTAATTTCCAACAAAGGAATGTATACAAAGTACTGACTCAAGTTTCTGTTTCATATATATGTATCTGAGAGCTCATATATTGATGTTAAGCAAATAAAGAACGTTTTCAGAGCTTTAGTCTAATAATTTGGCCACCTCTGTAATCAGTGATATTTATTGGTACTAAATTAAAAAATGCTTAATGTATTCAGAACAGTGGCGGCTGGTGGGTTAATTTATTGGTGGTGCACAAATGAAAAATAAAATACAGAGTAGTAATGACTCACCTATTTATACAGATTCTCTGCTCTACTCTCCTTAGACCTGGCGAATCTATCGATAACCTTTGCGTTGAAGTCGCTGATCTTCATAACAAAATCTTTCTAAATTGAATGCATTGCTACTGCTGTCAATTGGTCCTGTGACATTGTGTTCCTAAGGAAAGTTTTTATCTTTTTAAAGTTGAGAAAGAGCATTCTGCTTCAGCGGTAGACATTGGCAGAGTTAACAGTACTCAGAGGAGTTTGACATATTCGCTGAATGTAGCACATAAATTGTTTTCCTTATTGAAGTCCATCAAGCACAAAGCGCCGGACATTCCACGAAATTCCTCTCGACTGTAAATTACAGTCAGTTCTCTACGAATTTTTGTTCAAATGATAAAAGGATAGAACCTTATTGTTTCTCTAAGGGAATCCTCTGGAAATGTCTTAGAAATTTTCTTGATGAAACAAAGTTGAGGCTACCAGATGCCCCGTGAGGCTAAATCTGTCCTTTGCTTCTCTAAGAATGTCACATACTTCAAGAGCTTCTCTTCTTTTCACATCATGATCTTCTATTCTTCTCCTCTTAATTGCAGTTTCTTCGTGTTCCTCGATATCCATGCTATTTCTTACCTTTTGCACTTCCCTTTTAAATGCGTTTAGCTGGGCGATGGCAAATGTTGCATTGCAGTCTCATTTCTGCAGCTGATTGTACAAAATGTCCACATTTAACATGATCTTGTAGAAGAAAGACAGCCAGAATACAAAATTATAATCTTTCAAAGTGGCCATAAACCCAGAAGCCTGAACAAGTGTGGCGTTGTTTAACAGAGCTCTCTTCTGAATAACCTCCATGCATTTAATTAAATTCTCCCTGTGTTCGAAAAGCAGAGCACACAGAAGCTAAACCTGATGGTCACGCTATAGCCATTGCTAGCAGGAGGAGCTAGGTTTATAAACCTCCATTTAAGCAATGTATAAGAAGCCACTCCCCTCTCTTCATCTTCCCACAACCCCCTCAGATGGCCTACATTAGGGTGAAATCTTAGGTTAACTCTTTGCTGCAAACTTGCGGCTCCTACAGCTAATCACTGTTTATTTCGACTTCTGTGGTCATAGGCAGCTACAGAACGATAAGCGTAATTGAAACATGTTTGTATATAAAACAATGCAAACAAGTACAGCTTTAATGTGCAAAATGCACCTGTTGTACATTCAGAATCAGTGGGTGTAGTGCAAACCTGCAACCTTATGGAGGAACCGCCCCTGATTCAGAAGCTTTCCCTTCAGATCAGACAGCAAATTATAGGAAATAATTGATATATTTGTGTTAGTTACTAAAATAACTCATTGTTGGGATAGGTGTGCTGCTTATTAAATTGGTTTGTCTTTTATAGATTTATGGTAATTCCTTAAATTATTTACGCACTTTCCGGCTCATTGCTATTTGTTTTCGGTTCAAATAACAAGAATTAGAAATTAATTGTATTTGCTAACCCAGATTATTTTTGTTATAATCAGTGGTAGCTTTGAATACCAATTATTACTCTATAAAACAGTGGTTTCAGCATCGATATATCAAACAAAAATATGGATATAATCTTATTTTATCATAATCAAAAAGCATGTATATATTAATGTTTAGTACTGGCCATCAAATTACTTAATATTAAATAACGTGATTATAGATTGTATCCTTTGGATATTGAAACACTTAGGTGCTTACGTGTTACAATAAACTTTACTTTTTGCTCTTTCGTGTACTAAAAAAACTCAGGAATTCCAAACTGGTTAATAATTTGTTAATACTAATCGAAGCCAATATCCTTAACAGAATTCTTTAGATGCATATATCCATTTCGTTACCGAATGTTAAAATTATAATAAATATTATACTTGGCAGGTAACTGTAATGCTTGTGTGTTATTCTGCAGTGGTTAGGATAACGTTTTCACCGGCTTAAGAACTTTAAATTCACATTCTGAAAGTGAGAATTAATAGATTGTGTCTTTTGTTAACAATGCCTGGTAAACTTAAAACATTATTTCTTTGTGTTTTTTCCCCTGCAACATCACATATTGTTTTAAGACTTCCAATTAATCATATACTTGGCTTATTAAAAGTTCTTATTCTAAATTATATAAAACTTAACATTCAGGACTTACCATTGCAACCTGAGATTGCTGAAATTTAATATAACAAGTAAAGAATTTTGGGTTAATGGTAGTTAGGAGAAACCTTAAAATATTTGGCAGTCTCTTAGTTATGACCTTTAGAAATATTTTTCAAGATATGTGTAACGAAAATTTTATTATAGTTATATATACTTGCTGACTGAATATAAATTAGGGGTATTTTTAGTTTATGAAGCTAGATTCTTCTGTGAAAATAAATATGGTATCTTTGAGAAATGTGGTTTTATTTCTTATCAGTGTATGCATAAACAATTTCCAATAAAGTGAAGCAATTAGAACGTGGTTTCACATAAATATTAAGCATGGACCAAACTTAGAGAGGGGAAATTAAAGTAACGTGATCATTAACAAATATATGACTTACTTTAACATATCTAATATAAGGAAATTTTACGCAGCTGACATCCATATATCAGCACACATACAGTCACATACTCATATCATTTATACTTCACTACTACAAGGACGCGTCTCGCGACAATACCTAATCCTCTGTACTATTTTAAAACCTCAGACCTCTCTGCCTGGCAAAATAACGTAGGGAACCACATCCTACTTGCTATAAAAACTCTATCATAAAAGATAATAACTCATTATATTAATATGTCGTCGGCATTCATTCTTTCTTAAATCACACATACATACTTAAACATGATTTCTGATACTCCTTGCCCAAACAAACATTAGAAAAAACTTATGACATATAAACACACATGGCGCACACTTAGTGGCATAGCACAGTATGTCATAAGTCGATAACGAACACTACGGGGTTGCAATAATATAAAGCGTAATGCCTTAAGGAGATGCAAATGGAAACAAGGCGACCGAACATAACATCTTGAAACAAAATTTCCATAAATATGTTTCACTGAAACCAGATATAATACTTCACAATAAATGTAGTTGATAATTTACATTTAGTTACGAAATAATAAAAATTAAAACATTATTTAAAGTGGCTCTATCAATTGTACTATTTTGGATTTATCTCATTTGTTACACAAATTGAATATCACCTTTAAAATACTCTAAACAAGCAACAGATAGTTACATATGATATAAAGACGGTGTTATTAGTAACATTATACGAAACCTCAAAGTTCAGAAAAATTAAAAAAACGTGTGTGAAGACCACCTGAAAACACATATATTAATGCTGCAAGGCAGATTTGTTAAGTAACTGAAGGAACTTGACAACACCTGTAAGCTTAACATTAGAATACTTAGTTCAAACAAAATTAAACTAAAATATGAGCTGAATCTTTCCTGGCAGCGTATATGTTCTAGACGATCTCGGGCTTCGAGCCAGGTAAGCAGATGTTGAGACATCTGGCTCGAAGCCCGAGAACGTCTACAACAAAATTAAACTATGTTTCCAAAAACTTCAACATTAGCGAGTGTGGGTGGGTTAAACAGAAAAATTATGGGATAAGTAGGCGGCTAGAATTAAAGATAATAAAACTTTAGAATAGAATTTTGGTTCATTTACTAATGGGGGTTAGAAGCACAGAGACCAAACCCATAACTCTGGCGGGAGAGGGTGCAAAACCTGGCGTCTCAGCCAAATTTGAAGCACAGGATTATAAAGGTACAAGTTGGAGGTATGGGGATCGAAACTATATTTCTGCCATTAAGGATTGTAGAAATTGGCGCCTCCACCAAATGGTGGGACTTTAAGTTTCCATAAGAAAAGACCGGGATCGTACCATATCTCCCCAAAAATAAATACGGGAGCTCATCGCCTCAACCAAATATTGGTTAATACATAGGTAGTGAGGAAAGTTAAATAAGAAGGTCCGGAATCGAAATCATACTTCCCCAATAGAGAAAATGGCGCCTCCAACATATGTCGCACCCCATGGGTAGGGCGATGACTAGGGGTGCATAGCTGGGGATCAGATGATAGGCAAGGATGGTGCGGAGCTTAGGAGAACAATATTTATGTCCACCCTGGCTGACTTATCAAATCTTCATTCCAAACTAATGCCCAGCTACAAAGGGGGTTGTTTCACAATAACGTTGGTGCCATTTTGGCGGAAATACATAATTATATGAGGCTCCGACAGATTCTGGTCTTACCTTGGAGATATGTCAGCGCTTGGTGAGTTGGAAATTCGGCGTGGCCTCCGACAGCAAAGATTCACCTTAGAATGCCCACGCACCGCCGCAAACTTCGGCTATAACTATGAACAAATAACCCGAAGAGCGGAGCCAACACACACTGAACTTAGCAACCTTCTACATTAGTTCAGCAGAAACCCTTCTAAAGCTTTTAGAAAAATCCACACGCCATATTGGTTTAAAGTCCCTAGAACCGCGGACTGTAATTTGTTGTTGCTAGGTTCAATGCCCAGAACGGCTGAGTTCCACATTCATGTACGGCTCTTGCCAAGAAAATTGGCAAGCTATGGATTTCTCGTCCTTTGTCCTGCTATGCGGTTCAACATCCTTACGGCCAGAAATGATAATTAAATTTTATAAAGAAACTTCATGCTGTTAAAATTCCAAATAAAACCTTAAAATAAATTAAGTTTCTTCATCTCACCAAAGTGTACGTAACCATATCAATATACTGATTTAATTATTTCATGTGTATTATTTTATATTTCCTTTTCGTCATTTGGGGTACTAAGGTTTACTTTCCCACTCCTCACATTTTCCGTAGCATTCACATATGCTCATTTTCAACTAATCCCTACCCTTCTTAACTTCCCCTATCACATCAAGCTATTTCTCTTTCTCCGGCAATGCCAAATCGTTTATTTTAACCAATCAAATATCTCCACGTCACTTCCTGTTCCCCGTTTTATACTTGTCATCCTTTCCTTTTTCCTGTTCTCGGCCAGCGTACGCACCACACCTCGCCGATCTGTACGTGTAAATCACGTGACATCTCCTATTCTAATCAATATCCTTATCGCCATTTCAGGTTTCTGCCCTAATAATTTCAGTCACAATCAAAAATCATTCTCACCATTAATCTGGTCCTGGATTAGGCAACTGAATATACCATACTCCTGCACCGCTATAGTGACTTAAAATTTTCAGATTTACCACCAAATTATTTCGTTCGATCAATGTTTTTAAAAATAAAGAAAAAGGCCCGAATTAAGCAATTGGTTGTGCCAGTAGCCTCCGCCGCTTCACGCTAGTTTTAAAATTTACCGCCAAAATCAGTAATCCGTCTTAATCTCAGGATGAAGACGGTATAACGCGACACTAGCGTCCCTAGCGGCAGGATTATGGTTAATCAAACTGCTTAATCCCAACCAAAAACTACAACCCCTGTACAATTTAGAGATTGGCGGTTTCCAAAAATACGTTCGATTCGTATTTAGCTTACCACTTCCGCATCGGGCATCTATTCACAAAAGCCGCCCTGGGTAGGCTACAGTCCCAAATTACCATTAAGGAAGGTAAAATAAGATAGCCCTTACGTACTCACCAGCGACGATGTTCGCACTCTCGAGACTCGTCACACACACTCCTCTTGGGAAAAAAATAAAACCAGGCAGACAACGAGCGCGCCAGGAGCGGTGGACATGGCAACTGATAAAGGACCCACAGAACAGCCCGGCGGAAACTTACAGAAATAACCTAAGGAAAGACGCTTTGAACAAATACATTTGCGATCAGCACTCATGAGAATGCTAACAGGAAAAAGGAGAAAAGAATAAGAGAATGGGAGAGCTTTTAAATAAGATGAAAAAGACATGGAGTAGGAGAAAAAAAGAGGAGCAGAAGAGAATAGAGAAAGGAGGCGAGAAGGAAGGGAGTGAGCAAGGTTGGAATAGAAGGAGGGTACCCCGAATTTAACCGAAGTCCAGGGAGAATAGCAACCAGGGGGGCCGAATGGATATCATGAATTTGTACTTAGAGTAAGGTAGGTAACAGAAGATATTAGTAATGCCACTATTCTTTTAAGAATTTGTTCAATCGTTATCATCAATAGCTGAACATATAAATACATGATACACCACAAATCTTATACTAAGCACATCTAACCCCACATAGTTTTCGTCTTTTATAGTAAATATATTATCCACATTAGGCCCTATTGCAACATATTTATGTTTAACACTAGGCTATGGTCTACCGAGGACCAACCCGTCATTTTGACCGGTGCAGTTTTATTTGCCCTTTTTAAAATAGCAAGCAAATTTGAATGCATACCAGTTTAGTTAATATTATTTATACAGTTAGCAGTGTATCATTTTGCTTTTGTCTAGAGAATTACATGGTAAAATGAACAATTTTAAGCCTAAAAGTTAATCCAAATACATACGATAACCAAATGTGAAATGGACGACTTCCCTTAGAAAACAAATGTGTTTTAACATAACATTTTGAATACCACAGCATATAGTAGACAAAAGTTATAAACGTGATTTCGCTCATTCAAATCACCCGCAGCATCGTAGCACCTAACTGCCGCGAATTCAGCGTTGCCTATACATGATCCACAAACATACTTGCTGCAATTGATAGATAAATGCCTGCTCCTATTCTTCCCTCTGCATCCGCCAATTTGGCAAGGCTTCCAAATGTTGCTCCATTGAAGTACTGTGTTAGGAAGTGTATTTGTACCCTTGTGGATTTATATGCTGAAGGTAACTCCTGCTAAGTTGTATATGAACTGACGTCTGCTTACATTTTCACCTGTTACTTCCTAATAGAGAATCCATACATTACTAGATACCAAGGCCAACACACTGAAAAATACATGCATAAGCCACATTCTGCATCCATATTTCACTGTATACAGTCGAGCCATTTGATCAATGACATCAACGCCGTACTTGGTATTATTGTAGTACGCCACTGATTCTGGTACCTTTTAGGATGTTGTTTATTTATAGTAATTGTGTCATGCATTGAACTCAAAGGAAGCACATTTTTGTTCTTTTTCCCCTGATAGCATGTCAGAGTTATGTCACCTGACTTATATAGTGTGCAAAGGTTTGTAGCAGATTTTGCTGATTGAGGGATTTCCCTTCTACATTTCTTTAATGTGCTCACAATGCTCGTACTTTTACGCTTAAAACGTTCTGCAAGGGATTTGGTTGTGGAAAATTGTCACATGTAATATTTCTTCCTGCAAAAACATTAGGGCTGCATAAGACTCATTAGAACATGCTCTGCACGAGGAACACCTGTGGGGCGCTGCTCGTCTTTGCCCAGGTAAGGAAAACCATTCACCAGGTACTTTGAATTTGCATCAACTGCAAGCCAAAACTATATTCCAAATTTGTCCGGTTTATTGCTCATATATTGAATAAATGAGCATATAGCCTTGCAAGGAAACATTTGCTCATCCACAGTGATATTTTTACTTGGAATGTGACACTACAAGGAATTGGCAATAAAAGGGATTCGAGACAGGAGTAGCAACTGCAAAGCGATCTGTACTGAGTCTTTGAGAACGCGTGTCCTTGTTATCAAATCGCATAATCCACAAAATTTCAGCGAATTTGTTTCTGCTCATTGTGTTCCTGAAAAATGGTGGTCCCCAGGTATTCGACCATAACAATTTAAACGGAAAGCTTTTTGCCCCAATAACTCGTAAATACATAAGTGGTAGCACGAATTGCGCCACTTGGGCAATATAGCTTTCTTACTCATCGACAAAGGGTCTGCAGAGTGCCATGAACCAATCAGGAAGGGAAACAACAGATGTGGACAGATCCGAAGGCTATTGTTCACACTTCCGCACCCGTCAAAATGATCGATGGTGGACCTTCTAGCAGGAGTTGTTTGTATAAGTTTTTTAGAAAGGTCCATTATATTTTTGTGTTCTGCAGGAAATGAGGTAAACATTCCCGCGGGGTCAAGCTTAAACACGTGATTGTCATGAAACAAAAATGTTGTAAATATTCATTCAACCCGTGAATAAGACAGTATATTTGTATGTTTATCTACAAAAGTCAAAGTCCTAGGCCTACTCCCAAGTCTATGTATTCCAGTACTAACATGTGGCCTCCTTTTGATGTCCTGCGTCGTCTGTAATAAGTCCACGGTCCAAACCTCCTCCAAACCATGAAGGGTAAGGCTTCAACTTCCACCCCGAAGTAGCGTCATGAGGATTTCTGTCAGCATAAACAATTTCCTATGTATTCGCAAATGCCTCGTCATCAGTAATAGCTGACCAATGAGACACAAAAATTATAGGCCCAGTAAATTCTATTTTTGGAACCCTATTTTTCACATCCATACAAAATTCTCTACACTCTATTAAACGTTTAATCCGTCCGAAATTTACCTTAAACAAATGTACATAAAACTCTTCAAATACAATAAATTTATAACTCGAACCGAAGTCCTCCACAAAAATTTTCCAGGTTGCGGATAATAGGTGCTTCTCTTATATCTTCTAAATAACAAATCCACCATTGTAGATATTCCCACTACCACCATGTATATACAACTGCCTAGGTCGACATCCACTGCTATAAGCAATAATTTTTTTCCAGCAGTCGTAAACTTCCTTGCACCAAATAAATGCAGGACATCTTTCAACTAGTAGCAAAATAGGTTCCCCTTTTTTCAATTTTTGTATCTCAGCATGCACAACGTATAAGAATTTCCAGCAGTTACTGTGAACAATTATAAATGGGTCACATTCACAAGATGTTTCGGTCATGCTAGACCATTTCCGACACTGAAGAACTCAAGTCACTTTCATTTATGTTAGTATACAAGTCCCTATCTTACTTGCTAATATACTTCAAAACATTCTTCGTAGACTTTACATTCCAAATATCAGTTCCTATCTCCCAAATTGTTGGCATAAATTCCCTAAAAAACTGAATACTTAATTTTTTTCTCCCTAAATTCCAAAAGAGTACATAAATATTTCTTACCAATTCCGTGATTCTCTTCAACACTAACACAATATCCTGCAACGCCATCAAAAAGACAAAAAGTCTGCTATAACACAGTCATAATAGTCAATTTCAAAGTTACAAAGTAACAACTGCTGGACTTCCGCCTCCCAGTAAATCGCGCCGCCGCGCTCGTTGTTCTATGCGCGGCGGCAAGCCCATTCGTTATCTCTACCAAAGGCCGTCGCGTGTCACGTCTCGTCCTGTCAGCACTTGTCGAAGGTCGTTGCGCAACATTTTCAGACGTTGGCTACTCCAGCATTTTAACAATCAAAAGAGCTACAATAGCCAACGTTCCTGCAGCCCCTGCCCATGATGCTAACACTTAGACCTCCTTCCACTAAGCTTTCACCACAATTTTATTTGTTATATGTAGTTCTCATCCCCCGCCTTTTTTCACCAAATATTGGAGCTTCACAATATCTATAAAATTCCCCAATTTTCTTTTAATTTTCTTCTGTAAAATGTCTATTTACAGTTTACAATAATACAACAAACAGTTCAACTGCAAACCCTTGCAAAACCTAAAACTAGCAAGCACAATCCTGTCTCCATATCTTATACGACTGCAGCAAAATGCATAAAGAAAATATCCAAACGAACGTTTCTTCTCACCAACTATATCTTAGTCTTCTTCCCGTTTAGCAGGCATACTACAAATAGAAACAAAAATAAAAAAGAAAATCAGGGCTATCAAATATTGCAAATTATGTAAAATGGAAATAAAGGTAGATTCATCCATTACATTCTGTATGGAAAAATAGTGACACACACACACACACACACACACACACATATATATATATATATATAGTGACTGTGTGTTTGTAAAATTAAAAGTGCAGGTTGCAGAAATTAAAAAATGCTCTTTACTTCCGTAGAAAGAAACTTGTACTACTCTGATATCAGTAGCATGCCGTAACACACACGAACGCAATCTTCAAGTCCGTCTGCCACACGTCCACCCTGCACAAATGCAGCTCACTGACTGCCTCACCCCGAATTGGCTCCTAGGAGATCCAGCTCTGCATTTAGAAACGATCCGCTGTTTGGCGAAGCTTCTCGACACCTCTCGAGGCATCACGGTCTTTCACGATGGCGAGGGAACTGTCCAGATATTTATCTGGCTCTTTCTCCCCAATACGTCTCTCCTCTGCACGTGATCAGCACTGCGCACAGGCGCTGGACGGCCTGTAACTGTGGCTTGGGTGCTATCTGTCTTTTTCACTCCCCGCTTCTATCTCTTTCGGTGCTCGTCTACGATGCCTCGCGACTCTGCTCCCTCCTCCAGGCTAGCTGTCCCAAACAGTACCATCGTAGCGGGCCAGACGATCCAGGTGTACCACCATCTTTCCAGGGGGCATCTTCTGGATGCGGAAAACCACGTCCTTAGTTCTCTTTACCACCCGGTACCGTACTTGTCACGGCTGTTGAAGTTTCGGGCAGCGTCCCTTGGCCCGGGTAGAGCGGTACAACCAGACCAGGTCACCTTGCTGGAATCTTGGCTGTTAGCTTGCCTGTCGTACCGGGTCTTCATACAGTGGTTCGCAATCTGGATGTACTGACGAGCCATCACATGCATGTCGTGGAGATGGTCCGCCAGGATTGATGGGATAATGATCTGAAGATAGAACAGGAACTGTGAAGAGGGTAAGGTGCGGCCGCACATTGCGAACCAAGGCAAAATCGAGCCAGTTAGGTGGTCTCCGATCTCCATAGTGATTTGTAGGTTGGTTTGGAGCCCTAGCGGAGATGACCCTAGACGCTACGAAGTTGTGGAGTATGCGCCCACGGTGCTTGGTAATGGAGTTACAGTGGCAATGCTTGGCACTGAAGTCCCCAGCAGCAACAGTGGCAACTAGGGAGCTGAAGAGATGGTCCATTTCACAAGTAGGGGCGAGTCGGTGGAGCGTATACTGAGCATAAGTGCAGAGGACGATTGCTGGTGTCGACTTGGATGCCGGTGATCTCCAGATAAGTGGTTGCGGGGATAAATATTGGATGGTGTTGGATGGCACGCTCAATGTATATGGCAGTACCTCCTCTGCCATTGGCTCGATCAGAGCGATAGGAACACATTCCTGGGATGCCACATTTTATGAGGTAATAAATGAGTTTCCTGCACCAGTAAGATATTCACCTTCTACACGGACAAAAAGTTGGAAACTTCCACCAATTATACTGAGACCATTGGCATTCCAGAAACAGATCTTGAGTCCTGGGAATGTTATGTGTTGCTGGCGTCTAGTAATTATTGAAAATACAGAAGGTGAAGACTGGATAAGTACCATTTCTGGTGATGTTTGTGGAGATCTCGTGAGGAGAACCTCCATTAGAGAAGCTACAAATTTAATCTGCAACTGCGCAGGAATGCGATCGGTGACCTCACTGAAAGCTGTAATGTCCGAAATCCTTTGTCGATTCGAGTGATCGTTGGAAGATGATAATTGAGGTGAAGTGGCAGGTTTGGAGGATGCCAACCTTCTGGATGGGAGCTAATCGGGCATGGCCTATATGAGGCGATGTTGAGTAGTATTTCATAATTGTGGTTGAGGAAATTTTGGAGGTGCAGAAACAGGAGAAGAGGTTGGTGAAGGTGGCGTACGGTGAGTAGAACAGAGCTGACGTTCCTGCTGTTCGGTAGGGGTTCAAACAGATGCATTCCCTACGGCTGCGCCGTAGGATGGCGATTGCACTGGAGATCTGGTTTGGTGTCCTGGAAAACGAGCACCGTAAAGTGCCTTCTTAAAAACAGATGCATTCCTGACGGCTGCTGTGTAGGATGGGAATTGCACTGGGGATCTGGTTGGGTGTCCTGGAAAACGAGCACGGTAAAATGACTCCTTATGTAGCTCATTGGAGTTGGGTACACCGGGAGGAACATGAACTGGAATCCTTCGGGCCCCCTTGTTGCTTTCCACCTCATATCGTATATAGCAGATATGGCAACACTAAAGTTAAATGTGCCATCTGAAAGTCGGGGCGCTAGAGTACTGGATCGCGAAAGGCGATTGGCTGATTTCAGTTATTGTACAAATTGACAATTTATAAGGGTTTGATGTTGGTTATTCTGGAAATTTCTATGTGCAAGAAAGGAATCTGTTTAATGTTTCTGTGGATGGAAGAACATTTCATTTATCCTCAAGCTTATTCCAGGTACAGAGTAATGCGGATAATCATATTGTGACTTTGTGGGTTCGCAATAGTCCAATTTGCCGAAATTCTAAATGTTCTTTATTTACGTAGAGATACACTGTTCAATTCTCACGTAACAACACTACATCACATAACAACAAAATCTTCCAAGGTCGATGACAATAACAGCGTCCAGTTCAGCTCTCTTTGCAACTCTTGTTACACACAACTCAACTCACTGTTTTACAAAAACTGTCCTGCTCGCGTGTCACTTTCGTTTATATATCTCATTCATAATTCGAGACTCTTCCAGAAGAATAAAGAAACCGAGTATAAAATCACATTCCACAAGCGTAACTTAATCTATGCTGGTGAGTCCTTTATTACAGCTGTCTTTGTTGACGGCCCCTTTGTGTACAGTAGCCGCACGATCGTAAACTGCTTATGCAAGCTCTTTATTACGCTGAAACATTATCCGTCGTTTGTAATCTATTTGCATCGAACCTTTTATGTCCGAAGCCGCGACACTACTCCCTCCTCAAGGCTGGTCGTCCCGAACAGCACCATCGTAGCGGGCCAGACGATCCAAGTGTACCACCAACATCTTCACTCGGGGCACCTTCTGGATGCGGTAGCCTATGCCGTTAATCCTCTTCACCACCCGGTACGGTTCTTGCCATGGTTGATGGAGCTTCGGGCATCGTCCCTTGCTGCGGGTAGGGCGGTACATCCACACTAGGTCACCCTGCTGGAACCCTTGGCTGTTGGCTTGACTGTTGTATCGAGTCTCCATGCGGTCGCTCGCCTTCTGGATGTTCTGACGGGCCATCTCATGCATGTCGTGGAGATGTCTTCCAGGTTCTCCGCATACTCGGCTGCTGGCTGTTTTGCGTCTGGGGGCTTCCAAAAGCCGGATCAGAGGGGTGGCGTAACTTTCGGCCAAACATTAAGCTGGCTGCGCCATTCCAGTGGTATCGTGTGTTGACGAGCTATAGGCCATCAAGAACAGTGGCACCTTGACGTCCCAGTCTGGCTGATGGCTGGCCACGACTTTCCTCAGGTGCTCTTCTAAGGTCTTGATGTATCTCTCCACCATGCCGTCCGACTGGGGATGTAGGAGTGTTGTGCGGGTCTTGTTCACCCAGTCTTTCTAATGCCACCTTCATCAGCTTGGATTCAAAAGTGGTGCCCTGGTCGCTGTGGAGTTCTAACGGCAACCCAAATGGACAGAACACTTGCTCCACAAGGCAGTCTGATATTGTCTTTGCCTCCTGGTGCCGGATGGCAAACACCTCCGGCCACTTGGTGAAGTAGTCCACGACCACCATCAGGTACTTGTTGCCTCGGTCGGACACTGGTAATGGTCCAGCTATGTAGACGGCGATCATTTCGAATATATCTCCGACGTTGTACTGCTGCATGCGACCCCGGCTCCTAGTCTGGGGGCCGCGACTTGCCGTGCATACGTGACATTGACGGCACCATTTCTCAGCATCTGCTCGGAACCTCAGCCAATAGTAGCGCTGCCGAAGTTTGTCGATCGTCCGGTTTGCTCCCAGGTGTCCTGAGGTACCGGCGTGCACTTTCTCCAATACTTCCGGAACCTCACTTCGGGGAAGTGCCAACTGCTCCCTCTGCGTCTTCCCATCAGGCGATTCCTATACCCGGAACAGCTCCCGTAGGGTAAGGGATCCGTCCCTTTCAGCTGCTAAAGTGCGGGCGCTGCGGATCCTTAGCACTCGTGGTACCTCTGACGTTACTAGAGGAACCTCGGGCCGAAAAGCCGAGCCCCTACATCGGGAGTTGTTCGGATTGGGATGGACTCGAGGGGGCAGTGTGTTCCCGATACCCGTGGGAATCAGGTACGTCTTCGGACGGGGTTGAGGGAAGCCATGAATTCTCCCTGGTACTAGCCTGCAAAGCTAGTAGAAGGTGTGCTAGATCAGCAGGCGGCCCCACCGAGGTTGTTCGGTAGTCTTCACCTTGAGTGTTAACGCGCGTAAGTGGCGTATCCACTTCCATCCCGTCTTGAGTCCATAGGACCAGATGGGGGGGTTGTTAGTCTCTAGGTCTTGCCCCATGGAAAGCCCCACGGAGGACGCCGAGCGCCCTTTGGGACAGCTCGGATACTCCCTGGTCGAAGGAGGCTCAGGTCCAGTTCCTACGGGTTCAGGACTAATGGGAGTAGAACCTCTGGGCTAAACGCGGAACACGCCCTCTCTTGTCTTCAGTGAATCTCATTGGGCGCAGTACGACTTGCAGGTCGCGCTCCTCGGTGCCATGTCCTCCCAGGTCGGTCTTGTCCCTCCCTCCACTTCTCTCAAGAGTGGCCCAACGACGGCGTCCGCCAGCTGCTCCCTCCTCAGGCCTCCGCTATCCCAGCCATCCACAGGCACTGCCGTGACTACTCGGAGGGCTGCGGCACGCTCCTTCTCTTCCACTCTTGTGCACTGACCGCAGTTCTCTGGGCAGGGTCTTCGGGACATGGCGTGTGCGTTACAGTGGTTCTTCTCTCTCCGATGATCAGTGAAGCCGTACTTCTGCATCTTCTGTACCCAGCGTGCTGTCTGGCCTTCCAGGTTTCTAAAGCTTAGTAGCCACGTTAGGGCGGAGTGGTTAGTCCTCAGGTGGAATGGCTGACCATACAGGTACTTATGGAAGCGCTCCAATATCTTTACTACCGCCAGTAACTCTCCCCGGGTGACGCAGTAGTTCTTCTCTGCCTTGGATAGCGTCTTCGTCTTGCTGTAGTAGGCTATCACCCGCTCATGGCCGTCCTGGATTGGCGATAGGACGCCTCCAATGCAATGATCGCTAGCGTCGGTGTCCACAATGAAGGTGCCGCCTGGTTGTGGAAATCCCAAAATTGGAGCACTGCACAGGGTCTTCTTCAGGAGCTGGAAAGCGTCTTCGGCGTCATCAGTCCACGCATAAGGTCGGTTTTCCTCTGTCAGGTGGGTGAGGGGCTTGGCGATTTTGGAGGACCCCTTTATGAAGCGTCGGTATTAACTGCACAGCCCAAGGAAACTGCGCAACTATCGCTTATTCTATGGCCGAGGACAATCTGACATTCTGGGTTTTCTCCGGGTCTGTGGGCTCTCCGGTTGGCGAGACTATGTGGCCCAAGTAGTTAATTTCCTTGCGGAACAGCTGCAACTTCTTCTCGTTCTGCTTCAGTTTGGTCGCCTGCAGTCTATTTAGTACCTTGCTCAGGTTTTTAAGATGGTCTTCGAAGGCCTTACCGACGATGATGACGTCGTCCAGGTAAAGCAGGCAGGCGTCATAAGCCAGTCCTCTCATCACTGACTCCATGAGGTGTTGGAAGGTGGCTGGTGCGTTGCAAAGGCCAAAGGGCATAACTGTGAACTGCCAAAGCTCTTGGCCTGTCGAGAATGCAGCCTTTTCCTTGTCTCTCGGGTCTAGAGCCACCTGCCAGGAGCCCGACTTCAGGTCCAGGGTCGAAAACCAATGTGCACCAGCTAGGTGTCCAGAGTGTCGTTAATCCGGGGTAAGGGGAAACAGTTCTTCCGGGTGACAGCGTTCAGCTTCCTGTAGTCCACGTAGGAGCGTAGCTCGCCGTTGTTCTGCGTCATCAGAACCACAGCGGAACACCAAGGGCTACCAGACTCTTCAATCACTTCCCTGGATTTCATGTCATCTACCATATCCCGCACCGCTGCTTGTTTCGCCAGCGGAACGCGTCTAGGTGGTTGCCGAATAGGTCGGGCGTCTCCGGTATCGATGCGGTGAAGCACTTGGTCCCTGCGGCCGTAGTTGCTGTCGCCTTGGCTGAAGACACACTGGTATCGCCTCAGAAGTTGTGGAACTTTCTCCAGCTGTTCTGCGGTCAGGTGGTCGTCCGCCCTCTCCAATAAGCCTTCCAGCCGGGGCCTCAGATGTTGGGTCGGCACCGGCTCCTGTGTCTTATCGATTGCGGTTACGCTGACCACGGGCTCGCACGTCCCCAGCTCCGTTCTGGCTTGGACGTCGTGATCGGTATCTGCCAGGTTGAGCAGCCTCATTGGCACCTCCTCTCGGCACGGCAACAATGTCCTGGCTACACGTAGTCCGCGCACAGGCGTCTTCTGCTCCAGCATCATGCTCTTCGTCCGTTGGCCTTCCAGTCGCGCCGTCACCACCACCTCGGTTCTTGAGCGGACCACCACGTCTTCCTTCAGGACGACCCTGCAAATTCCCAGGCGCTCTTCAGGTTGCCAAAGTATCACTTCTTCTCCATTGAGCCGCAGGACCTTCCTGCCGACGTCGACCGTCGCCTCGTAGCTCCTGAGGGTATCCAGTCCTAGTATCACCTCCGCAGCAACCTTTGCGACTAACACCCACAGACGTACGGCACTCCGTCCCAAGGTCAAGTCCTAAAGGGCCTCCTCCACAGGCAAGGTGTCGCCCGATGCCGTATCAAGCTGGTATGGCCGGCTCGGCTTCCTGGTCGGCAACCGCTTTGCCACGTCAGGTCTAATTATGGCCAGGGCCGCCCTGGTGTCCACCAGCACGCGGCACGGCTTCCCTCTCACCCAACCGTCCACGATGAGGCTGTTATCCATACGCCGGCTGACGGCGCGCAGTGTCACTCGAGGAGATGGTGGTGATGGCGCCGACGTGCCCCTCTCCACGACGGCCCTTACTCGTTTTCCGATTGCTCTTCGTGGTGTGGGCAGTCTCTCTTCAGGTGTGCTGGCTGTCCACACCCCATTCCAAGGTGGCAAGGTACCTTGCATTCAGGACTTCAGCGGCCCGTCACTGGAGACTGGCTATTAGTTGTGCGGCCTCTTCCTCTGGTGACCATTTGTTGTACTTGGCCACCGTGTCGAACTGACGGCGGAAGACTTCGAAAGTTGTCGCACCGTCGTATGTAGAAGGTTAGACGCGCGCAGATGTTGTGTCAGGTCCCGGCAAGTCGACCTTTAAATCAGTTAACCTACTGCCGACGACGTCCTCCACCATGGCGTTCAGAGACTTCGTGTTGCTGTCGGCGTTTACCTCCAGGTTGTTAACGCTGTTCGCAAGGTCTTCGACATATTCCACCATGGCGTTCAGGGACTTGGCGTTACTGTCGGCCCTTTCCTCTAAATCGTTAAGGCGCTCGTCCACTTGACCCATCAGCTTGCCCAGCTCCGCGACGTCATCCCTTACGCCGGTCAACTGCTCTTCAAACTTTGCGGCGAGGCCCCCGTTTGCCGCTATAATTTCCCTGGTCAATTCGGTCTTCATTGCAGTCAGATTGTGATTTGTCTCCAGCTTTGCGGCCAGGCTGTTATTTGCCGCTTCTGTTTTCGCAGCGAGGTTGTCATTCGCCGTCTTCATTTCCGAGGTGAGTTCAGCTTTCATTTCCATCATCTTTTCCAATTCAGCCTCTATGTCGTCCCACTTCTGACACCAATTGTGACTTTGTGGGTTCGTAGAATTAAACGTCCAATTTGCCGAAATTCTAAACGTTCTTTACTTACGTAGAGATACATTGTTCAATTCTCACGTAACAACATTACATCTTCCAAGGTCGATGACAATAACAGCGTCCAGTTCAGCTCTCTTTACAACAGCACTCTTGTTACACAACTCAACTCACTTTTTTACCAAATTTGTCCTGCTCGCGTGTCATTAACCCTTATATATCTCATTCATAATTCGAGACTCCTCCAGAAGAATAAAGAAACGGAGTATTCTATCACATTCCACAAGCGTAACTTAATCTATGTCGGTGAGTCCTTTATTACAACTGTCTTTGTTGTCGGCCCCTTTGTGAGCATTAGCCGCGCGATCGTAAACTGCTTATGCAAGCTCTTTATTACGCTGAAACATCCGCCGTTTGTGATCTATTTGCGCCGAAATTTTTATGTCCGTTGCCGCGACAATATATTTGTGTTTAGAATTGTCATTATTTTTGGAGGGCTACTGTCAAAAGCTGTTGTACTTTAGGATGCTATAACAAGTTATTCAAAGCATTGGTGTGAAAAATTATACAGAAAAATAAAAGCTTATTGGCTTTATACTTTGCATTTATTTTCAGATACAATAATCAAGTGCTGAATTATCCAATATTGAACATGAACTTCATTGAATATCACAATCATGTTCCGTCAGTTGTAGGTAAAAACCAATAGTTATTGAAATGGGAACAGGTTATTGTATTTGGAATTTATAAATACTATATCCAATAAAGGAATAGTTGTAGTTAGAACATTCAAACCTGCAAAAGGAGGAACTTACAGCAATATGGACTTTCTAAAATGCCAATAATATTATGCAGCAGATACGTTAGAATACCACGAACAAAATCATTAGATTATTCCATGCCATTCTTGTCTGATAGAAGCCTTAATTTCTTTAGTATTTTTATGTTGCTGCACTTTTAATGATGTTAATTTTTGACATTGCAAAGATGTAATTTGTCATCTTACGCTTCAGCATTCCCTATGCTGTTACTACAGAATGTTATGTTAAAGCTTATTTGTAAAATATTCAAGTTTATAATTTCTGTTATTTACATCACTTGGTGCAACAGATGCAGTTTTATGTGACAGTGTTTATATTTTAAATGAAAAGAGTTACACGTGTTATTCATCTTATGCAAATTGTTTGAGTACACTAACAGATTTAACGTATCCGCTAATCTTACATCAGTTTAACAGGCGCTCAATAGACGTCAGATTAGGACAATGTCCCTTTGTGTCATCACTGGTCAGTCCTGCCACTTGGTGTATACACTCTTACACAGTATGGCGAGTTACCACATGACACGGTGTGTGCCGAAACAATGGCAGTTAGTGCAACGGACACTATTAGTAATCTCTTGTGTGAATATGTATTCAGAGTGTTTTTGTTAATGTGTATAACGAGTACCTCTGAGGTGTGACACACCTTCGTGTGTTTATTTTGGCACGATCGAAGTGTCACAGCAGCCATATTGCAAAGGAATACTGAAGGTATCGAGTGACAGCATACTGCCTCAGATTTGCCACCAACGCCAAGCTTCGTCCCACAGAAAGAAAAACGGGTGAATTAGATCTTCAGGAGTTACGTTTTGGACTATATACGTGTATCAAGTGCGCCCAGGCGTCAGCATATGGTACAGAAATTAATACCCTTAGGACTACAAAAACAATTAGTAAAAAAATTAAGCTCATATCCTTGAATCCATTCCTCTGCGAACAAGACATACTTCGAGTTGGCGGCATATTACAACAACCGGAGCTATCTTTCACTCAAAAACATCAAATAATCTTGCCCCCAAAGCACCATCTAAATTGATCATCGAGAACGAACACAGACGAATTTTAGACGCTGGGTCTCAATTGCTACTGTGGGATTGATTACACAGGCCCTCTATACATAACATCAGGCTCTCGTAAAAACAGTGCAAAATTTAAATCTTATGTATTTATTTTCACATGTTTGGCTACAAGAGCTATTCACCTGGAAATTCTTGCTACTCTCAAGCGCTTCATTTCACGTCGAGGGATACCTGCTCATATATAATCAGACTATGGCAGAAACTTCGTAGGCGCTGAAAGAGAACTTCTGGACTTGCAGATTGTTCAACTAAGAACAGCATCAACAAGGAATCTCAAACTTCGCCAGCATTGAAGGCATTCAGTGACGCTTCATTCTGCCTCAGGCACCGCGCTTTGGAGGAATCTGGGAGGCTGGCGTTAAATCCTTCAAGCATCATCTTCGTCGAGTGATTGGCACGGCCTCTTACCATCGAAGAACTAGCAACACTTACTATACAAATCGGAGCTTGTCATAACTCAAGGTCTCTAGCTCCCCTTCCGATAATCCTAACATCACCCCAGGTCATTTTCTAATTGGAAGACCTATCACTACCCTTCCCGAACCAGATCCGAGTAATGCACAGCTGAATGCTCTTTCTAGATGGCAGCAACTACTAAGGCAGCTCCAAGGTTTCTGGAAGGCGTGGTCAACGGACTACCTCTGCCACCTGCAGCAGAGGAGTAAATGGACACAAGCACTAATAATGTGCAACTAGGCACATAAATGATCGTCAAGGAAGACAACATTCCCCCTCTTTGCTGGAAGCTCGAAGTAATTGATCAGGTCCATCCTGGTACTCATGGGCTAGTACGTGTTGCAACTATTCGTACTTCTATTGGAGTAATTAAAAGACTCATTTCAAAACTATGTCCTCTCCCCGCGTCTCTAGATGTCTGAACAGTTGCGTTTTGTCTTGCAATTATTTTCATGTGTGTTTGTTTTTCTTTCGTGTGTGAAAAAAGTATTTAATACTTTTTTGGTGGATGACAATACTCCATCTGTCGGGACACCTCCCGAACCTGTCATGAAGTCTGAATTAACTTTACCTCACGAGTTGCTCCTCCCACATGTATATACAAAAGTTTTTTTCGGGTCTAGTGCCCACAATACTGCAGCTTCATATATAATACGAGTAATTCCAAAGCATGAGTTAAAAGATGGAACGAGTGCGCCATCTAATACAAAGATAAACATTTTACCAACACAACTATTGCCAGACCTTATTCTAAACGTCACACATCAATGCAATAAAACCTTTCTAGTAATATGAAAAAATTCTCTTCACATGACTCCTTCAGCATTCTTTACCAAACTATTTTCGCAATTATTCCTCTGTCTACTTCATGTTAATTTTGTTTAGGTATAAGGGAGTATGTCAATACAGTAAATCATACATAACTGATAGTTACATGTTTTAGAGAGCTGATAGCTAAATGATGTCTTTGAAGTAACTCTTTATGTACACCACAAAAAGATAAATACATATTTTGTTAAAAAGTATGCATATATATACATTAGCAATAACAATATTCTGGAAACAGAATCCAACGGATTTCTGAGACATTTACGTCGAAATGTCAGGGTCCGTGGGTGGGAGCACGAAGTGCAAGCTTGGGAGGTCAAAATGGCCAGGTTGCACGTCAAAGATGGTGACGTGTGGAGGCACCACAGGCTTCGGTTAGAAACCGAAAACATAAATACACTTCCCCAATCCATGGAACACAAGGCCAGGCCTTTGACAAACCGCCACACCCCCGCAGACCGCCTCAACTTCAGCTTCCGAGGTCCAGGAATAGAGTGCACTAACTCCGTCCAATACCTGTGTTAAATTGGATAGAGGTGTAACCTTCCATCAAATCAAGGATCCCTCGGCTAAGGGGCGGGGGGCCATTGCTTCCCTGTATCCAATGCTGGGGTCGAGTTCGATGCCGGTTGGCCTGAAGTTGCACTTCTTCCGAGCGCTGGTAATCCCGTTGATGTTAAATGCCTGCGAGATCTAGGGCATGGACGCAGAGAGCTTGCTGGCAATGGTTTCAACGTGCATTGAATATAGGACTTCGGTCCATCTATTCTGTGGGTCGCTTTTTCCCACCAGGTTGCTTCATGAAGCCTCGGGGCTTCCATACATGGAGCATGAAATTAGGCATCGGGCATCAAAATGTTTCGCAACTTTGCCATCGCATAAAAGCGCCCTAGTTAGATCTCTGGGAGATTATGAAACCACTAGACGCCGATTTAGGCAGTTCCAGGAACCCCGCCTGGCTTTCGGGCGGCCAATAACAAAGCAGCCAAAGCTGAGCTCCACATAATCCCTCTAAGCTGTTGGCATCAAAATTTCAACCCAAATTAAAAATGTATGAAATAGAACACCAGGGTACATAAGATTTTGCAATTTCCTTTCAACCCGGAGAACATAAATGTTATCTCAGAACAATATTCTACCTAAAAACCACACATTATCCTACAAAATATTTAAAATGCTGTGGTAAATCCCTTAACGGGTGGGCAGGCAGCAAAAATTTTCTGGCTTTATACAGCCTGCCAGCACCACGGACAGCCGCCTCTCACTGCATTAGTTTTGTAGCTAACTCAGAGTTACCTTTGATTCAGCGCATTTAGGCATTAATATAGTGGGGTTGGGATTTCATTACGGAGGGGATTCGCTATGTAGGCCATCATGCTGGGCCCATTGCTCCTACACCCCCAAGTGGGGCCACCCCCGGGAGGAAGGACGAGGCGAAGGAGACAGAGGGCGGCATACCCAAGGAGCGACGAAAGTACAGAAGTGAAAATGGCGACGAAATGGAGGGACAGGAAATTCGGGGGATGTAATTGACCTACCCAGCATTCACCTAGTGACCCGGGAAAACCCCCGAAAAACCCATGGGTCAGGTAGGTCGGTCACGGGAATCAAACACGGGCCTCCCAAATGCGTGCCACAGACGAAACCACCTGTGCCATCCCGCTCGGTCATTGATATAGTAACAGCAAATCCAGAGAAATTGCTAAATTTGAACTCATTTGGTTACAGTATTATGTTACTTAGGTTATGACAGATAAATTGCTGACTCAGTGACTTGTTAATATTAGCAAATAGCAATAAGATTCAGACACAACTTAATTGTTCAAGTTACTTTACTTCCTATGGTTATTAAACGAATAAAGGAACCGGTATATGTACAGTTTATTTAGATTTACTATTGAACACAATGTGTACATAAAAAGTTCACTGAAAGATCTGATAATTTACAAAATAGTTCATTGGATGTGTCCTAGCAGGACAGGTAATTAGCTGATGCGACACAACTTGCAGGTCTCTGCATGGTGGAATCTTCGTTGATCGCAAACACTATGATGTAAGCCGTGTTCCGCAGTCCTGGCGAACACATGCCGGATATCAAAATTTGGATCCTTCCGTTCCTCTGCGGGCGTCTGGATCTATTGTTAGAGCTTTCGCTCCCTCTCTCCAATATGGTCCTCGTATGCTTAGTTTATTTAACACTTCTGGTACCACTCATAGCAAGTAGTTTAAAAATCCCTTCTTTATTCTTTAGAGATCTAAATTCCTTTAATTAATTTTGAGCCATGTTGACCGCTACTACTGACTTGTCAAACGTATTTCACTTTTGGGAAAACCATTTCCTTGAACCAAATCCAAAATTATTAAGATGTGATAAGCCATAAGAAACTGATAACGTGGAGAACATCTTACCTAGTTTGCCTGAGAGAAGACCACAGGCAAAATCCCCTTACACCCGGCACTTGGAGGCTGAAAATGAAAGCAAGAACTCCTGAAACTAGTCCCTCATAAAATTAGATGTACCTACGTGACGTAGTGTGAAAAACAGAGTGCAAATAGTTCAATGAATTAATTTTAATATCACTATTACTAAACTCCTACAAATATCTTGGTATGTTTCATGCACATTCCATTTCATTTATGACATGACCCACCTTGTACAGTGGCAGTAGCTCTTCCTTGACCTAGATCAACATCTCAAGCTGTTCAAGTAGGATGATTTTCTTCGCTTATCAGCATCAAGGAAGCGACTTTTGATGCATTCCTTCTTGCAAAACAATTCTTCTTGATAGACTGTACCAAACCAAAGAAAATTACGACAGAATAGAGTGCTGTTTGAAACAAATAAATTGCAGATGGATACAGGGACAGAGGAAAGCTCATCAAGTGCGAGAAAACTGTAGCATTAGCATCTGGTGCTCCCCAACTTTACGTATTCCAAATGTGCTTTCATCTAGATTTTGGAAATTTACCATGTACTTCTTACCAGTGTTTGATAATCAATTGTTCATTGTGGATCTGTAGTGTATCTATTTCCGGTATAATAAACAATTTCTTATATATAAAATGATCACGTTTCGTTATTATTACATGTCTAATATTAATATATACTTGGTGTTTCGAATACCTTTGTAATGTCACCGTGTGCGGTACTCTTCAATCATCGAAGGTAACAATAACCCACAAACAACTGCCGCTCCTAAAACCTAACGGGTATTTATACCTCCCCAGCAATTCGCAGACCTTCCAAGAACTTCAGTGGCAGCAACAATGGGCAGAATATTCTGGAGCCTCTTTCTGTCTTTTTCTCTTCTTAAAGTGCCTGGCTCCAGCCTCTGGCAGCAGCACAACAATGCCACACAGTGACAATATTAACCCGATGTTTGAATTAGATTTTCAATTCACTGAGTCTCTCCATTAAATGTGATCAAACCAGGCATCTCATTTTTAAGTAATGGGTGATCCAATCATTTTATATACATATACTTTGGCCAGGGTTAGCTCATATGTTAAATAGTTTTCCAAAAGAAAGCAGCCTCTAATTTTCTTTCACGTACATTAATTGGTAATTTACAGGCAGGTGTCTACTGTTTATAGATAACTGATGGTGTTCCTTGATTGGTGTCATGCATATCTTGGCTTTGTATAATGTACTACCAGGTGGTGCTTTGCTTTTCAAGAGAACTTCAATAGTACGAGACATGTGTTTTTACCTGCTGCCTTGCTGTAAACTAGTTCGCAACCGATAACTCTCGACAATGTAACATTCAGCATCACATAAAGTTTTCTGGTATTTTGCTGTTTAACTAGACTAAATTTATGGAAGTCTACACATGATAGAGCATTAACATGTAATGACCTTCAATTACATAGCACTGTATTCGCTCATTATCTTGTTTATAGAACAGTTAAGTATTAGTAATTTGGCATGGAGTAACAAAAATAAAAACTCAAATAAAGCAATTGGCAGCTGTGTGTCTACTATGAAAGATTAGCTTCTTATATATCATATATGCAAATGTAAATCAGCATTACAGCCGCCTGACACAAAGAGATTCTAATTCGCTCTTTTCGTAACAATATTCAACCATATTATACATGACTCATGAAACATCTAAACAGTGCATATACATTCTCGCGATGTACATACGATAGGCTCAAGTAAAGAACTATGTTGTTACACATTACTTCCAATACGCTTTGTTATGGAGTACCAATTGTAGTTTGTAGTTATTACTGTGCTGCCATTTATTTTCTCCCCTTATCTTTTAGTTGTTACTATGTATTTCTGAAATAAAAATGTCACAGCACAATTAATGGTTTCAGAAGTTTCTTTTAAGAAAATCAGGAAGATAAGATGGGTGGGGGAGTTCAACAGTAATGATATCAACCGAGGGGGATAACTTAAGCAATTTCGTCTGCAGCCCACATTCGGGAGGCCAGGTTCAAATTGAGTGGCCGACTTACGTAACCCTTGGGGCTTTTACCGGGTTTTCCAGGGTTGCCAGATGAATACTGGGTAGGTTAATTACATCTGCCGAATTTCCTGTCCCTCCATTTCATCTAGTGGTCTCTTTCAGGCTAGAAGTGTTGGCAGCTTTCTAAGCACTGCATGGCAGGATGATATGCTCCTGGTAAACATTTCCTCCTTCGGTAGGACGGTTTGCTGTCTCCTGGCTGACTTTGTGGCCACTTCCAGAACACGATGGATGAGATGCCAGTTGTTCTGGCCTGCCGGGGAGCTTCCTCGTGGTAAATAGTAGGGGCCTGCCCTCTGTACTAAAGTGACTCCTGTGTGTGTTGCCCTATCTCCCCTCGCCTCATCCTTCCTGCCAGGGATGCCACAGTTGGGGCTGAAGTATAATAAACCACAGCTTTCGGGACCAGATCTGCTCCCTTGTAATCTAAGGATCATATTAAGTTAACTATGAAAAATTTTCCTGTCTAAACAAATGAGAGTCCTGTAAACAATCTTTATTTCATGAATAAATTAAAAGGAATAAACTTTAAATATACTTCTAAGCAAGTCAGGTAAACTATAAACATTGTCTTTATCTGTACTTTCTGTCCAAATATGAGTTTATGCTGAGAGAATTGTAATTAATCTGGGCTGGAAAAAAATAATGAAAGTTGTGCTAACATCACAAAGACAACATTCAAGACACATAAATGAACTCTTTCAGTACTAGAAGATATGCAACACTATATTGACAGTTCACTTAGGCACAGGAAGAAAACAAGGAAGAGATTTTATTTAGTAGGGTAGAGAAGTGTTTTATATATACTTCATATAATTATAACAATACATGGATAAATATATAAAACCTCTGCCTAATGTAGGTGTCATAAAGTCTGAAGCATGAGTTATTTAGAAAATATTTTGCAACCTTTATATGACCAATTTGGAAAGTAAATGCTTACCATCTCTTTTAGCAGGATTCTCTGAGAGCACGTACAGCGAACTTCTCATTATACGACATTCACGGCATGTTTCAACATAGACTTATCACCAGATATAATTCCTTGTGCCCACAGCTGTATAAGTTCCTTACGTAATTATAACAATGTGCAACAATAAGATGGCTTTCTCTATCAAATTTATTTTCATATTCAATTTGTGCTTATCACATAAATGATTTAGCAGTAATTATTGTACAATAAATAATTAAAACATGATGTATATATTGCCACTTATTTCAATCCATTCCTCATAATAAACAACAGGATGTACAGTTGCCATTGAGCTGCAACCTGCACAACAGAACAATAATTACAAAGCACTGCGGCCTCAATGTGGCCACTCATTTACATTTTCTTAGAGTACTGCCCTTGAATATTTGATAATGGTTTCTAAAGTGTAATGATCCAGAGAGCCACTTCTTAGAACTATTGTCTTCAATCATTTACAATGCAACATAAATCACATATTTTACCTGCCTTTGGATTGGGAGAGGACAAAATGTCTCTCTTTATAACTAGAACCATTACTTAGGGTTAGATTATGTGCAGAGTGATAAAGGTTTCAATGTCTCTCCTCACTGCAACCTTCTACCAATATATCTTGATTTTTTTTAAAATTACGTCCTCCAATGGTAAGTCATATCGGACAAATTGTATCTTGATGGTTGTTAAGTAGCGTAAGATTGCATTGATGCAATTTAACTAGGTATTTAAAAAACACATCTTAGAAACTTCACTCTTTTGTAAGCACTCACGCACTATGTGGTTCAGTTGGATTTTCTTCTGTGCACATTAATTTCCCTATCTTCAATAGATGACCTATAAGAGCGCAATGTCCAATGAGACCATCTCAGCTCCCGTTTGGTGATCATGAGGATCTCTTTGGTTCTTGTAGCTGATTAGAGCAATTTAGTCTGGTTTAAGTTTGATTTATGAGTCACTATGTTTACACTCAAACTTCACTTACTTGTTGTTGAGATACAAGTAAGTGAAGTTTGAGTGTAAACATAGTGACTCATAAATCAAACTTAAATATGAAGAATACTTCACTGTTAATAATGCTTCTGCTTTTAATATTTAGTCTGGTTTCCCCGATACTTGACCTTTTTCTGTCCTGTTCCTAGTTTTTAACCCTTTGTTTAAGGAACAGTTCTGAAACTCAACAGAAATGTTTAAGACTTTTATGAGGATTCTGCTTTTGGTACAGAGTGCCCTATTGTCATGTTTTCTATCGAAGATACACAGTAAGATGAGACAAAAGCAGTAAGATTGAATATGATTGAAGATGTAAACAAGTATTTAAGTTAATTGATGGACATTAATCACTTCACACTAGCCATATATAGGCTACGGTTTTCAATGGATAGTCAACTTGAAAAATTACATGCCATGGCTGGAATTTGAACCATGGATCTCCTGTTTTCCGTCCAGTAGCTCAATGGGTTAGAACGACTGGACAGAAACAGCAGATCTGTGGTTCAAATCCTGGCCATGGATTGAATTTTTCAAGTTGACTGTACCCATGTAAACAAGTGTTTATGAAATCAGAATTTCTTTGAAGATAAGTGAGGCTTTTTGAAACGTAGAGTCAGACCGCCTGCCTCGGTAGCGTGGTGGTAGAGTGTCTGCCTCACGTTCAAGAGGTCCCGAGTTCGAATCTCGGTCAGGGTGAGTTACCTGGATAAGGTTTTCTTCAGGGGTTTTCCCTTATCCTGAACGACGAATGTCAGGTAACACTAAGCTCTATGAACCATGGGCTCATTTGAGCATCATTTCACCCAATTCATTCATCATCCGATATGACTTAACGTTGGAGGACGTAAACTTACAAAAAAAAAAAAAAAAAAAAAAAAAAAAAAAAAAAAAAAAAAGTACAGTCAGACTGAAAAATCCAATGCCATAGCCATGATTTGAACCACGGAACTTCTGGTTTCCGTCCAGCCGCTCTACCATTGAGTTACTACGGCCAACGTGCTGATATGACATTAAATTCTCCAACTGGCTCGTGACAGTGGTTAACTATGAAGCCCGGGCCTTAAAGTACTTACATGTTGTAAGTCACCATTAAGGTAGTTGTCTCATGTGTTTATGAGAACGCCTAAGTGGTTTACCAGGAAAATACGAGTCAGTTGGAGAATTTAATGTCATATCGGCACGTTGGCCATAGTAGCTCAATGGTAGAGCGGCTGGACGGAAACCAGAAGATCCGTGATTCAAATCCCGGCTATGGCATTGAATTTTTCAGTCTGACTCTATGTTTCCACAATTTAGCCTACACACGGTCAGTGTGAAAGATCAATTAATTTCTATTAAGTGAAGCTTTTGTTATATATAATTGCAGTTTTGTAGTATGTGTTGCTTCATTATTTATGTAAATGTTTGAATAATTTTTTTTGGTGAAAAGATGTCTTGTTTATTTTATAAGACCCCAAGCACAACTCGCACAATTACAGCCTAGGAAGTATGGGTGTTCAGAATAATGCACCCAACATGTTAAAAAACTGTCATGTGAGAGCTATGACGGAATGTTTACTTAGGGAGATGGTTGGCTGATATGACTATGTGCTTGATAGGTTTGAAATGACTGATTTAACATAGGCACTATTAGGTCACAATACTGAACATCTTATTCACCTGGTAGTGGAGCTTTGCCATGGAAGGACTCGCGTCTATTTGTCATTAATGTTGTCCAAAATAGCAACTATATTTACAAGTTTATTTTTAATCTCATCCTTGTGTATTGTAGATGTGAAACATAGTCCTAGTACTATACTCCTCCACAGGAGAGAAAGTCTCCGAGGGGCGAGATGCAGGGGATTGCCCGAAGGTCCCCAAACCCTCCCAGGACAGGTTTATGACACCCCATGTCAGTACAGTTACAGACCATTCAAAAACATTCTGATGGCTTCTACTTTTGTGAATGAATCTTCTCGGCTTTCATGTAGAGTGAATAGGGCGCATGTTTTTTTAACGGTCTGCTCCTTGTATAGCAAGCGTTCTCTGCCACATTCGCTGTCCTTGTCCCACAGCACATTCCTTACAGGGATTTTCTTTGTGTTGCTATACTATACATAGCAGAACATTGAGGGGTATTGACCTTCAGTGTCACAGTGATGAATTCTGCTATCTTGTTTATTAGAACATTGAAATGTTTCTAATCTGGCATACAGTAAGTGATGAAAGACTAACTGATCACTAGGCTGTCTGACATGACAGATTAATATATCAAGATAGGAAAATGTAAGATGCCATTTTAGCTGCACATATTGTCATCGACACAAAGCTATCTTGACTCCCTCTTCTTCCTCCTTATCACAAAATTTCTACAGCAAAATGACTTCTCGTGCCTGCCATTCTGTGTGGTAGATATGATTGCACCTAACAATGTACCTACACATACTGTCTCGCCATGTATGTACGATAGACTTGGGCAAAAATCTGCCATTTCACATTCCTTCCATACTACACTAGTGAGCTTTCTTATCCTTATGTATTAATCTATGTTGTTTCAAAATGCTTAAATAAGTAAACCTCTTCTCACAAATTTCAGATTTTGGAGCTTTTATCCTCGTGGATACAGTATAATTTTTCAATTGACACAACTACATCAACCTCTTCTCAAATTCTGCATTTGCTAGGTTTTTCACCTTCATAGATCAAATTATCAGATTTCAAATGTGACAACTGAGTAATACTTGTCACAACTTTCACATCTGTGAAGTTCTTTTTTACCTTAATGGATTAAATTATATTGTACTAAATTGTTTCACATTTGTGAGGCTTTTTACATTCAGGACCAAATTATGTAACTTCAAATGTGACACCCAAGTAAAACTCTTCTCAAAATTTCACATTTGTGAGGCTGTTTATCCTTGTGGATCAACCTATGTTTTCTCAAACTTGACAAATGAGTAAACCTCTTCTTACAAATGTCACAGCTGACAGCCCTTTTACTTTCATGGATCATTTTATGTGATTTCAAACTTGACAACTGAGTAAACGTCCTCTCACAGATTTCACATTTGTGAGGTTTTTTACCCTCATGTATCAAGTTATGTCTTTTCAGATCGCAGCTCAAGGTAAACTCCTTCTCACAAATTTCACATTTATGATCCTTTTTACCTTCATGTATCAAGTTATGTCTTTTCAGATCACAAAAACGAGTAAAGCTCTTCTCACAAATTCCACATTTATGAGGCTTTTTACCTTCATGGAACAATTTATGTGATTTCAAACTTGACAGCTGAGTAAACGTCTTCTCACAAATTTCACATTTGTGGGGTTTTTTACCTTCATGTATCAAGTTATGTCTTTTCAGATCACAGAACCAAGTAAACTCCTTGTCACAAATTCCACATTTGTAAGACTTTTTACCCTCATGAATCAAATTATGATTTTTCAAATTGCTCAAATCAGTAAATGTCTTCCTGCAAATTTTACACTTATGAAGGATTTTGCTACTTTGTTTCAATAAAGCCCTAATGCAACTGTCATCCCCATCACTACGTTTACTAGGCAGTTCTGAGTTATCTTTTTCTATTGGTGATGTTTTTGTAACATTGCTTTCTTCAATTTCACAGTCAGAACCATTCCTTCCGTAACTGATCCTTGTGTCTTTCCATGAGGATGCCACACAGAGTGATGAACCTTCACTGGTATTCACAGAAACTGCTTCTGTGCATAATCTGAAAATAAAAGCTTTTCGGTAACAATCCTCCACTGTAATTACAAATTCTTCATTCAGTATAGTCATTTTACATTCCATTGTTTCAAAGAAGCTATGAACCTTGTGACAAACGAGACACCAACAATTACTTAAGTGCTTCAAGCAGTAAACAATAATCCCAAATTGCCTTACTTTACAAAACCGAGCTTCCACAACATTCTTCACAACATAGGTTTTGAATTTGTGAACAGAAAGAGCAAAAATATAATTGTAGAGCGTGAAAATATGAGCATTTTTTCAAATCTTGATAGAGCACAAATTTTGAGGAAATTAGTTATATATGGGATCAGTATATTTTCGATACCAATTGGTCTGTGAAATCAAATTTTGTATAACTTGATATTTGCCATATGTATAGCATGGTGAATCATAAGCGCTTATTCATAACTCAATAAAGCGCATGCATAGTGGTTTTACAAAACTCGATATAACACAGTCTAAATGAAAAGATTTGCCACCTGTCGAGACCCGTCACTCACCTACCTAATGATAATTTGCAATACTCTGTTTGTCTTACCTTGCTTTCCTGGAATTAAATACTATACAAAAACCATATCATTATTTCAAAGCCTTCCCCCTGCTAAATAATATAGAGAGTGATCCATTTGTTATTATCACTGCACTTTTCTGATTTGAAGGTAAGAGAATGACAATACTACTTGGTATGCAGTTTTTATCAACAAACTCTGTTGTCACATACTCTTTCAGAACCTTTTATCAACATTGCTCTCAAATCAGCATTACAAGGACCTAACAATCAAACACATTCCACATTCAGGATAGCACGACATAGTGCGGCATTACTGCAACATAGGCCATTGCTCAAAACCATTGTTTATCACACAGTAAAGAATGTTTTATGAATCACTTCTACAACTGTGTCACATGTTATATACATAGAATGAACCAATCTCTCGAAAGAAAAAGCTAAGTCTTGGATGAAAGTGCAGAGTTTGAATCCCCAGTGACTGAATCTGATGGTGGCAGGCAAAATAGAAGAAAATGTCTTGTTCAAGCTATTAAACCTAATAATAAAGAACCACCCATAAAATGTAATTATGAAATTCAAGATTATCGATTGAAGTCCATAAAGAGGTGAGGTAAGGAATGCAGAGAAGATCTGACATATGAAGACATAAATGATTTACATACTAATGTAAAACATCTAAATAAAGTGGACAAGACAAATTCCTGCTTAAATAATTAATTCTCCAAAATGAAGGAAAGTGAAGGAGGAAAATTTTAAAGGAAAACAACCTGTGAGTATTAAATATAGCATCAAAAAGAAAAATGCAGATGTTTTATCAATCTGTTCTGCAAGTTTTCAGGGAATAGCAGGCATGACTGAGGATAGACTGTCCCTCTTTACATGAAAATTTTATTCTATGGCGAATTCACCTAAAGAAAATTGAGGAGGAGACAGATCTGGTGCAAAGGACAAGGAGCTTATCACTGCTGTGAAAAATGATATTAAGGGCTACAGGTGCAGAGGATGCCACTAGAGTAGATGCAAACCTTCAAGGAACTATAGGTGCAGAGAATGCCACTAGAGTAGATGACAACCTTCAAGGAACTACAGGTGCAGAGAATGCCATTAGAGTAGATGACAACCTTCAAGGAACTACCTACCACCAGAATTAAATATTTAAAACAAAAAAAAACAAAAAAAAAACAAAAAAATGTGGAAAATGTTTTGAAAAAAAAAAGAGAAAAGGAAATGCTATCCACATGCTCATTATCGAAATAGAAGTTTATTTTTTTATAAGTGTCTTATAGGTGTTTTTACATACCACACACTGATACATGCTCCACATGCAAGATGGGACCAATTTTCATAAAGTAGGAGACAGATTTGGAGAAGATATCAAAATAAGCTTACACATTACTTACTAGTTTAATCACTTTGTATTCTTAAATTTCTGTATTTATTAATTTAATAATTTTGTAATATTTTATAAATGTGACAGTGTTGATTTAGTCATTTATTAAATTTGTATAATGTGCGTACAAATGAATTATGAAGAAATTAAAATAAAATAAATAATAAAAACAATAAAACTAGTAGCAAATTAAGGTTCAGTCAAATTCGCTTGTTTCATACTCCATGTCCTCTTATCGAGTTTTGAAAGAAAAAAAAAGTTTTTAACGGGGCAAAACTATGAAAAATATGGTTATCCTCTAGGAGTTTCACTGTTGTCTGAAATTGTCTCATGATGTTCATGTGTAATAACAGGCTATGTACTAAAAAAAAATGTAAAAATGTGATTTCTGTAACAGCATCTTTTTGTCCTCAATTGAGTTTTGAAAACTGCTTCTCATATATTGCTGTGGCATTTGAATTATCATAGGAAAATTTTGGAAGTGGAAGTCATTTAAGGAATTCATCCATTGTCAGATTTCAATTAGGTAAGCAACTTTTCTTTAGTTGCATGACAGCAGAACTTTCAAGTCATTGACAAAGTGGCTACACACAGTTATTTAGCACTATTGTTCCACAGAACTACTTGTGCTTTAATTTATAAATGAGGTGACGTTATGTGAATAAATCAAATATTTAAGTAACTGATTCAGTCACTGTTTAATTTACAAAAGGAAAAATATATTACACAGTACACGTACCTTTGCATTTAATGTTAGTGTGTAAGTGCTATTGCATGAGCTACTCAGAAACTGAAGACAGAGGAAAATTTTGCATATAAATTTGAATGCGGACAAGTTTGACACGGGAATAAAATATCATGAATATTTCCCCAATCGCAGTGATAAATCATAAACTCACAACTGGGAGAACATATTAATATGGAAACACAGAGATTGATTAATAAACTCTGAAATTATTGTAGTAGACATTTTGATAAAGAAGTTTATTGTACTCCCACAAGAAAAGACTACAGCCGATAGACCTTCTAGATTGAAAATGAAAGCAACAGCTTCCAAAACCAGTTACTCAAAAATTAAAAGGTGACAAAGTGTGATGAAAACTTACTACTACTTGGCTCTAATTAATCAAAAATTGCCCATTACCGGAGTAATGTACTTAAAAGGATTAATTCTTTAAGGATTAATTCCTCAATATAAATTTACTACAAATAGTTTTATGGATCACTCTAGAAACAGCCTAGTTTGTTACTAAATGTCCACAAATATTATCTAAAATGATTTTGTTCTGATATTTCAATTTTAAGTACAGTAGACTTAAACTGCATGATTCCTTTATTATGTATGTATCCTGGCTTAAAGAAATACAATTTATAAAATTCAAATATTGATTTCTGCTTATTGCTGCTGTATATACAAAAATAAAACTTCCATTAAGCTGTACTAGTTAATATAGGTACTTGTTTTAAGTCAACATCCTCCAACATAATTCACATGTGAATAAACTGATGCTGAAATGAGCCTAATCTCTGTTTCATATAACCTTGCCCCGCTGTCATGTATCATTCTGCATGTAACTACCTTCCCCCTCACCCTAATTGGCTACTGCTTTCACGCCATAAGCCACAGACGGTGCCTTCCTGTCACATTTAAACCTGCAGTAAATGTCATAATAATTGCCAGGAAGATAGATAAAATCATACAAATAAGAATATGAAGGCATGCAAAAGTACAAGTTTATAATGAAACTGAGCAAGTTGAAACTGAATGAATGAGCAATGAAACTGAAACAAGTTTATAATGAAAGGCCTTTGGCCTTTTCCACTGGGATTTTTTAAACCAGCACACATACCTTACAAAAATGCTTGTCTTTCAGTCCTAAAAGTTGTGTCACGCCATACTTGTCATGTGTCTTTCATTCACCCAAGTGTCGTCAAGGTAGTATATTTTGCGACTTGTATCCTGGTACAGTCTGATTGTCCTTAAATAACGTCTTCGCCACACAGCAATATCGCCTCTGGAGTGGTAAGTTTTCCTGTTGTCTCAATTTCATGTCGCGATGTTCCTACACATCTAACACACCTGTAAGTTCAAAGCACAGCTGTTCAACTTCTCTCACTGACAAAGACGGATTCTTCTCTGCGAGTGCATTAAACACATGCACCACAATTCTTTTTTTTGCCGCTTTGTAAAGGATTTCCCTTGTGATGTTTCAGCGAAAAACTGGCGGTAGACTCTGCCATTATACATATAATACGTACACGCACAATAACAATCAACAAAATAATTTAGCTCTCGCACTCGGCAGAACACATCTTCGAATGGTGATATATGACTAACCTAGTTCAAAACAAGGTTAGTGATAAACATCATACAAACAAATATGTCATCACTACTGCTAAAGCACGTGGTTCGTGTCATCTGAAAGGCGAGCTTGAGAGCAACGGAACCTCCTCTTTACTTCGTTTAAGAATTAACATGCCTTTCAGATAAACCAACTCTGTTGCATAATATATTTAATTCAAACAGTTACAAAAATATAAATTTGACAATTCTCTTCCAACATATAAAGATATATCACCATGTTAAATAACAAACTGATTTTTACCGCACAACAGATTATACAATAGCAGCCAACAAGAGGTGATAAGGTCACGTGACTGTTAAGAGATACGGGGCAAGCTTATGTGAAACAAGGATTAGGTCCACAGAGCTTAGACTTGCCTGACACTATCACTGACACTATCATTAAGTAAACAGAATTAAAAGTTTATTGTGAAGTTACCATGACACCTGCAATTGTGAATGAGAAACATTTTCTGAGGTAGCTCTTACAGTTTTACAACTTCTCAACAGACACAACATATATTTGGACATCATTTTGGATAAATTTCTGTACATAACTGTCAAGGTCAGCTTTAAGAAAGTTTATGAATTATAAATTTAGACAAAATTAATAAATATCGCAATAGATGTCTTTGTGTATATAAACTTATAAAAAAGCTAAGATTAAGAATCCCATTGCTACAACTTTTTAATAGTCACCTAATTATCATACATTCAGTCTCCACAAATTACATTCATATACTCATACAGCACTTCCCATGTAGGTGTAAAATAAATATTTTCTTTGTTAAATACCATTTAGTTAACAGAAATTCATTTACATGACAGTAAATTTACTGATACACGCTAACCTTAATTAGTACCTATATGTACAAATGTACAATAAACTGAAATAAAAACCTTAGTCCACCAATGGTTGAACTCTGCTTCTAAAGTAACAGTACCTAATATAACCAACATCAATCTCATTCCCCTGATGCTACAAATGTTTTAAGTAGTTGCTCAGTGCTATAGTCTGCTTGTTAACTTAAAACGGAGTGATGTCACTGTATACTGTTGTAAATATTTAATACACAGGGTGTTTCAAAAGGACACCAAATGAACATATAGAAGTAGATGCTCAGCTTCTATGTGACACATATAGACAGCTTTTTCCGCCAATAGTCGCATAAAAAAATTCTCCAGAATGAGTGTGGATTAGGCAGTGACAGGAACGACGCGTGCCTCACGCTGTCGGAGTTCACAGGTATAGGTCACACGCTGTGCCGCGTCCTGAATCTGTTTGTAAACATACCGGTATACTCCGCAGTAGCTAGCGACTATTAAGAATTTCTTTGGCTTATGAAATCGCAATAAAGAAGCTAGCGACTATTAAGAATTTCTTTGGCTTATGAAATCGCAATAAAGAAGCTATTGCTTAACTATTGCTTGAAGCTGATTTTTCAGATAATTCAAGAAATTTGTTAAAATTTCCATATATGGAGATGTAATATGGCCCTCTGAAATTAATGAAAAGGTTAAACCAAGATGGCTATGTTTGTGACGCAACAGATTGCCTAGGTTTATTATCATTCCAAGTTATGGAACTGTCCAGAAATTCTACCTCTGACGTCAAGCCAATCATATTCAAGTTTTGGTCCCTTAGCAACAAGACATTGTAGAATGAACCAATCCGAGGTCAGTAAAAATTTTAATTTGATTTCATCTTCACTTGTGAAAGGTCTCATTCCTTCTGGTTCTTTCGATGTAGTCAGACGTGTTATAGATATCGTCTCGGACACAGACGCACTATTAAACTGCAAGAGGACTGCTAGGTTCCGTCAAATTACAGAAGTAATTTTATCTACGGATTAGTGATCAGTGAAAAGGCTTGTCGAGTATGCGTCACAAAAGAAAATATGTAAATGATGAGTGGCATGCTGTTGCATTCACTACGCCTGTAAAATCAGGAAAGAGGTTTGTAAATCATGTCTTAAAACATTGGTTGTGAAATAATTCAGTGAGAAAATAAATTCTCAAAAAGTGAAGCAGTGTTTTAAATCAATTTTGTTGCCACCATCCACCATTCTGTTGCTGGCGCCGTACTACTGCCTTAGATTACAGAGTTCATCGCTCATCAACGGAGCTGCCAGTAGATAGTCAAGTCTACATCATCGCAGTGACAAGGAAGCTGGAGAGATCATCGATTCTCCATCCTGAGGAAGGTAAGTCGCCTCGCCGAGGGATTATAAGAAAACTTATTACATGCTTATGAGTGTGTAACGAGCTCCAAAATTCCCTTATAGCAGTCCATGATGGCAAATAAACTGGTGGACATATGCAACTTATACCTTCTAGAGGGAAGTTAATGTTAGTGAGGCTGAGGATGGAAGCATAAATGATAAACAGAACAGAAAGCATCAAAGAATTGTAGATAAATTAACAACTAAATGGTTTATACAATAGATGAGCATTTTATTTCAAGTATTTGATAATACTAAATAAAATATTTATATTAAGTTAATTGGGAGTCGATTAATAACACAAAACAACACTCACTTTTAAATTTTCCCGGAACCGGTTTCTGAGGCCTTCCCTCTATCTTCAGCCGGACATCGACTAGTTCTCATTGGTGTAGCTGGCAATATTTTGTCATCGGTCTCCTCTGGTGGCGGTTCGAGGAACTTGCTGAACAAATCTTTCTGGGGGATGTCGAAATTGAATACTTTGTTCCTATTTTTTGAAATAAAGATTTGTTCCCATGTGGACAGTTCTTCTTTTCCTGTTGTATGTTTTAGTAATTTTGGTTCTGGGTTTATGTTGTGGTTTTTTTCCCAGAAATGCGTGGCAACTGCTGATTTTTCTAATTGTTTGTATTTTATGTTCCTAAAGTGTTCCTTTGCTCTTGTTTCTAAATTTCTTTTGGTTTTTCCAATATAAATTTGACTACAGTCACAGCATTCAATTTGATATATACCAGACTTCTTGTTAGATGGAATGGCATCTTTGATGTTTGAGCAAATTAGGTTTTTTTAAGGAGTAATGGTTCACTGGAGCTAGTTGAATGTTTTGTTTTTTGAAGACTTTTTTGAACCATTACTCCTTAAAAAACCTAATTTGCTCAAACATCAAAGATGCCATTCCATCTAACAAGAAGTCTGGTATATATCAAATTGAATGCTGTGACTGTAGTCAAATTTATATTGGAAAAACCAAAAGAAATTTAGAAACAAGAGCAAAGGAACACTTTAGGAACATAAAATACAAATAATTAGAAAAATCAGCAGTTGCCACGCATTTCTGGGAAAAAAACCACAACATAAATCCAGAACCAAAATTACTAAAACATACAACAGGAAAAGAAGAACTGTCCACATGGGAACAAATCTTTATTTCAAAAAATAGGAACAAAGTATTCAATTTCGACATCCTCCAGAAAGATTTGTTCAGCAAGTTCCTCGAACCGCCACCAGAGGAGACCGAAGACAAAATATTGCCAGCTACACCAATGAGAACTAGTCGATGTCCGGCTGAAGATAGAGGGAACGCCTCAGAAAGCGGTTCCGGGAAAATTTAAAAGTGAGTGTTGTTTTGTGTTATTAATCGACTCCCAATTAACTTAATTTATACAACAACACTGTTTTCAACACTTCCATGAAAGGATTATAAAGTATTTGTAGTTGAAAAGGAAGCTGTTGATATTTACAGTAACTGGTTGAAAGCATTGTACAATTAAGATCATAACAAAATGCTCTGAAGTTAAATAAATATTATCATTGATGTAACTTTTGGAAGTAATGAGTTGGTAATTCAAACACAAACATGTTTCGGGGAACGGTTTGTCCCCATCATCAAAAGAAGCTTACATATTAAATTACAGGAACGTATGAGATGTGTGAAATACAAACGAATAGAAAAATCAGCAATAGCCCACTATTTCTGGTCTACCAATCATGAAATTCTACCATATATAAAACTATTAAAGCCAGCCAGTAATGCAGCCGAACTCGGTGTTTGGGAAAAGTGGCTAATTATAAAAAACAAACAGTATACTTTAAATTTCGAATTGCCGCCCCAAAACTCTCTTTGGAAGTACATCTTACAGACAACAGATGCCACCACAAACCAGCTCACTTCTGAAAACCACGGATCCAACCAGTTGGATAACTGCTGACGATGGGGACAAACCGTTCTACGAAACATGTCCAAGTAAGGATAATTTAAGTGATGTTTGTGTTAGAATTACCGACTCATTACTTTCAAATGTTACATACATCACTGTTTCTAACCTTTTGCTTCAAATAATATTGATGTAACTATTTTTACAATTCATATTTTTATTGAAACTAAATTAATTGTACATTCATTGAACTTCCTTCACCTCTTCCATCCATCAAAACCATATCCATGATTTCGGCATTCGAATAGCGCTCCATATTGCTTGGATTTGCTATCTAATTATGCGCAAAATCGTCCCTCTTAGGACGGAATGTGTAGTTTACACTAAAGAGCAACCTTGCAACTGCCCGAGTTATTAGTGGACTTTTGCACAAATAACTGTCCTTTGCCCCATTACCTGAAACGTACGCTAGGGTCACTGATAAAGAGCAAGAGATAATGTTTTTGTTTTCGCGGCCGGTGCGTCCCAATAACAACTTTTGAGGTCTGCACATCAGTGGTTCCTTTGCTGCCTAATCCCAAAATCATGTAGTATAAAATCATCCCTAACAGCTGCCTGCGGTGCCGTATGCAGTAAAAGCGGCCAACAACACTACACACACACACACACACACACAACCACACACATCCCTAACAGAACTTTGAAGTTGCGACACCGAAATTTGAACTAGTTAAGTTATAAACTATGCAACGGCTATAATCGTTCGGTGTCATTTTGAAACAACCTGTATATGTTTTCAAAATAAAATATATATTAATAAAGAAGCAAACAACTCTTACCTTGGTGATTTTACTGCAGCAAAGTACAAATCCTGTAACAGAATAATTCCCACCATCAATATCATACACCAGGTTTGGTTTATCTGTAAATTGACATAACAGCTTTCGGCCCTTCGTAATTGTCAATAAGTAATCCCACCCTTTATATATTCTATCAAATCCTGAAAGGATTGTGCAACTCACTCCCAATGTTGGAATTTGACTGACTCATCAAACGGTAAACTGGCACCAATGATATGGGGTCTCTCAGTCAACTGAACCAGCAACAACTGTTGCAACTCCACAACAGAAGTTTTATTACTAAAGTGGAAGTTGAAATTACACAAGTCATTCTCCAGCTTGTTACAGTTAAGTAACTTGGGCTGAAAGAGCAGATCCAGTTTCTTAAATCTAATACGACACCTAAAACACCAATATATTAAAGAATGCATGTGTATCTTAACCCTTTCGCCGATATGGACGTCATATGACGTCCAAGTTAAAAGGCCCCAAACCGATATGGACGTGTATAGACGTCCTGCGCATACATGCATTTAATGCTCATGTAACGCCAATTATTTTAATCTTGCTGTTTTACAATGAATTTAAATTAGTTCTATAAGGATTGTAAACATATCCTTAAAGGTTTCTTTTTGAATTGTACACCTCCAAACCTGGATAAACACCCAAGGGCACATCTGCAGATTCACACCCAATAATATTGGTTTCCTTGCGAACTTCTTTTTCGCAACACACTACACATTTTCGAAATGGTTACAAGTTTTTTGGGTGTGGGTGGTATACTTTTAGGAAAGTGTTTTCTCTCAAGTATGAGGGATGATGTGGTGAATTTTGCTACCCCCTAGTATAAAGAGGCCTCTGAGTATTATAATACTCAATTAGGTTACGAGCTCTTTATACACGCAAGTACAGGTAGATGAATGTCTTTTACAGCTCTGAAAATTACTAAACAACTGTGCATAGTTACATCCAGTGGTATAAAAATACTTTTTTTTTACCATTTAACTCTTTTCCGTAAAGAGGGATAGCTGGTAATAGCTGATCCGTATCACGCATATTTGACCCGCCATTTCCCCAAACAATGGAGTAGCTAACATGCCAGCTGTAGACCAGTACACGTCACTGCTACGTATGTCCTAAACATCTCCTTCATAATCGTACAACAAATCTTCCAGATTTTCTACAGTAATATCAGAAGCCTGTACACATCATACCCAAGCTAATTTATTTGCTACATTACCGGGATAAGTCATGGTTAACATTGAAATTTAACAATTTCAAATGTGCCATACATTTAGCTCTTGATAGCTTCAAGAAATCACTGAACAAAGAGAGAGTATAAATATCTGAAATACGGAGCGAAAACTGCTGCATAAGGCTAACAGAAACCTTGGTTGAGAAACACTGTAATAACAGATGCTGACAGAGTTTTCATTCCAGTGTGGGAGTGTGTGACGCAACATATTCTCGTCATACTATCGCTTGGCATAGCATAAATAAACTAAACTTGAACCTGAGAAGTCGCTTACGTAGCTATACATACATACTATGGCTCGTATACACACAAAACAAAGTGATTCACATATTAGGCGCGTTCGGCACAAAGAATGGCTTTTGCTACAGTGAAACAAAGTAGTGAAATTTCAACAATTTATTAATTTAGTCTCTACTTTATTGTTACTGTAGATTTACACTGCCTTTAATGAGTTTTAAACCAGTTTTTGTTTCGTTTAAATAGCTTAATAAATACGGAAGATACGGAATTGTATTTATGATGCATTTTTACAGCATTTAACAATTTAAATGTCCTGTTCTGTTTATTGGGTATCCGTTGCCGGCCCCTGAAGGGTTTAAATGGCCATCGGCGAAGCGGTTAACACAACTTATGTCACCATTAACCAAATTACCCAATTAACCATGCTCTGCTGCCACTTCTGTTGTCTAGGCTTTACTGTATAGCTTACAATACATAACTCACTATGCTGCTCATTCAACTCTCTTCCTTCCCACTACTTGCATAGATGAATAACCTAGCATCATTGTTTGAGGAAGTGTACTGGATCGAGGATCAGTGTGGCGAGTTGGGCTTGCAGTCACATGCACATGTTAAGCTTTCTTGAATATATTTAAGACTACAGATTTGTATATAACACAAAGCACAAAGATTCAAACAACTGAAAAAAAAAGGGTCCTATTGATGGTCCCTGACATGAAAATGATAATAAATCTATAATCATTAGGGAGCGGATTTATAGGCACTAAAAATGTGTGAAATAGGCACTTAAATAGGCACTAAAAATTTGCTAAGTAAATACTTAGAAATACACAATATTTGTAAAATGGCTCTTAAAATGCACTATAACAAAATGACAAGCAACACAACATATGCTGCAAAAAATTCGCTAACCACATACTATTTTGCGGTTGCCTGAGTGAAATTGTTCTACATTTATTCCAAATTTCATAAATGGCTCCACAGCAAGTTAAAATAACAGATATTGTCGTATAATTAAAATACATACAAATCCACTTCACTAAGTAAGAAACATAATGTACAGAAAGGTGTGAAGTAATTAACTATGTCAAAAAACAAAAACATGGGTTTTGGGGGGGGGGGGGACTTAAGGGTGAAAATTGAAACATCTGAAGCTTTTGTTTGAAATTTATACCATTTATTTTTGTGATTGATCAAGAATGGAATATCAAATTTCAGCTGTCTGAGAAATTAACAGTTTAAGTCTAAATTACAGGCGATTTTCAAAATGTCCCACGTATTGTAATTTTAAAAATTAATGCTTGGGGTATAAGTTTCTGCACCCATATTAGCCTATAAATGTACCTATGTGAAACATTTGTCTTCACCATATCAACGTAGGGAAAAAATAATCATACCTATTTAACAACTTTTATTTTTCTAAGCGTTTTCATTGAGAAGTAAGCATTATAATCCTTTTCAATACAAATAACAAAAAGACAACAAATGTAAGTGGGCACACTTAACATGCAGTTGACCTTACAGGCACGTTTAGGATATCATACAGATTATAGAAAACTGCATCCTGTGGAACATTTTGAAGTTAGGAAAATGTAGAAAATATGGAATCTGAGAAATCTGAGGTTAAAATTACATAATAGCAGCTACTATTTGTCATGTGATGTTCTGGAAGTGCCGCTAGAAAAAACAACTTTATATTATTGAAGTATATCTATATTAATTTGAAGACAAAAAAAGCTAAATTTGGGATTGTTGTAACTTTTGGGCCAATTTGCACAGATGTGTCCCCTTAATAGAAACGATTGTTGCAAAAATAAGAAATTCAAAAGTTCATCACAGCAATCTTAATATCACTTAAAATGTCACAATGTGTCCGAAAAATACAAAGCACAGAACAAAAATTAATTAAAAGCTTAAGTTACACTAAATGTTCCATTGTAAACTAAGAGCAAATAATAAAGCACAGCTTTTTAATAAGTGTTTCTTGTTCATTCAAACAGAATTACAGCAATCACAGCATCATGAAAGGAATTCTCGTACCTACTTTTAAGAAGGCATTTCTGTAAAATTTTACACAAACCATTAAGATTTATTGGCCTCCAGTTTCATTTTCAATGTTGGAAAAAGCACCAGAAGACTCCAAGCAATCATTTCATGATTCCTTGAAGGATTGTAAAAAAACGTAAGCATGAGAAAATCACAGTTTTTTCATATATATATATATTCTTAGTCTGTGCAGCATAGCTAATTAAGTACTGGCTTTACAAGTTTAAGTTGTAACCTTAAACAGAGTACCAGAGTGATTTTAAGATTGGGTAAAACAACAGCTTCGTGTGAGTAGATTTACACACATGTAAAAGTAATATTACGGGAGTATTTCCTGCTTACCAGCGGTACTGATTGTGATCTGATATGATGGTTAACTGACACCATCAATAATTTAATAATCCCTCCCCCAAATAGAGACAAAAAATTACTTTTCCATCTGTGCTGAACGATGGATCAGCATTTATCCACTGTTTAAGAAGTACACTTCAGTTGCTTCTATGTTTTGGCATATTTGCGTAGGAAACTGATTTATATGTGCACTTGAAACACTGCTTACAGAATGGGCTTTCCATTCCCCACATAAAGAGCAGTCATTTGTCAATCCATTGAAATATCATTTAGCTGGTCTTTGCTGCTCGTGTTTGAGCGAATTCTAAGATTTTTCCAAGATGTCATTAGTGCATTGTGACACGTCTGTAAGGCAGATACCTACCTGGCTAAACCCCCTTTTGTATATCCAATGTGCAGCAGTAAGAAATTTCTCTCCCCCGAAAACTTCACGTTGAAATCAAGAAATGCAAAAGCTGTTGTTACAAATTACAAGCAGAAGAAATTGGGTAAAAAGGCAGTTTTAGGCACTAATAAGCAAAATAGGCACAAATGTATGAAATAGGCATTTATAGGCACTATAAAACTAAGAAATTAGGCTAATAATTGTAGGAAACATGATTATAACTTAAAAGCCTACTATTTTAGTTAATTGATAGAAATTAATCATTTCTTCACACTAGCCGTATATAGGCTAAGGTTTTTGATAGGAGTCAACACGAAAATTCAATTTCAGTTCATGTTGACTGTATCCATCAAAAACCTTAGCCCCTATACAGCTAGTGTGAAGAAATGATTAATTTCCATCAATTAACTAAAACAATAAGAGTTAAATGATGAAGCCTGGGACTCAAGTACTTACGATAGTAAGTTGCCGCAAACTGTGTATCTCGGATGCAAGAGCCCCTAGTGGTCTACCGGGGAAATATATGAGTCAAATGGAGAATTTAATGTCAGGATGGCACGTTGGCCATGGTAGCTCAATGGATTAGAGCAACTGGATGGAAACCAGGAGATCCATTGTTCATATCCCAACCATGGCATTGAACTTTTCATGTTGACTATCTATCAAAAACCTTAGCCTATATATGGCTAGTGTGAAGAAATGATTAATTTCCATCAATTAACTAAAATAATAAGAGTTAAATGATGAAGCCTGGGACTCAAGTACTTACGATAGTAAGTTGCCACAAATGGTGTACCTCGGATGCGACAGCCCCTAGTGGTCTACCGGGGAAATATATGAGTCAAATGGAGAATTTAATGTCAGGACAGCACATTGGCCATGGTAGCTCAATGGGTTAGAGCGACTGGACGGAAACCAGGAGATCCATGGTTCAAATCCCGGCCATGGCATTGAATGTTTCATGTGACTCTATTAAAAGCCTACGTTTTCTAACAAAGGAATAAAATTGGGCAAAATCCTCCCCTAATAATCATATAAGATTAAATACCCACGATCACACTCAAACTTGAGTGAATCAACACTTGGTTTAATACCAGAACTTTGCCTAACATGAAAACCATCAATGCACATATTCAGTTGCCCATACTGTGTGAACTGATGTCTTGGCTACGAGAGGGGGCTTTATATAATAGCCTGAGGTGGGCATGATCAAGCCAAACAGGCTTGCGGCAACTTAACGGCACAAAATATACTCAGGCCGCTCTCTTCGAGATATATCATTGCGCGAGGTATCATGCATAATGCTTCTAGTTATAGGCAGCAAAAGTTTGACAATACATTAAGTGGAACAAAATTACACAAATGAAGATCTTGATTAAAGAAGCAAACAATTAACAGCCTTTATGAAAAATAAATCGGATATATGACTCAGCCCAGGGTTTATTAAAATTTCATCATGCATACAAGTGGCTTTCCAACCTTATCATCATAAATGCTTAACTTACATATAAAACAAAACTAGAAAGCTTTTACAGTTTTGCATTATAAATTTAACTACATCATGAATGGGAGTTTATTCTATCCAAATTATGTTACAGAATTCTTTTTTCAGGAATGATATTTAATGAAATAAAAAGTTCTCTTTATTTGGAACATACAGTGAATGTTTCAGATGTGACATATATAAACAAATTTCATTTAATTAGATATTTACCTCAAAATAAGAAATGAGAGATTATTCTAGCAAAAAAGGTACAGATTAATAATAATGGTTTTGCAGAAATGTGGAGAACTTGACTTCCATGCCAGAAACCTGATAAAGCAGATTTATTAGCAATTTTAGATAAAGAAAATTTCAAAAACAGAATGAAGAAGAGTTCAAAACATCAGAACACAGGCAAATAATAATAAAAGGAGAACTTATAATACAAATCATTCATGGCATGTAGAAAGAAACCTGAAAAGAAATAAGACGAATATGTCAAAATGGCTAAGCAACAAAGTAAAAATATATGCAGTAGATTCTTTGTAATCCAAATTCAAAGGGGAATCAGAAATGGTTCAAATTAAAATTGCACTTAAATATATAGTGTACAGGTTTGAACTAAATTAACATTATCTTTAAAGAGAGTCGATTAATGACACTAAACAACACTTTTGAATTTTTCCGGAACATGTTTCTGAGGCTTTGCCTCTATCATCAGCCGGCCCTCGATGATAGAGGCAAAGCCTCAGAAACATGTTCCGGAAAAATTTAAAAGTAAGTGTTGTTTAGTGTCATTAATCGACTCTCTTTATAGTTAATTTATCATAACACTGTTTTCAACACTTCAAAGAAAGGAATTAAATTAACATTGTTTCGTGAAAAATAGGTAACGTAGTCTACTTGCTTGAGCTTAACTTAAAATTACTGACCATTTTTCACACATTCATCCAGATATACATTAAAATAACCAATCACATAAGCTTTAACTTGAAAGAACATAAATAAAAAAATTACAGCTATGATATTGTGTATAAGCTTTTCTCATTATTGACACATAAGTAACACTAACATACCAGTCTACTGATGTTTCTAGTTCTCTGTTGAAGAAGCAAGTGGTGTTTGTTTCATTCTTGGTTTAATTAATTTAACACGATACACAATAACTTCAATGTCATAAAATGCCTGAAACAAACCTTCACTAACATTTTCTTGACCTCCTGTTAAACCTTTCACTATTATAAACATGTCAGAATTATCGAGATTTAACTGTATTGAAACACCACAGTGAAGCAAAATAATTATTAATTTATAGATGAGCCGGATTTATTACACATCTGCTTCACTTACGTACCTATTTTGAGGACATGTTTCGCAAATCATCGTTTGCATCTTTGGCTCTTATGCAACTAAAGCTTGATCCAGTGGTGTGGGTAATTCTGGAGTTGCTGCTGCCATCTGTTGATTTAGTGATGAACTTAAATGTGGGATTCTCTTCTGGCGGGATTTTAAAGTTCATTAGTTGGTTTTTATGTTTTTCTATGTATATTCTCTCCCATATGACGAGTTTACTATGTTTTTGTACGTATTTTAGTAATTCAGTGCTATCTTCAATTACATGATTTTCAGACCAGAAATGAGCTGCTATTGCGGACTTATCAATATTTTTGTATCTTAAGTGCCTGAAATGTTCTTTCTTTCTAGTGCCTATGTTTCTTTTTGTCCTCCCTATGTAAATTTTTTCAAAGTCTTTACACTTAATCTTGTAAATGCCGACTTCTTCTCTGGTTTTATCTTATCAGTATTATTACTGTTAAGTAGGTTTTTAATGTTGTAATTGTTTTTTGGTACTAATGTTATACTGTATTTCTTGAATATTTTTTGGAACTTTTTAGTGACCCAGGGGTGGTAAGTAAATTTAGCAAATCTAATTTCTTGTTTTACTGGTGTGAGAGCTGTGATCTGTTTTAATCTCTTTTGAAGTTTGAATAATTTTAGTTTTTTATCTACAAGGTTTTTTCATATCCATTTTTAACTGCAGTTTTTGAGATTTGATGGTATTCTTTTTGATATTCTTGCTGGCTGAGGGGTAGATTTACTAATCTGTGTGTGAGACTGTTGATGGTGGCATGTTTGTGTGGAATTGGGTTGAAACTATTTGCTTTGATGTAATTATCTGTGTGTGTTGTTTTTCTATGGATACCAAATTCTAGTTTTTCATTGCTTATTAAGGTCCAAAAAAGGTAGAGTACAGTCCTCTTTAGTTTCTACTGTGAATTGGATGCTGGGTTCTTGCAGGTTGAGTAGTTTCAAAGCATCATCTATTTGTTTGTAGGGCACTATTGCAAAGATGTCGTCTACGTATCTGTACTATGTTTTAAAAATATGAGGGAAGGCTTTAGTTATATGTGTTTCGAAAAAGCTCATGTATAAATTGGCCAAAAATGGTGATAGCGAGCTTCCCATAGCTAGTCCTGAAATTTGTTTATAATATTTTCCATTGAAAACAAATAATTTTGATGTATACATATTTCAGTCATTGCCAAATATTCTTCTATTGCATTGGCATCTCGGTTAATAGAATTTAGCCATTTCATTCAGTTGAATCAAAAGTTTGTCTAATGGAATGCTAGGGAAGAGGGAGCGGGTATCAAAGGATACTAAAGTGTCATGAGGTTTTAGTTTAAGATTTTGAATTTTTTCTACCAGGTCTAAAGAGTTTTTTTATGCTCAGAGTACGGAATTGTAGAAAGGACTCAAATTTTTTGGAGAGCCATTGGTTGAGTAAATTAGAATATATTTCTTGGAATTCATTTTGTTGTAGTAACTCTAACATTTTTTCCTTGTATGTATCTGTGTCTAAAATTACTATTTTGTTCCCTTTATCAGCCCTTGAGAAGATTACATCCTTTTTTCTTAAAGATTTAATTATCTTAATTTTATAAATCCTTTCATGGAAGTGTTGAAAACAGTGTTGTTGTATAAATTAAATTAATTAGGAGTCGATTAATGACACAAAACAACACTTTTAAATTTTCCCGGAACCGGTTTCTGAGGCCCTCCCTCTATCTTCAGCCGGACATCGACTTGTTCTCATTGGTGCAGCTGGCAATATTTTGTCATCGGTCTCCTCTGGTGGCGGTTCGAGGAACTTGCTGAACAAATCTTTCTGGGAGATGTCGAAATTGAATACTTTGTTCCTATTTTTTGAAATAAAGATTTGTTCCCATGTGGACAGTTCTTCTTTTCCTGTTGTATGTTTTAGTAATTTTGGTTCTGGATTTATGTTGTGGTTTTTTTCCCAAAAATGCGTGGCAACTGCTGATTTTTCTAATTGTTTGTATTTTATGTTCCTAAAGTGTTCCTTTGCTCTTGTTTCTAAATTTCTTTTGGTTTTTCCAATATAAATTTGACTACAGTCACAGCATTCAATTTGATATATACCAGATTTTTTGTTAGATGGAATGGCATCTTTGATGTCTGAGCAAATTAGGTTTTTTAAGGAGTAATGGTTCACTGAAGCTAGTTGAATGTTTTGTTTTTTGAAGACTTTTTTGAATTTATCAAAGGCCCATGGATGGTAAGTGAATTTTTTGAAGATCATTTTGGTTTCTGTAGCTGAGAGGGTTGTGGTTTCCTTTAGTAGTTTCTTCTTTTTTGCTAAGTTCACTTTTTTGTCTACTAGTGATTTGGGAAAGTCATTTTTCTGTGCTATTTCAATAATTTTGTTGTATTCTATTTTGTATTCTTCTGCTGTGAGAGGGATGTTGACCTATTTGAAGCATATAATACAAATCAAAATTCAAACACTAACCCAACAGAAAGTCATGGCTCATACGTAAATAAAGGTTAGCTGATCAACCAAATGGAAGAGTAAATTCTGGTCGAGGTCAAAATCTTAAGAATCTTCGAAATTTCAGGGGGCGAGGCACAAGATCATAGAAATTCATGGAAAGAAAGAGACCATAGTTTTAGAAACCGTTATGCCTCGGGGAAATAGGAACGTACCATCATTTGGCAGGTACAGGAATCAAAATTCCAACACACAGAGAATCGATCGAGAGGATCAGACCAATCACATACGATTTTACAGAAATTACCGGGAACGTAGCAGAAATTTAAATCAAAGGCGTGACATTTCACAAGATCATTCTGTGGGTAACACCTCAACTAAAAGGTTGCCTGAGAATGTGAGAGAAGAACCAGAAAACCGACAAATTAACTCGACAATTTCACGAAATACCAATAAGTGATACCAACTTAAGAACTAACACAGATATTCAAAATTCTCTTCCGGAAAACTAATCACCAATGTTAGTTTAAGTATTGTGAAATAATAGAAAACGTTATAAATCACAATCCAAATACAACCACAAAATTCACCCTCTACGAGCTGATGACGGGTCGACCACCTAAACCTTTAGTAATAAAATTCCCCACCACTGTAGAACCCTCCGATATACAACTTTCAGAAGAAGAAAAGATGGTAATTGCCTACCAAAGATTAGTAGATAGAGCTAATAAAAGATGCCAGAAAATTAAGAGTGGGAAAGCTATTTGGGATCCCCAAATCGGTGATGAGGTTCTGGAGAAAACTATCAATCTTTCAGATTCTAACTGAAAAATCTACTGGAGAATGAATTTGATTTACAGAGGACCATATAGAATTATGGAAAAGTTCGGGGAACACACTTATGAAATTGCATCAGAAAATAGGAAAGTAATTGGGAGATACCACAAATTTTTATTGAAATCATTTAAGAGACCAGACACACATACACCTTGAATGACACTGCAAAATTTCTGAAATTAATAATAAAGTTATGTGTAATTACAATTAAAGAATGAATTTATGGATCACTAAAAAAAGTTTTGGTGTTTCTTGTTTTAATGTTTTATTAATGTTCTCTAAGTGTTGTATCCCTAAATGTAAATTTTTTCCCGTCAAATGTTAATTTATATTGACAAGTTATTTTGTTTACAAGTTGTTTAGAAAAGATATTTATAATTCTGGGGCAACATTCAGAATTTATGAACAAAAAAATAAATAAGATTGTTTTAGAAGAAATTAGTTCATAAATTCTTGATGGAGGCATTTGAAGCTGATATTGCACATATATATTTTTTTAATTTAGGTCCGCCCCAACATTAAGTTATATCGGACAGTGAATGAATTGGGTGAAATGATGCTCAAATGAGTCCAGGGTCCATGGAGCTTAGAGTTACCCGACATTCGTCTTGAAGCATAAGGGAAAACCCTGGAGAAAACCTTATCTAGGTAACTCACCCTGACCGAGATTCGAACTCGCGACCTCTTGAACGTGAGGCAGACATGCTACCATCTACACTACCGAGGCGGGCCTGATATTGCATATTGCAATTCAACGTAAGTTAATAACCAAGCAGGCAATATAGATGATGCAACAAATGCTCAGGTTTATTGAAATCCCAAATTGTGACGTAGGACCAATCAGAATTAATTATTACAGTAACTTAGCAACCAAAACAGAGAAAAGAACCAATGATTTTATTCTTAAATTTTTTTTCTGGCTTGATCTCTTGAAGAGGTTAGACGCGTTTTCGGTAAACCACTTCTTGAAACTACGAGAAGTTACTGGAATTCATCATTTATGAACGTTTAGTAAAAGTTTAAAATATACATTGAATATGTGACGCTACGGTAAATAATTTAAGTATAAAACCGTTGCATCATTTATAAATAAAAGGAGAAAATTAATATATAGTAAAGGGCTATATACATCAGTGGAAAAAGTCGCATGTAAAGAAGAAAATGATGTCGAGAAATATAATTCCAAGTAAATAGAAATGGTGTTAACTATTTTATTCCATAGCTGCCCAAAAGTGAAATCCCTTTTGTATCGATACCATGCCTGAGAAGTTTCACATCTCATCGCTCGCCGCAGCTGCCGGAGGGAGGATTTATAGAAATCTTCGAGAACATCATCTTCACGGCTTTTAGACGAAAGGTTCATCGCCTCTACATCAAGGTAAGGGTTGGCTTCTATACGCGTCGCCACACCGAGGGAATGCGAAACTTTTGCGCGTGTGGGGCACAGACCTCACGACGAGGCGAATCCTACGTCAGATATGTCACCGCATCGTGTGATATAAATCCAACCCACAAGGAGGGGAACTGCTCCAAGGGAAAACCCAGATCAAACCTTATCCAGATAATTCTCCCTGATCAAGAGGGACCTAGGGACCTCTTGAATGTGAGGCAGACACATTACCATCTACGCTAGAGGCAGGCTGTATAGGTAAAGAGATTTTGGCATGTGACAATTTTAATGGAGAGCTACAATGCGACTCCCTCACCTTATCCATGTGACTGCATCTCAAAGAATGGTACAAGTTGAGATGGCAGTTGTAAACAATAAATAGTGGCACGAATGGGGCAGCCTGTGTAAAACATTGTAACCTTCAGGATATTCACACACACGTAAATATTTAAGTGTAATAGTACTTCCACATAGCAAAATATTGCTACACCATATTAATATACTCATCTTCTAATTCTTCTATTCCTGACAAACCACCTCTTTCTTCTTCTATGCAAAAGTGCTAGCTGTATCATTGTCATTGCTGTCACTGCTTTGACCTCCATTATCCTCAATAAGTGTGCACTTTGTTGTATTTTCTAAGATACAATCTTGTTCAACTGTCTCCATGTATCCATAGAATCTATTTCGTCAATCGTAGATGGCACAATTTTTCTGTTTATTTCATCCTAAAACGCTGCATTTGTAGTTGCTACACACTGTTTAACTTCTCCAAAAATTAACTCAAAAGTATTTAAAGGGTGGCAGGGTTGAGTGAGTGCAGTGTTCCATGCTCTGCCAATACCTGATCTATTACATGAAATGTTTTACCAGGTTTATGTAACTTGATCATCTTAAGGTTTTGCCTTTGAAAGTGACTCTTCAAATACAATACCATTTTTAGTAGACAGGCTTTCATATCAGTTTCTAGGAAGTTGGATGTTGGTGGTATATCTACTTGGCCATTGTGAAAGGACACATTGTCAACTACTGGGACAGTAGGAATGAGCATAGTTTTCAACCACTTAATGTAATTTTGTGTATTCACTTCATGGTGAAAATTGTCAATTGGAGAATTTAATGTCATAATGACACATAGTAAATGCAAGCTCAGAGGTTAAGAGCAACCAGGCGAAAACCGGGAGATCCATGGTTCAATTTCTAGCCATGGCATTGACTTTTTCAGGTTCACTCTATCAAAAGTTTAGCCCATACATGGCTAGTATGGAGAAACAATTAATTTGCATCAATTTAACTTAATGAAGAAATTTTAGTTGGACCTCAAAATCCAAAAACTTGTGAGGATGAAATGTTTGGAAAAAAATGTTGCAAACTTTGAAATTAGTTACAAATAGTGGAATTGGCAGCTTGGCAATCACTTAAAACGGTTGTGCATGGTTTTCTTCGAAACACACGGAGAGCAGATGGGGAACTATAAAACCTTCATCTTAAATTTGTTGACATGCTATAAATACATGGGTTGTAGAATGCCTTTGGAAATGCATTACCTCCCTTCATTGGATAATCTGGGTGATGTTAGGGGAACAGTTTCATCAAGGTATTTCAGTAATGGAAAAGAGGTACCAAGGTCATGTAATGATGGGGGATTATTATTGGTTCCTTGTGAGGGAAAGTACACAGGAGTACAGTGTGAGTGAGTGAGTGTGTGGTGTTTAAGGGCCCGTCGACAACAAGGTCATTTGGGCCCGAAGTCAAAATTAAAAACCTAAAAGCTACACTATTAAGCTAAAAAGCTAAAATAAAATAAAAACACTCAACTATTAAAAGTACATAAAAACACATCCTGTCCTAATAAAAAGCTCTAAAATTAACAAATATAAAATACAAGTCATACTTGTGTATTAAAACCGATTTTAAAAACAAACCGCAGTGACTTATCCACGGCCAGTGGGTCGTCACCTAAAATACCGGGCAAGTTAGCTCCCAAGCCTAAAGACTGGCGAACGCGGGCATACTGCGGACAGTCCAGTAATATATGCCGCACAGTGAGGCGTACGGCACACGGAGCACACACTGGGGCCGGTTCCCCTCTTAATAAATGACCATGAGTCGCTCGTGTGTGTCCAATTCTAAGCCGGGTGAGTATCACCTCGGCTCGCCGGTTATCCCTGCAGGAAGTTAGCCAGGGTTGTACGCTCTCCTTTATTGCCCGGAGTTGTGTGCCTTCCAAAGCTGTCCAGGAGTGCTGCCAAGCAGAGAAGAGTTGGCGACGGAAAAAAAAGTTGCACATCCTGGTATGGCACAGTAGTTGTTAAACTCCGGGGCAAACGGCAAGCGGACTTTGCAGCCGCGTCCGCCTCCTCGTTTCCGGAAATCCCCACATGGCCTGGGGTCCAAGTAAAAACAAAATTGTACCCGCGCCTGAGCATTTGCGAGATCTGGGCCTGTATTTTTAAAACGAGGGTGTGAGCGGTAGTGTGCTGTTGCAAGGCCTGAAGAGCACTCAGAGAATCAGTGCAGACAATAGAAGAGCCAGGAGCTAACTTGCAAATAAAAAGGAGCAAATAGAAGATGGCATACAGTTCTGCGGAAAAAACTGAAGTGGAGTCCAGAAGGCGAAATTTATGAGCCTCACCATTAACGAAGAACGCGCAACCCGTAGCGTTACCTAACTGAGAACCGTCTGTAAAGACCGGAACATAGTTAGGGTAACGGCCCAGTAATTCGGCAAAAAGTTGTGGAACACCGAATGTGGAGTAGCGAGTCTAGAGTTGTTTGAAAGAGCGAGATCGAAACGCGCACGATTGAGCTGCCATGCAGGATAGGGGCAGATGGACGACCTCTCCACGCAAGGCATTCGGAGGCCATGCGAATATAGTAGATCCCGAAATCTTATTCCCACGGGGCGAGTCCGAGAACCAGGGCGCATATAACGGTGGACTAAATCTGGACACAGAACTGGTTTAAAACAAGGATGATTGGGATAACTTGCCAACTTCGAAACGTATGAGCAGAGTAACAGCGAGCGACGAATATGGAGTGGAGGTTCGCCTGAGTCTGCATACAGGCAGTCGACTCGACTGGTGCGGAAAGCTCCTGTGGCAAGGCGGATGCCAGTATGATGCACGGTGTCTAAAAGGCGAAGTTTAGAGGCGGTCGCTGCACCATAAATAAAACTGCCATAGTCCAGCTTGGACCGAACCAGAGAGCGGTACAGCCTCAACATTACCGTGCGATCGCCCCCCCCAAGATGCTTCAGATAATACCTTCAGCACCCGAAGGGAATGATCGCAAGAGGCTCGAAGGTGACGAATGTGGTGCTCCCAATTGAGTTGTCGGTCCAAGTAGAGGCCCAAGAACTTCAGGTGCGAGACAAATGGCAGGGGTGTGCCGTTCAAATGAAGATCAGGAGGCGGGTGAATACCTCGTAGGCGGTGAAAGTGGATACACTGCGCCTTCGCAGCTGAAAAACGGAAGCCGGTTTGAAGCGCCCAAGCTGCTAGCTGGGTAATGGTCAGCTGCAGTTGGCGCTCAATGTGATCTATGTTGGCAGACCTATAATAAACTGCGAAGTCATCAACATAGAGGGATAATGGAATTCCACTTCGAACGGCACTAGTGATGCCGTTAATAGCTACGGCAAAAAGGGTGACGCCTCAAAATTGACCCTTGAGGTACGCCATTCTCCTGTATCCGCTCCTGTGATATCGTGTTTCCTATGCGAACCCGAAAACAGCGAAGTTTTAAAAAGTTGCATAGGAATTCGGGTAGATGACCACGCATACCGTAACCATGTAGGTTACGGAGTATGCCGTACCGCCAGGTGGTGTCATAAGCCTTCTCCAGGTCGAGGAACACGCCCACGGCGTGCTGTTTCAGTAGAAACGCATCGGAAATATACCCCTCAAGGCGTGTTAGATTATCGACACTTGAGCGATGGCGACGAAAACCGCATTGCAAGTTGGACAGATGGTTATGTTTTTCTAGCCACCAATTTAACCGAGCGTTTATCATTCGCTCCAACGTCTTACAGATGACACTCGTCAGGCAAATGGGGCGGTAGCTAGATGGTAGCGTGCGGTCCTTTCCGGGTCGAGGGATGGGGATGACAATACTCTCTCGTCAGGAGGAAGGGAAAACCCGCTCATGCCAAATGCGGTTATAGATGTTTAGAAGGAAACATAGCGCCTCAGATGGAAGATGTAGCAGCATCTGTCGGTATACGTCATCGGGACCTGGAGAAGAATCCTTTGCTAACGCCAGAGAATGGGCGAGCTCGGCTGCGGTAAAAGGTTGGTTGTACGGCTCGGTGCAGTCACTATTAAAATTAAGTGGTACCCGCTCCGCCTGTTCCTTAATAGGCAGGAAGAGAGCGTCATAGCGGGCAGTTTGGCTCGTGGCAGCAAATGTGGTAGCTAGGGCTTCAGCTATGTCCTGCTCGGTGGTGCACATGGAACCGTTGATGGCAAGGCCGGGAATTACCGTCCGGCGATACTTGCCATACATCCGCCGAACAGCTGACCATACTTGTTGGGTAGAGCTGCGCCGGGAAAGCGAAGACACATAGGCTTCCCAAGATTTACGCTTTGCGTTGCGCAGTATAAAGCGTGCCCTAGCGCGAGAACGTTTGAAGGCGACGAAGTTCCCTTCCGTCGGGTGCCGCTGAAAAATGCGCAAAGCACGTTTGCGTGCTTTGACAGCCAAACTGCATTCCTCAGACCACCACGGTACAGGGTAATGACGTGGTGTAGGTGAACCTCGAGGAATGCTGGATTCTGCTGCGAGCAAGTAAAATATTCCACCATTTCGTCGATGGTGTCGAAACCATCGTCGATGAGGTGTATGAGGGATTGGAATTTTCCCCAGTTAGCTTTGGAAATAATCCAGCGAGGGTGTCGAGAAGGTACACATTGGCGGCCAGAGAAATGAATGTTAATGGGGTAATGATCACTGCCAAAGAGGTCGGAAAGTACTGACCACTCAAGTAGTGGTACTAATGACAGACTGCAGAAAGAAAGGTCTAGTACGGAATGTGTACCATAAGCGGATGATAGGAATGTCGGGTCACCAGTATTTAGCAGAAGCAGGTCAGACTTATCGAAGACGTCTACGAGGAGGCATCCACGGACGTCATCAGTGTCTGATCCCCAAAGCGTGTGCTTGGCATTCAAATCTCCCACAAGGAGTAGTGGTGAGGGGAGCTGAGCCAATAGGGCTTGAAGATCACGCTCTGGAACTATATTGAGCGGCGGCAGGTACATGTTGCAGATGGTAAAACTGATGCTCTCCAGCTGTATCCGAACGGCCACAGCTTGCAATGGTGTGGTGAGAGGAACGTTGGCGGCTGAGATGTTAGGCGCCACTAAGGTAGCAACGCCACCGCTTGCACGCATACCTGCAAGAGAGTCGCTTCTAAATGCAGAGAAAGAGTGAAGGTGTAACGAGTGATTGGGATGTAAGTGGGTTTCCTGGAGACAAATAATTGATGGTGACCGTTGAGAAACTAAATGTTGTAGGTCTTGAGCACGAGCTCGAAAACCATTGACATTCCACTGGATTATTTCCATAAGGAGTTTTTAGCGGGCCGTTTTAACCTTTTTCTTGACCTTGGCTGATTTGGGCCCTACGATTCGAAAATCGTTAGCCTCCTGTGACTCCGCTGATGTTCGGGAGTCAGAACTCCTACGGCTCGTAGAACGAGACTGGGATCTAATAGAAGGCGAGCGACTTCGCGATCTATGTGTTGGCCGGGATCGGTTTTTCACATTTACTACGGGATTGTTGTTATTCGCTGATGGCTTGGTGGCTGGAGTCTGTACGGCAGAAACGGAGGTAGTGCTGGTGGATATACAAGCAGTCTGAGACGTGGGTTTAACGGCTAGAAAGTCAGTCTGCATGGATGCGTGGGCGACAGGGACGTGTTGAACAGCAACAGTGGTATTAGGAGTACGGCGAGCTGCGAATGCATATCCAGTAGTAGTGTTAGGAGGCTTCAGTTGTTCGAAGCGCCGCCGTGCCTCTGGAAAAGTCAGGCGTTCCTTTACACGTAGCTCCTGAATGCTCTTTTCGTCCATGAATCTAGGGCACTGTCGCGAACTGGAGGGGTGACTGCCGCCACAGTTCACGCAACAAGGTGTTCGACTGCAGTTTGGATCGTCGTGCTTCGGTAGGCCACATTGCTCACAAAGAGCAGGATTGGTACATGTGACCTTAGTATGTCCGAACCGCTGACATTGGAAACAGCGCATGGGGTTCGGGACATACTGGCGGACGCTAGCACGTTCATAGCCGCAATAAATGTACTCGGGTAGCTTAGTTCCGGCGAAAGTAAGAAAAACCGTACGTAGCGGGTACTCCTTGCCATCTTGTTTTCGAGTTAGCCGGTACGCCTGACAAACGAGTTGATCGGAGAGGCAACTTACTATTTCCTCATTCGCAAGACCATCCAAGCTGGAGGTGGTGACTACTCCTCTGCAGCTGTTAAGGGTTTTGTGTGGGGCTACCCGGATCGGGTAGGAGCCCAACAAAGTCGCCTTTTGCAGTTTGCGAGACTGGTCTGCACTGGAGCTCTCTAATAGTAAGCTACCGTCTCGGAGACGCGTAGCGTTTTTAACCGGGCCGCTGATTTTATCAAGTTCGCGCTTTATGTGAAAAGGACTAATCTCTTTAAACGTTTTCCCATCACAAGCCAAGGTCATTATCAAAAATGGGTCAATGAAAGATTGTTTGCGCGGAGACATGATGATATAGACCCCCATCTGGAACCGTCGGCGTCAGCCTGCCATCCGGGGGTTAAAGATAGAAAGACACCGAATCTTCACGGTCTGTGCCGTCATGGGGACCCCACCCATGACCGATCTCATTTGTACCTCAGAAAAGCTACCCTGCAATATCCACTGCTTGTCCATATGGGTAAACCGTTCACCACGCACACCCCGGATTTATGCCCCTACCACAGGAATAACCGCCTGTGGCTCCCCACTTTAGGCCGCGCTGCATATAATAGGCACACTCGGATTCAGGGAACTTGTGGTTGATTACACCGGGGTTCCGTCAGCGGTAACACGTCCGGTCCGTGATACTAACCCAACGGCAACACGGCCGTCGGGAGATTAACACAGACCGGGCCCTCAAGGAGCTACGTGGGTGTACTTGACGGTGTGGACAGGCTCCGCACCTAAGGCTACACATAGGGGCAGTGCGAAGGGTCCGCTCAACCTTCACTTTTGAGACCTCCGGAGAGCACACATGTCGGAAGCCGCGCGGAAAACCGTGGGACAGAACCACGGAGATAGGGAGAGATCCCTGCTGGTGAGACAGGAGTTATAAACCTAAGACCTTACCCGCTAATAAGAATAATAAAAAAACTAGAAGAGGAAGAATGTGATGCTTACTGACAAGCAGTAGCTCAACGTGGCACAGTTGATGGAGATGAAGGGGATGAATTGAGGGCGAGTGGCTAGGGACCCGTAGTAGGTCCCTGGGGAAAAATACCAGAGCCTCTTCTGCCAGTTTTCGGGGTTACTGATGGGCCTTCTCGGCAGCCGTAGCGGTCTTGGGGTACAGCAAGTCCCCACCGTACATCACCCCATCAGTCAGTCCCCTACTTCCTGTTGCCCACCCCTCGGGACGAGGACCACAGAGGTTGGATTTTGAGGGGCCACAGGAGTACAAAAGACAAGCATATGTTAACAAGCACTTTTAGCAGAGTTGCAGGCATATCCCTTAAATATACAGTCCAAATATTATTGCTTGCATGTTTAAACATTTTAAATTAATCTTAATTAACCATGACTTATAGTACTACATCATATATCATAACACAATAATAAAGTAACATAATATCTTATCTGAAACCTGATTGGTGAGCACCTAAATTTCTTCATTCTTTTAACCCGTTAATCTGACGTGATAAGAAATTTCTGTAGCAATTTTCAAAATAAGCACAGCCTTTTCCTTAAGAATCATCTAATTTTATCTCGGAGGCATGAAAAAAGATTTGGGGGGGGGGGGGGAGTAGTGTAATTTGTTACACACTTCACTTATCTTTTCAAGGAATTATAAATTCCTTGCAGTAGTCAGGACCAGTTTTGCAAAAATATTATTTGCATCTTTAGCTAAGAAGCTTATTCCTTTTGTAATTGTTATTGCTGCTAGATGACATTATTTTTCTAATTAATAGCAACAACTGAAAGTACCACAAATTTATTGACAGAATCAGTGGGCAGGTATTTGAAAATTCATCACACGATTTTTATTTTTTAAGATAAATGTTTTCTCCCAAACCATGATATACATTATATCAGTCCATTTCATTGCTTTAATAATTTAACTACTTACAGCATAGTAAGTTGCCATTAAGGCAGCTGTCTCATGTGTTTATGAGGCTAACTGATTTGAGTAGTTGGGTTTTATGTTCTATGTTGTGGTTATGATCCCGGAAATGTGCTGCTACTGCACATTTATATTTCTTTTTTCTTGATGTTCCTAAGGTGTTCCTTTAATTGGTTCCAATGCAACAATGACAGACTAAAAGTAACACTGAATCTTGTATTTCAAACTTTAGAAATTAAGGATAAACAGATTGATAAATCACCTGTAGCATATTAGTTTTGGTCATTCAACCATGAAATAAATCCAGAAGTTACATTATTAAGGCAATTAAATGGACCAATAGATATGGTTTGGGCGAGAACATTTATCGTAAAAAATAGGAATTGTGTGATGAATTTTGAAATATTCACCAACTGATTCTGTCAATAAATTTGTTTCACTTCCAGATGTTAGCATTAAACAGAAAAATAATATGTCATTTAGCAGCAGTAACGATTACACGCGCACGCGCACACGCACACACACACACACACACACACACAAAACATCCTTGCTAAAAATGCAGAACTTCGCAAAGCTTAAGAGTTACAAATATTAAAAGCAGAAGCATTAACAGTGAAGTAATCTTCATTTTTGAGTTTGATCAATGAGTCACTATATTTATACTCACTTCACTTACTTGTTGTATAATAGAAATGTTTTTAAGAACATTTGATCTCATCCTCAGCTGTTTGGTGACTAAATGAACATTGAAGAAGAAGAATGTTCTAAATGAAGAAGAATGTTCATTTAGTCACCAAACAGCTGAGGATGAGATCGGATGATCTTGAAAACGTTTCAATTAAACAACAAGTGAAGTTGAGTGTAAACATAGTGACATAAATCAAACTAAAATATATATACCTACAATATCTTAGAGTATTTTAAGTGTAAACTTATTAAAATTCTCCAAAAAGCTTCATAAGTAGTATTTTATAATTTTCAACAAGTTCTGCTGCCATTATTTTCAACATTTAAATATGTCCCTTACAAACACTGACATATTCACAAACTGTTTTACTCATTAATTTTGTATTACAAAATTCAAATATTTTCTCAAGTGTACAATAAATAAAAATTATAAACACACCAGATATCTACAAAACTCACCTTAATGTCATTACAATCAGATGAAGTTTCTCTACCCATCCACCATGGTTCTTCTTTAATTTCAATCTTGTTATCCATCTCATGATCCCTGTTGTGTTTCTCGACATTCATAACAGAATACCCTGGAAGATCATCTTCATTTTTCTCTGAAACAGTTTCTATTTTGGCCTCAACCTCACAGCTGTTGCTGCTTGTAATCGTTTCAAGTTTAATCTGCTTTACAAAATGCTGGGTGAAACATTCTCTATTTTCCAGTGAGGAGAAGGCTCTATTAGGAGTCTCTGATTTCATTGGAACATCACAATCACTGTCCACGCCGCTGTTTGTCTTCAAGATGAACTGACTGTCATTCTCTGTGACTGAGAGATGATCCTCTTCTTTGATTTCTATGTTGGTGTACATTTCATTAGTGTTGATCGATCTGATGGACTGTGAACAAATAAACATATCATAAATAGCAGAACAAAGAGAAGCAAAATGAGACAGGACTACTGTATATAGTTGTGTCTGTTGCTACCCCTCCACAGCCAATGGCTCAACTCTCTTGTTTCCTAAAGCCATACATTCAATAGGTGATGTAAATAAATATGTGATGTCTGCTAGGATGGATAATAAACTAGCCGTGAGATTCAAGTCGCAGCAAGACAGTGCTTCACCATATCCTTAAGTTGCTATGCTTAGTGGCAATCTTAACACAGTATAACCCCTTTACTTCCTAGATCATCTACAAGTACTTACTTTCGTCTTGGTTCGCTTATGTTTGTGCAGCTTTTATGTCACTTTCATCAACAAGTGCATTTTTTCTTTCAGCCACTTTACAATTTACTGTTTATGCCATCAACTACTGGGATGCTTATACAATTTAAGAGAATGGTAACAATGACACTGCTAGTTACAGTTTACCTTCAAACCTGTGACTATTATTTTTTATTCTAGGTCCCTAAACATTGTTATTATTGTTGCCCAGACGTTGTTGAGTTGCTGTCGGGCCATGCACGGTTGAAACAAAGAGACAAATAGAGCAGCCAGCGTGTGGGCACAGCGTTTATCACTTGCTATGAGAGAGAGGGTAGCAGAGGGAGAGATAGTCTGAACTTTACAGCTGCACCACGAAAGGCCGTGAAGCTTCGGCAGCTTTCGAGAAACTTCAGCTTGGGTATCTATGCGACAGTGGGAGTTGTGGTGAGTTCAGTTCAGCAGGGAGCTGCTAGGAGTTGCAGTTGCGAGCCAGTGAACTGTTTATTGTGTGTGTGGACATTTGAAATGTACTGAGTCGAGTCGAATCGAGAACTGATAATCGTGCAGTGATTTGAAGGTGAATTCTTTTGTTTCCGTGTAGTCAAGCCACGAGAGACTGTGTTGGTGTATGTTGCGTCATTTTAGAGCCTGAAAGAGGTGTACAAACTGTATTTCTACGGAAATAAAGAGCATTTTGAATTTCTGCAAACTAGACTTCTAATTTTACGAATCCACAAAGTCACAATTGGTGTCAGGAGTGGAACACGACAGGGGAAGCTGCATTGGCAAAGATTTCAGAGAAGATGGAAGAAATGAAGACAGCGAATGACACTCTCACTGCGAAGACGGAAGCGGCAAATAAGCTGACCGCGGGGCTAAAAGAAATGAAGATGCAAACGATAGCCTGACCACGGAAATGAGAGGTGAACGAAAGTCTGGCCGCAACGATGGAAACGGCTAATAACAACCTGGCAGCGAAGATGGCCGAGTTAGCTACAGAAATGATGGCTGCGAACAAGGCCCTCGCCGCCAAATTTGAGGAACAGTTGACCAGCGTGAAGGACGTCACAGAGTTGGGCGAGCGCGTTAACGACCTAGAGGGAAAGGCCGACACCAACACCAAGTCCCTGAACTCCATGCTGGAGGACATCGTATGCAGAAGGTTTAAGGATTTAAAGGCCGACGCGACTACATCTGCGCGCGTCAAACCACCTAAGTACGACGGCGCGTCAACTTTCGAAGTCTTCCGCCGCCAATTCGACACAGTGGTCATGCACAAGTGGTCACCAGAAGCACAGGTCGCACAGTTAATAGCCAGCCTCCAGGGACGGGCCACAGAAGTCCTGAACGTGGTTCAGACAGCGGCGGCACCCAAGGACATCTGTGAGGCCCTGGAAAACCGCTTCGGAAATGACCGTTTGGCTGCAGCCTACCGCAGCCAACTGAAGTCAAGGTCGCAGCAGCCAGGGAAGACGCCGCCGGAGTTCACCCTGTAAATCCAACAGCTGGCCAGCAAAACCTTAGTCAACCTCCCGAGTTCGTATCCCGGGAAGCCGCCTACACCTTCGTTGACGGGGTACGAGACGTCGAGATACGTCAGTTGCTTAATGCTCGGCGACTACAAGAGCATCCACAAGGCGCTAACGGCCGCATTGAGGAAGGAGGCGGCCAAGGTGACGGTTAGACCAACTTCCAGAATGTGGAGCATCCACTACAATGGAGAGCGAAGACCAGCCGAGGGAGACGCCGACGAAGACCAAGTGGTGTGTGTTGGATGTGTGGCCAGCCGTGGCAAGGGACGCGTCGGTGCCATCACTACCATCTCGAGTGACACTGCGCGTCGTCAGAGGGCGTACGGATGATAGCCTAATCGCGGCAAGGTTGGGTGAAAGGGAGGCCGTGCCGCGTGCCTGTAGACACCGAGGCCGCAGTGACCGTAATCCGACCTGACTTAGCTAGGGATTTGCCGTCGAGAAAACCAAGCCAAGCATACCCGCTAGTTACGGCATCGGGCGACACCTTGCCTATGGAGACCCTGCTGAAGTTGACCTTGGGACGGAGTGCACTGCGTCAGTGGGTGTTCGTCGCGAAGTTGGCTGAGGTGATACTGGGATTGGATGCCCTTAGGAGCTACTAGGCGACGGTTGAAGACGGCAGGAAGGCCCTGCGTCTCAATGGAGAAGAGCTGATGCTCCGGCAACCTGAAGAACGCCTTGGAAACTGCAGTGTCATCCTGAGTGAAGACGTGGTGGTTCCCGCGAGAAGCGAGGTGGTGGTGACGGCGCGACTGGAAGGCCAGCGCACGAAGAACATGATGCTGGACCGGAAGACGCCTGTGCACGGACTCTGTGTAGCCAGGAAATTGTTCCGTGCCGAGAGGAGGTGCCAATGAGGCTGCTCAACCTAACATACCGATCACGACGTCCAGGCCGGGACGAAGTTGTGGATGTGCGAGCACGTTGTCAGTGTAACGCCAGTAGACAACACCCAGGAGGCGGTGCCGAAGCAAAACCTCGGGACACGGCTGGAAAGCTTACTGGAGAGGGCGGCCGACCACCTGACCGCAGGACAGCTACAGAAATTGCGACAACTGCTGGGACGATACCAGCACGTCTTCAGGCAAGGTAAGAGCGACTACGGCCGCACAGACCGAGTGCTTCACCGCATCGGCATTGGAGATGCCAGGCTTATTCGGCAACCCTCCAGACGCGTTCCGCTGGCAAAACAAGTGGCGGTACGGGACATGCTGGAGGACGTGAGATCCAGAGAAGTGATTGAAGAGTCTGACAGCCCTTGATGTTCCCCTGTAGTTCTGGTGACGAAGAATGGCGAGCTACGCTTCTGCGGAGACTACAGGAAGCTGAACGCTGTTACCACGTAGGACTGTTTCCCTTTATCCCGGACTGACGACATCCTGGACACGCTTGCTGGTGCGCAGGGGTTCTCGACCCGGGACCTGATGTCGGGTTACTGGCAGGTGGCTCTAGACCCGAGAGACAAGGAGGAGACCTCATTCTCGACAGGCCAAGGGCTTTGGCAGTTCACAGTTATGCCCTTTAGTCTTTGCAAAGTACCAACTACCTTCCAACGTCTCATGGAGTCAGTGATGAAAGGATTGACTTATGACGCCTGCCTGCTATTACCTGGACATCATCAGCGTCGGCAAAATCTTCGAAGATCATATCGACACACTGAGCAATGTGTTACAGAGACTGCAGGCGACCAACCTGAAGCTGAACGCGATGTGCCAGCTGCTCCACAAGAAAGTCAACTACTTGGGCCACACAATCTTACCAACCGGAATGGCCATAGACACGGAGAAGACACAGGCCGTGAGAGGCTGGCCTCGCCCAAAGGATAAGCGAGAATTACGCAGTTTCCTGGGGCTGTGAAGTTATTACCGCCACTTCATAAAGGGCTTCTCAAACATCGCCAAGCCTCACCTCCGCCCGACAGAGGCGCACCGGTCATATGTGCCGGAAGACGCCGAAGGTGCATTCCAGCAGCTAAAGAAGATCCTTTGCAGTGCTCCTATTTTGCGATTCCCACAGCCAGGTGGCGCCTACATTGTGGACATCGAAGCCAGCCACCATTGCATTGGAGGTGTCCTATCCCAAGTTCAGGACTGCCACGAGCAGCTGATAGCTTACTACAGCAAGACGCTGTCCAAAGCAGAGAAAAACTATTGCGTCACCCTGCGTGAGCTATTGGCGGTAGTAAAGACCTCGGAACACTTTCACAAGTACTGTAAGGTCAGCCATTCCACCAGAGGACTGGCCACTCCGCCCTAACCTGGCTACTTAATTTTAGGAACCCGGAAGGCCAGACAGCCCGTTGGGTCCAGAAACTGCATGAGTAAGACTTCACCTCGGAACATCATAGAGAGAGGAGCCACGCCAATGCACACCCCATGTCCCGAAGACCCTGCCCAGAAGAGTGCAGCCAGTGCACAAGAGCGGAGAAGGAGCGTGCCGCAGCTGCCAGAGTGGTCACGGCAGTGCCTGCGGACGGTTGGGATAGCGCAGGCCTGAGGGAGCAGCTGGCTGACGCCGACTTGGGACCACTCTTGAGAGAAGTGGAGGCAGGGACAAGAACAAGCTGGGAGGACATCGCTCCAAGAAGCGCTACATACGAGTTATACTGGGGTCAATGGGACTCATTGAAGACCAAAGAGGGTCACCTGGGAGCAAACCAAATGATCAACAAACTCCGACAGCGCTACTAACGGTTGAGGCTCCGAGTAGACACTGAGAGATGGTGCCGTCAATGTCACGTGTGCGCGGCAAGTCGCGGCCCTCAAACTAGGAGCCGGGCTCGCATGCAGCAGTACAACGTCAGAACGCTTTTCGAGCGCATCGCTGTCGACATAGCTGGACCATTCCCAGTGTCCGACCGGGACAACTGAGTACCTGATTGTGGCCATGAACTACTTCATCAAGTGGCCGCAGGTGTATGCCATCCCAATCCAGAAGGCGAAGACAATCACCGACTGCCTCGTGGAGCAACTGTTTTGCCGTTTTGGGGTGCCGTTAAAGCTCCAAAGCGACCAAGGCACCAATTTCGAGTCTCACCTAATAAAGGAGGCACTGGAAAGACTTTGGGTTAACAAGACCGACAAAACACCTCTACATCCCAAATTGGACGGCATGATCAACAGGTCCATCAAGACCTTAGAAGAATACCTGAGGAAGGTCGTGGCCAGCCATCATCGAGACTGAGACGTCAAGGTGCCACTGTTCTTGCTGGCCTACTGCTCGTCAACACACGACACCACTGGGTTCACGTCCGCAAACTTAATGTTTGGCCGAGAGCTACGCCTCCCTTCTGACCTGGCTTTTTGGAGTCCCCGGAAGCAAAACTGAGTATGTGGAGGACCTCTTGGACCATCTTCTGACGAGACGGCTCATCAGAACATCCAGATGGCGAGCGACCGCATGAAGACCCAGTACGACAGGCAAGCCAACAGCCAAGGATTCCAGCAAGGTGACATGGTCTGGTTGTACCACACTACCCGGACCAAGGAACGCTGCCCAAAGCTTCAACAACTGTGGCGAGGACCGTAGCGGCTGGTAAAGAGAATTAACGACGTGGTCTACCACCTCCAGAAGGTGCCCTGAAGAAAGATGTTGATGGTACACCTGGATCGTGGCAGCTACGATGCTGCTGTTCGGGACGACCAGTCTTGAGGAGGGAGCAGTGTCGCCAGGCATTGTTGAGTTGCTGCCGGGCCGTGCGGTGGCAGTAAACAAAGAGACAGATAGAGCGGCCAGCGTGTGAGCACAGCGCTAATCACTTACCGAGAGACAGAGAGCAAAAGATGGAGAAAGAGATAGAGATAGTCTGAACTTTCCCAAGGGCCATGAAGCTTCGGCAGCTTTTGAGAAACTTCGGCAGCCTTCAAGAAACAGCGGTTCGGGTACATATGCGGCAGTGGAGTTGCCGTGAGTTCAGTTCGGCAGGGAGCTGCTAGGAGTTGCAGTTGTGAGCCAATGAGCTATTTATTGTGTGTGTGAACATTTGAGCTGTACCGAGTAGTCGAGAACTGATAATCGTGTAATGATTTGAAGGTGAATTCTTTTGTTTGTTTACGTATGGTAAAGTCACGAGAGACTGTTAATGTATGTTACGTCATTTTAGAGCCTGAAAGGGGTGTACAAACTGTCTTTCTACAGAAATAAAGAGCATTTTGAATTTCTGCAAACTAGACTTTTAATTTAGGAAACCACAAAGTCACAATTTTTTCATGTTATTATTTTGAATGTCTTAAGCAAAAAATTAATTGGAAATTATTAGAAACTTTAGTGTAAAGTGAACCAGATTAAGAAACAATGCAAAATAAACAAGTGATTGAATAGGTAGAAATGAAGCAAAAAGATGTGTTTGACGATAATAGTAGTCTAAAAGTATAAAAAAGAAACATTTTTTAATGTTAAACTGTTTAAATGTGATTTAAACAAAAGATTATGTAAATTACCTAATATGGTAGTGAAAAATGAGTCACAGAAGATGAGGTGAACCACTGAGAAATCATTGAATTGCCATAGCAACGGCCAATTCAATAATTTCAGATTAGCTAGAGTTAGCGTCATTCTGTGTAAGAACATTGTGGAGTGAGAAAGTAAAACATTTCTGTGTGAACGCTAGAGAAGATAGATGTCAGGGAACAGGATTTCAAGTTATATTGCAAAAAACCATAGAAATGTTTGATTTAATATTGTAAAGGAAATTAATGCTTCTAATTTTATTTATTAATTTGTGTTACGATGCGTTTTGTCCATTTTTATACAAAATTAAAAATTGGAATATTTTAAAAGTTGAATGATTCTATCACTTAATTTGGTAAATTAGTTCCAGCCAATTCCCCTCTGAGAGTATACCCGAGGTAAGGGGTTTTCATACTTATACTAGAATAGCCGTAGGTAACAACAGAGGAATTGCTCAACCTGAGATGTCAGATCTGAGCCAAAGCTCAGACTGAGATGACATCAAAATCTGGTACATCGGCTCCAATACCAAGGATAGTATGCTGCAACCTCCATCTACAGGATGCTGCAGCTTCCCAAACTCAAGATACTGTCACAAATGTCGCCTAAACATGGTGAAAACTGCCTTGTTCTAATTTGAAACCTATCGCAAACCAGTTCTTTAAACTCTTCCCCATTCATCTCATGATATTAATTTGTTTGTTTTGAATCAAACATTAATAATCCCCTATCAAGAAACACATTATCACTGCCAAATTGAAAAATGATGAGGTGCTTATTTTTGCCAGTTGGAATTTTTTAAACCTTTGTAAAGCCCAGAAATAAATGTTCCTTTCTTTAACTCTATAGTAGTATCTAACCAAGCCTTTGAAGTGACATGTTCCTCACTTACCCAGGTATCCTCTAATACATTGTGTGCCCTTCAAAATGACATTGTCTCAGAGATCTTAGGTACCATTTTCTCTACATGACAATGCCTTCCCAGTCAACTATCACGTTACTTTTGTTTCTTTTAGAAAACCGATACCTGATGTCTCTCAGTAAAGTGTGAAAAGTGATTTTCTTAAACTTAGGAAGATCTGGGTCTCTGTTCACTGAAGCAAGTACCTTATCTATAGAAGGAAGCTTGTTGTTTTAAAAGAACCTAAGCACTTCAAAACAGGCATCACTCTTAACATATCATCCACTTACCATAAAACACTACATGGCCATTCCCTTGTCTTTTTAAAGCTTTTTACACTATCTGTTTAATTTGAGTAACATTTATAATAGTTTTCACAACTATACCTTTTGTTTCACACATAATTTTAATTATGTCTTTCACTACCAGAGTGTCATAACGTTGAAACAAAAGGTTAAACACATTAAATATAGTAGTCATTTTACGGGCTTTCCACTCTTAAGTTTCTGTACACTACTAGGAGTAACTGAGCATTCTCCCATAGTTACTCAATGCATGCACATGCAATACTAATAGGACGAGTGGCAGAGCATTGCTTCACTGCAGTATACACAATGCAATCAGGGAAGTACCAAATACCACTTGACAACAAACAGAAGTAAAATATTTAAGCTCATTTTTAAATTATTTACAACTTGAATTGCTATATTTATTAACTCTGTCCATTACCTGAATGTGTAAAATAAGTGATAATAGTATTAATTTTTAGATGAGTCGTATTTATTACACATCTGCTTCACTTTCGTACCTATTTTGAGGACATGTTTCGCAAATCATCGTTTGCATCTACGGCTCTTATACGACTAAAGCTTGATCCAGCGGTGTGGGTAATTCTGGGGTTGCTGCTGCCATCTGTTGATTTAGTGATGAACTTAAATGTGGGATTCTCTTCTGGCGGGATTTCAAAGTTCATTAGTTGGTTTTTATGTTGTTCTATGTATATCCTCTCCCATATGACGAGTTCACTATGTTTTTGTACGTATTTTAGTAATTCTGTGCTATCTTCAATTTCATGATTTTCAGACCAGAAAAGAGCTGCTATTCCGGCCTTATCAATATTTTTGTATCTTAAGTGCCTGAAGTGTTCTTTCTTTCTAGTGCCTATGTTTCTTTTTGTCCTCCCTATGTAAATTTTTTCACAGTCTTTACACTTAATCTTGTAAATGCCTGACTTTTCCTCTGGTTTTATCTTATCAGTATTATTACTGTGAAGTAGGTTTTTAATGTTGTAATTGTTTTTTGGTGCCAATGTTATATTGTATTTCTTGAATATTTTTTGGAACTTTTTTGTGGCCCAGGGGTGGTAAGTAAATTTAGCAAATCTAATTTCTTGTTTTATTGGTGTGAGAGCTGTGATCTGTTTTAATCTCTTTTGAAGTTTGAATGATTTTAGTTTTTTATCTGCAAGGTTTTTTCCATATCCATTTTTAATTGCAGTTTTTAAGATTTGATGGTATTCGTTTTGATATTCTTGCTGGCTGAGAGGTAGATTTACTAATCTGTGTGTGAGACTGTTGATGGTTGCATGTTTGTGTGGAATTGGGTTGAAAGCCGTGTTAAAATCCGAAAAAGCAAATCACTACAGAAAACTAATATAGACCTCTCATTGTACAACCTATATTTGAAACTTGTAAAATTACTAGGAAACACAGCATGGGACCATTTAGAAACCAAATCATTTGAACATATAAATTATAAAGTCAAAGAGAAAGTTTATCGTCAAAAGAAGAAACTAAAACATAATCATAATCATTGGCAACCAAAACATAACAAAATTTCAGCAAAGAACACATCCCTAGACAATGTAATTAATCTCTCAAAGCAAAATTTTAACAATGAAGAAATAGATGTGCTTAACCAAGGCCTAAAAACATGTATAACATACTCCAGCAACCCGGATGAATTCATTGCAGATATAAAATTAGCAGTAGAAGGCTTGGAAACCATGGACAAAAATATAATTAGGAAAAAATCAGCTCCTATATTGGAAAACTTAATAAATAAAAAGCCAGAAAAACATTTGAAACAAATTCAGATAATTAAATCTTTAAGGAAAAAGGATGTAATCTTCTCAAGGGCTGATAAAGGGAACAAAATAGTAATCCTAGATACAGCTACATAAAAAGAAAAAATGTTAGAATTACAACAAAAAGGATTCCAAGAAATAGATTCTAATCCACTCAACCGATGCATAAAAGATGTACAAAAAACCATCATTAATAGTAAAATTTTAACAACTACAGAACAAAAAACTATCAAACCGGACAACCCTACCCTTGCAAGACTATATGGTTTGCCTAAAATACACAAACCCAACATACCCATGAGACCCATTGTAAATAATATAAACACTCCTACTTACCTTCTGGCAAAATGGCTAACCAAAAAATTTCAGTCCTTTCCACAATTCCATACTCTGAGCATAAAAAACTCTTTAGACCTGGTAGAAAAAATTCAAAATCTTAAACTAAAACCTCATGACACTTTAGTATCCTTTGATGTCCGCTCCCTCTTCCCTAGCATTCCATTAGACAAACTTTAGATTCAACTGAAAATATGGCTAAATTCTATAAACCTAGATGCCAATGCAATAAAAGAATATTTGGCAATGACTGAAATATGTATACATCAAAATTATTTTGTCTTCAATGGAAAATATTATAAACAAATTTCAGGACTAGCTATGGAAAGCCCGCTATCACCATTTTTGGCCAATCTATACATGAGCTTTTTCGAAACACATATAATTAAAGCCTTCCCTCATATGTTTAAAACATGGTACAGATACATAGACGACATCTTTGCAATAGTGCCCTACAAACAAATAGATGATGCTTTGAAACTACTCAACCTGCAAGAACCCAGCATACAATTCACAGTGGAAACTGAAGAAGACTGTACTCTACCTTTTTTAGACCTTAAAATCAAAAAAAGCAATGAAAAACTAGAATTTGGCATCCATAGAAAAGCAACACACACAGATAATTACATCAAAGCAAATAGTTTCAACCCAATTCCACACAAACATGCAACCATCAACAATCTCACACACAGATTAGTAAATCTACCTCTCAGCCAGCAAGGATATCAAAACGAATACCATCAAATCTTAAAAACTGCAATTAAAAATGGATATGGAAAAAACCTTGTAGATAAAAAACTAAAATCATTCAAACTTCAAAAGAGATTAAAACAGATCACAGCTCTCACACCAATAAAACAGGAAATTAGATTTGCTAAATTTACTTACCACCCCTGGGCCACAAAAAAGTTCCAAAAAATATTCAAGAAATACAATATAACATTGGCACCAAAAAACAATTACAACATTAAAAACCTACTTCACAGTAATAATACTGATAAGATAAAACCAGAGGAAAAGTCAGGCATTTACAAGATTAAGTGTAAAGACTGTGAAAAAATTTACATAGGGAGGACAAAAAGGAACATAGGCACTAGAAAGAAAGAACACTTCAGGCACTTAAGATACAAAAATATTGATAAGTCCGCAATAGCAGCTCATTTCTGGTCTGAAAATCATGAAATTGAAGATAGCACAGAATTACTAAAATACGTACAAAAACATAGTGAACTCGTCATATGGGAGAGGATATACATATAAAAACATAAAAACCAACTAATGAACTTTGAAATCCCGCCAGAAGAGAATTCCACATTTAAGTTCATCACTAAATCAACAGATGGCAGCAGCAACCCCAGAATTACCCACACCGATGGAGCTAGCTTCAGTCGCATAAGAGCCGTAGATGCAAACGATGATTTGCGAAACATGTCCTCAAAATAGGTACGAAAGTGAAGCAGATGTGTAATAAATACGACTCATCTAAAAATTAATAATTTTTCGCTTCACTGTGGTGTTCCAATACAGATAAATCTCGATATAAAGTGATAATAGTTTTAATGTAGTAACAAACTATTTCCACTTGCGGTTTCGCTTGCTCTAAAAGTTGTGTTATGGCATACGTTGCCACCCGTAAGCACTTTAAAGCCATATGAAATTTAGTCGCTTTGCTTTGTTTTTATTTCCCAGTTTCTCAGTGCTGACATAAAGTTAACATATCTTCCTTGTGTTGTATGCTCTTTGCATGATGGGTATTAAATGAACTGTTCATTGGTTCATGTTATCACAGTTCATTAAGTATGATCGAAGAGTAGTTTTGTTGTGGTTAGTGGACCTGTTAATTCATGACTGATGTGAATTTGTTATGTTTAAAATGTAGTTAACCTGTATTATGTATTTTCACTTGCAAATTTTCCTCTCAACTCCCACTGCTACAGCACAAGAACGAGTATGAGAATGTGGTGGTAAGGGATCTGATGTTATGAGTTGCTAGAAGGGGTGATGTGATTTCAATGATCTGAGTGGAGTTAAACTGTGGTCCTGGGACTGTGCTAGTTCATAAACTTTATCGGAAGGAAGCATAACTGCTTTCAGATAGTTTACAAGCTGTTAACTATACACTTACAAAGTACTCTTACATGAAATAAACAGGTAACAATTGTAAAACAAAAAGGTAAACATGCAGAGTGGCCATCACCTGCTAAGAGAATGTCGGATTAACAGTAGCAAGCTGTTGCCAACTGCAGAATTTGGAAATATGGCAAGAGAGCAAAATGTTACCAACCCATACTCATTATGTTATTCTTGTTCCATTTATCATCATCATTATACTTATTACAGGATGAAGAAAACTTATGGAATCTTGACTGTAACTTTTAGATGGATCAATAAGGATAAGTGTCGACTTTTTCTATATGTTAATAAAATTGCTTTTACCTATAAATTCTCAAGGTTTAATTTTAAAAAACATTGTTTCAACAACACTTAATATATTCAGACTATCTATCAGAAACCCGGCAGGATGGCTCAGGCGGTTTCATATGTGGCACGCATTCGCGAGGCCCAGGTTCGATTATCGTAGCCATGGGGTTTTTTCAGGTGTTTTTGCCAAGCAAATGCTGGGTAGGATAATTACATCCCCCTAATTTCCTGTCTCTCTATTTCATCTCCATTATCATATCATGTCATCTGTCATCCGGTGGTCTCTTTCAGGGTAAAAGTCCTCTCTCGCCTCATCCTTCCTCCCAGGGATGCCCCACTTGGGGCTTAGGCACAATAAACCACAGGTTTCAGTGCCAAATCCTTTCTGTAGTAATCCTAATCTATCAAAATATTTCTAACTGCCGCTACTATTATTACCATTATCATTACTGAAGTTTTGTTAATCATTACTTCTACACACTAGTTTGTCTAGTTTCCTTATGCATTACAGTATCACTAGTTTGGTTACAGTGTTGCTAGCTTCAGTGAATGCATATTTTCACTGTTGGCAATGCACCAACCACCAAGCTCATGACCGCCATTCTCTCAGCAAATGATGACCACTAATCTGCAGCTTTACTACTAATGCAACTCTTTCTCAAGTTTTTCTATCAGTTATACTGCAGTGGAACAAATAACTTTAACGAAGAGCCAATTTACCATTTACTTTAAATAAATGGAGTAGAAGTGTGAGGGCAAGCACCATCATGAAACACAATGGGATGAGAATTCAGAAGATTTGGACATTTGTGATGCACAGCTTCTAATAATTCTGTATGGCATTGTGGAGCATTGATACCTCTTGCAACCTGAATTTTAATGAAGCATCTTTGTTTGTATTTACTAATCATATTTGGAGCACTAAAGATAAAAACCTACAATTAAACTTACTAAAACTGTCTTATTAAATAAAATTGTCTTGAAACTCACAGCTCATAAACATTAGATGCTCTTACTAAAATTAGGCAAATGAGTCAATCTTGTATATATTTTTCTCCACTTACAAGTTTTTTTAAATGAAGACTAGTTTCTGGGAACTTCTTCCCTATTCTCAGTTCTGTGGTTGACTGATGATGCATCCGGTGTCTGCATCTGGCTTGGTGTCGCGCTGCCACCAGATGTTCCGGTAAGTTTGATGACGTCATCTTATGCAAATGGATAAAATTCGACAACAGTAAACTCCAACAAAGTTTAGAAAAGAAACCAATGATTCCAAAAGATCAAAACATTATGCAATATTGCAACAGATTAATATAGAAACTTACTACTTACACATAAAATTAGAAGAACTTGTACACATAATTTGGATACATTTTGAAACAAAATTACACAACATATTGAAAATGAACATGAAAAAAAAAAAAAAAAAAACACAGACTCTTAAAACGAAAGTACGAAAATTACGCTTAAGAAAACCAATAAAAATTCCAAGCAACCAGTACCGCCATGTCACAGAAACACGATACAATGTAGTCAACATCTCATCCCAAAATTTCACCACAAAAAAGTTACAACTTTTAAACAAAGGTTTTAAAACCTGTGTCGGCAACTCAGGCAATTTAGATAATTATATTGCTAACGTCAGCATAATCTCTAACTTTTTGGAAAATGGTAGCGAAAAAACTATAGTAAAATAAAAATGCTTAGAAATTCTCAAGGGGATGACATTCAGACAGGAACATAACTATAAAGAAATTAATCTCAGAAACTATTTGTAGTTGGTTTATTAATACTCGTCACTTACTTGTTTATATTTATGAGAGACTAGTTTCAAAGGCATTCGCCTCCATTTTCAATCTCTTTCCAACTGGCATCTGTTGTTGTCTGCTCTCTCTCTGGTGATGGAACTATGAACTACCTTGTCAAATTATCTACCGGTGGGATTTCAAAGATCATTACGTGATCCTTATTTTTCCATATGAATATGTTCTCCCATGTTGTCAATTTATTTTGGTTTATCACTCCTTTTAATAATTTTGGATTTGGATCAATGTCATGGTTTTCATTCCAAAAGTGAAATGCTACTGCTGACTTATCTTCTTGTTTCAATCTGATGTTTCTAAAGTGTTCTTTGACTCTGGTTTTTAGATTTCTTTTAGTTTGACCTATGTAGCATTTTTCACAATTCTTACAACTTATCTGATATATTCCGGATCTGTTAACTGATGGGATTTAATCTTTTGCTTTTGAATTTAGCAATTTTATAATTGAGTGTCTATTAGTAGGTGCCAAGGTGATATTTTGTTCCTTGAAGATCTTTTTAAATTTATTAAATGTTTTTGGGTGATATGCGAATGAACTGAATATGCTGTTGCTTTCTGTTTCTTTTGTAAATGTGGTTGCATCCTTAATGGTTTTCTTTAGTTTAGCTTTTCTAATTTTCTTCAACACCAAACTTTTGTTGTATCCATAGCAGAAGAAAATGGATACAACCCTAATTTGCCAAAATTATACTGCCTACCTATGATCCACAAAACAGACAAAAGCATGTGACCCACTATTAACAATATAGATGCCCCGACTTACAAATTGGCAAAATGGCTGGTGGAAGGATTTGACAAGTTTGAAAAGTTTGAATCTCTAAGCATAAATAATTCATTTGATTTAGTAAAGAAAATTGAAAACACAGTTATAAAAACTGGAGAGGTGATGGTATCCCTTGATATCAGATCTCTATTCATGAGCATACCAGTAGAAAAAATTCCAAAATTAATGAAAGGCTGGTTATCCAAAAAGCAACATTGCGGATGATAAAAATAGAAGAATACATCAAATTAACCATCCTATGTATTGAACAAAACAGCTTCATGTTCTCCAGCAAAATCTTCCAACAAACAGCAGGTTTGGTCATGGGTAACCCTCTTTCACTATTACTAGCTAATCTGTTCATGAGTAATTTGGAAACACACATTACTAAAGCCTTTCCACATATTTTCAAATGTTGGCATAGATATGTTGACGATGTGTTTGATATAGTTCCTAGAAGACTAACTGAGGATGCTATAAAGTAGCTAAACCTACAAGAAAAATCCATAGTTTTCACCAATGAAGTAGAACAGAATGGATGGCAACCTTTTCTACATTTGAAAATCATAAGAACAGCAACAGGATTACAGTTTGAATATGCAGAAAAGCAACGCATGTTGACAATTACATTAAATGCAACCCATTTAACCCATTACAACATCCATATGCAGTATTCCATAGTTTGGTTCACAGGTTAATCAAAATTCTGCTAACAAAAACAGAATATCAACAGGAGTACACTCACATACACCAGGTTGCCAAATTGAACTATAACACAAATTTCATCAAAAAGTTGATCTACAGACACAAGAGAAAAAAAGGTTTAAAGGACATTACTACGTTAAAAAAAACTAGAAAACCCAAACACCAGATATGGCAAATTTACATTTCATCCAATTTCATCATCTGATAATAGAGCAGTTATTGCATCCATAATACTTCATGACAAACAAAATATTAGCAGGCCAAAGTTGAAATACTCTTGAATTTTAGAAAAGCAAATTGGACAACTTTTACTGAGGAAACTGAACAAAATCTTTACTCCGCTCAACATGAAGCATCTGTAGAGATGCCTTTGTTTTCTTTTAGCTTCAGAGGAAGTTTTATGCTGAGAGCTGTAATACTTATTAAAGGCTTCAGAAATAGAGAAATTTGAAGTAAGTGTTTTCCCATTTAGTTTGAGTGGTTTTTTCCTTGTTTCTTTCTGACAATTAATTTTACTTATATATTTGTATACTTTTTTTGCATCTTTTCTATAATCAGCTTTTTCAATAAATTCACTGAAAGCTCTTTTTTTTTTGGCAATATGAATTTCTTTTTTACATTTTGCTGTCTTCCTTCGCCATTCCTGTGTAACTGTTGGGTTATTGGACAACATTGATGTTGTAATGGGTTAAATGGGCTGCATTTAATGTAATTGTCAACATGTGTTGCTTTTCTGCATATTCCAAATTGTAATCCTGTTGGTGTTCTTATGATTTTCAAATGTAGAAAAGGTTGCCATCCATCCTGTTCTACTTCAATGTAGAAACTCAATAAAACAATAATAAATATAATTCTTGAAGCAGCAAAAAAATGGATCCCAAGAGGAAAAACTAAAGATTACAAACCCTTTTGGAATACAGAACTATCAAAGTTAAAAGAAAAAAGGAACATAGCAAGGTAAAAAGCAGAATTGTCCAATAACCCAACAATTACACAGGAATGGCAAAGAAAGGCAGCAAAATATAAAAAAGAAATTCATATTGCCCCCCCCCCCCCAAAAAAAAGCTTTCAGTGAATTTATTAACAACTGCTCAAACAGGTTTCAGACAACACTTATCTACTAAAGAAAATACAATTCAACTATCCCAAGATGTCAAAGAATCTTTCAACAAAAATCAAGATTATGCTGTCAGTTTTCATTGATTTTGAAAAAGCATACGATTCAGTATGGAGGCATAAACTCCTTGAGAAACTTTCAAAACTAGGCATTCAAGATAACATGTTCAATTGGATCACTCAGTTTCTCTCTCAACGTTTCTGTGCTAGAAAATACAATGACAGTACATCCAAATTCCGACAAATAAAAATGGGCCTACCACAAGGTGCAGTACTGAGTACAACCTTGTTCCACATCTACATCAATGATCTTCCCACGGCTGTATCAAACACACAAATAAAGCTAGCACTTTTTGCAGATGACATGATCATGTGGACATCTTCCCGACAAATAGAGAAATCCAAAACTTCAATGGAAAAGGCTCTGATACTATTGGAAAAGTGGACTGACAACAATCTGATGAAAATAAATACTGATAAAACAACATTCCAAATATTTAGCTTAAAAAAGAAAATCCCTACATTAAATCTGCAGTTCAAGAAAACAAACCTGAAACAAACATATGAAACAAAATATTTAGGAACAATTTTTGATTCAAAATTATTTTGGAAACATCATATTGAAGTAGCAGTAAACAAATCAACAACAAAATTTTCAATTTTGAAAACATTGGCTGGAGTCAAGTGGGACAGTAATCGGTAGACACTGAACACCACATATAAAACATTCATCAAGCCAATACTTCTTTATAATGCAGAGGTAATAATTACAGCAAACAGTTCTAACATAAATCACCTAGAAGTATGCCAAAATCAGGCCCTGCGACTAATAATCGGTGCAGCAAAATCAACTCCAATCACAGCAATGCAAGCCTTAACTCGGAACTATCCAATATATCTAACTTTAGAGGAGCAGGCACTAATACAACATGAAAAAATGTTGTCGTTAAAAACAACAAAATGGAAGAAAAGATTACTACAACCAATCAAGATGAAAACTCAAACAAGTTTCCTGCACAAAGTTATGGAATTAAAAACAGACCTGAATCTTCCTAATTCTAAAGAAAACATTTTAATCAAAGAAAACCCACTGACTTTTTAACCAATTAATATTAAATTAGATTTAGAACAAATAGTTACAAAATCTGAAACTTCCAAACCTGTACTAAAAGCACTAGCATTAGAAACTGTGAACAATAGATACCCACATGAAAAATGGTTACAGATCTACACAGATGGATCTAACTTGTACAACAGCTCAGGAGCAGGAATTAAGTGTGCACTGTTCTCATTCTATCAACCATCAGGATTCCACACAACAAATTTTGATGCATAAGTAATGGCTATTCATATTTCACTCCAACACCTTCTATACAGAATAGATAAATTCAAAAATGCTGTCATACTTTCTGATTCTAAAGCAGCATTATGTGCAATAAGTTCATATAAAATGAGGTCAATCCAAATTAAAGAATGTCACAAAATGATCCAACAACTTCAAAAACTACAGAAAAGAATTATATCACAGTGGATACCTGCACATTTTGGAATTGCTGGCAATGAATCAGCTGACTTTCTTGCCAAAAAAGGTGCAAATTTGATTCAGAACAAAAGTAAAAACTTATGCTTAACATCCATAAAAAGATTAATAAAAAACAAACAAAACCAATCAATATCTAACAAAGCCAAAGATAAAAAATGGAACATTTTAATTAAAAGTCCAGAAATTATTCCAAAAATCCCACGTGAAGCTGCAGCAGCAAATTTTAGATTATATACGGAACATGATTATTTGGCCAAACACTTACACAGAATAGGAATTTATACAAGTCCAAATTGTTCTCTGTGCAACAAAGAAGAGGAAATGACTGAAGAACATCTTTTAACCTGTGAAGCCCTACCTGCCGGACCCACTACACAGAAATATTGGAGAGCAAGAGAGCTAATGGCTTCATTGCCAAAGCCTAGCATTTGAAAACAACATTTCATCCAAAATACTTCAAAAAATTTGAAAATATATTTAAGAGCTTCAACATAAAATTAGCCCTTCAGAACAAACACAACATCCGCAACTTATCAAACTTACCAGAACATCAGATGGCAGCACGATACCAAGCCAGATACAGACACCAGATGCATCAGTCAACCACAGAACTAAGGATAGGGAAGAAGTTCCCAGAAACTAGTCTTCATTTAAAAAAGCTTGTAAGTGGAGAAAAGTATATACAAGATTGACTCCTCTGCCTAACTTTAGTAATAATGGCACTCCACTTTCTGAAATGCTTCTTTTTATTCTATATTAGATGCTCCTATTTCTTACTGTTATCAGCTTACATGTTGCCACTAATTTTTGAATGATCCATGTATATGCATTATACAACTTCTGTAATACGCTTCTTAGTGGAATAAATTTATTACTGCATATGTTAAACTATCAATGAATAAAACATGCAAATATGCAAAACTCCAAGCTCTAGTCATAAGTATGTAAATGTATTACAATAAAATATAATAATTTGTTACAAATTTCACTTATTTTTCTAAAAGGATCACCAAATTCTTCATAGAGCTCCTGAGAGAAATGAAGCTTGTAGCAAATTATTATATTTTATAGTAATATTTGTCTTACTTCATTGTTATTAGCTTCATTGTTTTTACAGATTATGTAAATATATAATAGCTGATGTCAGTGCATTTTTAATAAAATATTACTCAATAAGTCTTAACATTAGTGGAAGTCTGGAGTGAACTTGAAAGTATGCAGCACAACTAAGCAATGTTTGATATGAAAGTTTTGTGATCTGAAGAGAAGTATCTTCAACGCTTCCTGAAAAACCATTTCTTTTAAACAAGTGTTAAGTGAAATAAGACCTGAAGCTTTCCTGGCAACGGATATATTCCAGGTCTTCTCAGGAAACAAGCCTGGTGAAAATACGATTTGAAATCAATGTTTTGGGAGCATACATTGGATATTTAAAGAAATGCTATAACACAAAATGTGTTACTGGACCTAACACAAATATCAACCTATTGGTCCCAAATGACCTTGCTGTCGACGGGCCCTAAAACACCACACCATCAACCTATTGGTTGATATGGAATTATCTGGAATATATGTGTTAATTGATTATCTCACAATCTTCAAAACCAAACATTCGACCAAGGAAAAACCATAAACAGCTGGGACTTGCATTTGTACATAAAGGAGTGACATAAGATCACTTTCCTCAATTAACTGGGCAGTTACAGGTCTAAGATGTAGACTATGTCTTATTAAACTGCAACTAGTCCTTCATCTGCTTCACAAAACCCGAGTTACGAGTAGTACTCCACTGAAGATTACTGATACTCCATAACAGAAAACACTGGATTCATGTAAATTGTTATATATACTCTCTGATCCTAAGAGCTCAGTAACAATAACATTCCATCAACAATTACGTAAAAAACGAAGCTAATAACAGTGTAGCAACAAATAATGATATTTGCATAGTATTCAATCAACATCTTACACCTTTAACTAGTGATTGAACAACAATGTGTAAAAGTGTGGTACTTACCCTGGAACATTAATTTTGTTCCCAAAATGCTTTGGCTGAAAGAGGACAGTTGGTGGCTCTGTTTATCACGGAAGTTGTCAACATCTGAGGATCCTAAGCTGAAGAATGTCTGCAATCAATGACAAAGCATAATCGTAGAGTCTGTAAACAAGTAAAAGTAAACAAGATTGATGTAATACAATTTTGAGTCGAACTAATACTCAATGCTTAATTTATTGCTAGTATTTACCTAGAACGCGTTTCGTTAGGATCTTCCTAACATCATCAGCTGTTGTCGACTAATGGATGCCGGTTCAGTGAACTCCTCGGAGGTGATAGGTGCGTCTCTGTCGGTATCTTGATGAACTTGAAATTTGGGTTGTCTTCAAATTAAACAATTTACTTTCATATTTCTTTATAAAGATTTTTTCCCACGTGGTTAATGCAGCTGGACCTTGGACACTTTTTAGTAAGTGAATTTCTCGTTCTATGTCATGATTTTTTTTCCAAAAATGGTAAGCTACCGCCGATTTATCTATTTCTTTATTCCTGATGTTCCTAAAGTGCTCTTTAAGCCTAATGTTCACGTTCCTTTTTGTTTTTCCAATGTAGAATTTGTCACAGTCCTTGCAATTTATCCAGTACACTCCTGATTTTTTGCCTGTGGGTATCTCCTTTGTATTATGTGATTTCAAAAGGTGTTGTACACTAAATTTGTTCTGTGGGGCCAAAGTAATATTGTGTTCTTTGAAGACTTTTTGGAAAAGGTGTGTAGCTCTGGGATGATACGTAAATTTTCTGTATGAAGTTTCTTTGCTAATTGGGGAGAGAGTAGTTACTTGTTTGCATCTTAGTTGTCTTTTGAATTTATCTATTTTCTTCTTGACCAGTTAGTTCGACTCAAAATTGTATTAATTTTGTACTTCATTGTATCATAGTCCTTAAACAACGGAAGATTGATGTTTTTACTCATTTTACGGTCCTGCACTATGGTGTAGTAGGCTGGTGCATTGTGCTCCAACTCCTGCCAAGGAATGTGCCCAATTTGATCCCACCCTTGGGGAAGGTGAGGATAGGATAGGTGACCATTCAACCTAATGAGAAAATTGAACAACTGCAACAGATAGTGAATCCTGGTCAAGGATGCCAACTTTCCAGCTGAGGTTCTAAGATGCTTAACACATCTGTCTGTAACACTTGGATGATTGCTCACTTCTGCCTTATCTATGTTGGCATGAAGTCAGCAGTTAGGTTGACAAGCTCAGTCTAGCTTGTGGGCTGTTGCGCATGGATTATGTTTTTACCCAGTCCACTAATACTTATGTATCGACACTTCTATTTGTAATACTTAAAAACTTAAGGAAGGACCAAACATAATTTGGAAACCTGAGTGAAGGGAAAATTTAAAAATATTAGGTATAAATAAATTGATCATTCACTGTAGCAGATCAGTTTTGGTCACTTAACACTGAAGTAAACCAGAAGTTAAAATTATAAAAACAATTACTTGGACCGATAGATTTAATGATTTATGAGAACATATTTATCTTAAAAAAAAATAGAAATCGCGTGATACATTTAGAAATACCACCATTCAGTTAAGTCAAAAGGTCTGTTTTACTTTCAGAGGTTGGTAATAAATACAAAAATGATCTGTCACCTCGTGGCAAAACTAGAACTGTGTCCTGTGAAGAATTTATAATTTCCTAAAAATATAAGCAAAGTTTGTAACAAATTATTATACTGTACTGTCATATTTCTCTCTGTGCATGCACAGCTGTTACAAAATTAGCAACTTTGTTTATTAATTTTCTACACAACAAAAGAAAAGTCACATATGCTTTGTTTGGGGCATTCACCTTGTTTAAATCATCCGACAAGTGTCAAAACACCTTCAGCAACTTCTTCATACCTACAATCTGCACTAATTGGGGCCAAACCCACTGTTTTTTTTTTTTTATTTATTTATCCAGATTTATGAACCCTATTTTACACAGTGGTATATTAGGGTTAGAGTTGATACATAAAAATACACAATTTTAACAAAAATATTTTAAATACTAGAAGGAAGAAGATATGTTATAATCTGATGCATATTAATTTAAACTATTTCAGACGTTTAAACACTGAATTTATAAACATCATGAAAGTGGTATATTAGTGTTAGAGTTGATACATAAAAATACACAATTTTAACAAAAAAAAAAAACATTTTAAATACTAGAAGGAAGAAAATATGTTATCTGATGCATATTAATTTAAACTATTTCAGACGTTTAAACACTGAGTTTATAAACATCATGAAGTACTTATACTGTTGTGGCTTCATTAGCAAAGATGTGAGCGGAGCAGAAAATTCAGTTCCTAGAGGGTCTAGTTTGAATATTAATTCTTGTCTTTCTCTCCAGAAAATGGGACAACAGAAAAGGAGATGAACCACAGTTTGAAATTCTTCACCACACATGCACTTGGGGTTAGATGTTAAGTGAAAACGTGATAAGTATTCACCAAATTTACCATGTCCACTTAAAAATTGTGTCAAAACAAAATTTGGTACAAGAGTTTCACATTTTCCTCTGTCATATACACTAGGGAAAAATAATGTTTTTGTTAAACTTCCATTTGGAGTTGTTAGCCATTGTTGGTTCCATTCTTCAAGAATATGTTGATGTATTATTCTCCTTACAGTAGAAATAGGACATAAAGAGTATGTCACAGGAAGATTGGATTCTGCAGCCTTCTTAGCCAAGCAATCAGCTCTCTCATTACCTAAAATTCCACTGTGTCCTTTAACCCATCCCATGCAAATATGTCCTGGATGGTTTTGAAGCAAGGTTCTGATTTCATGTGCTAATGAATTTAAGTTGTATTTATCATTAATAGCGAGTAGAGCTGATTGTGAATCACTAAGAATACGGGCACTGTTCCCATTAACAGTACACCATTTTATAGCTTCTTTAATTGCTAAGAGCTCTGACTGGAATATAGAACATTCAGGTGACAATTTAAACATGGAATGAGTTAGTTCCGTTTGGTTTTCATAAACAACAAAAGCACATCCTACTGCAGATACATTATCTTCAAATTGGTAACGGGAACCATCTGTATATATGTAATATATCATGAAAATTACATATTTCCTTTAAACAGGTTACAAAACTTGATGGGTGTCCTGCTGTGTTAGGATGCTCCGGGATTTGTAGTTTTAAGTGAGACAGATAATACGCACATTCACGTTCATGTCTTAAATTCATAATAGTTGCTCTTGATAAACCAGTGAGAGCCAAAGGTTCGATGTTAGCTATAATCTGAGCTGCATCAGTGGAGATTGTACGATATCCTCGAATTATGCGAAGGAGGAATCCCCTTTGAATTTGTGCAAGTTTTTTAACTGCCCATTTTTTATTAAGAACATCCTGGAATGCAGATACACCATACAAGATTAGGGGCACTACAGCACCTTGATATATAATTTTAAGAATACTAGAATTCAGACCCCAGGTTGGTCTTGTTGTTGTTGCGAGCGCACCAAGGAGCTTGCTGGCTCTTTCAGCAATGTAATCAAAGTGTGATCGAAATGTTAATTTACAATCCAGTATAACGCCAAGGTATTTTACCGTAGATACCACCTTCAAGTTGACGTTATTCATGGTAAGAGTAATGGGCTCCATTTTTCTTCTGCTGGTGACAATCATCGCCAAGGTTTTGTAGGGATTAAACATAAGTTTATTTTTAATTCCCCATGAGTGTATTATTTTAAGTGCTTCATTAGTTCTTTCTTCAAGGATTTTAGCTTCATTTGATTTAACCCACTGTTTGCTTTTACACTTAAAAAATGCAATTAAAGTACTGAGAATACATTTGAGTTTGTGTATGTAAATAACAGAGAATCTTGTGGCATATGCACCCTAACTATTTAGTAATTTACAATGTTCCAGAGATAAAATATGAGTGAGCACAACAGAAAAAGGCACATTTGGAGTACTGTGCATACACTAATGATAATGCTAGCAAAGGACTGAACACAATATGGCAGTTTTCAATAATATCAAGTGTTCCTCTTACATCCTACATATTTTAAGGAATGCAGCCGAAAAAAATTTAGGGAGAAACTTTCTTTTGTGTGACATGAGAATATTTTCTAAGTCCTGAGGTGCAGGTATACGCATACGCAAGCCGACAACCTGCAGGTCCTCACATTGTAGACAACATGAGAAAGATGTGTAATACTTGTAGCCAACCTCTGCAAAAGTGCCCCAGACATCTGTGCAACACTGGTGCAGAAAGACATGTGGATGCATTTAGCGCAGTTCAGTTTTGAAAAATACTGACCATGTTTCCTCTCAGGTTTTATTGCTTTACAAAAGTAGGCTTGCTGCCCAGCAGAAGCACCTTTTGTGCTGTTAGTTCCATGCGTTCTTCGAATATTTAAGATTCGTCCATTGCTGAAAATGAGGAAAAATCTCGACAAACCATAAAATGGACTATTTTTATTTTACTAATGAGAAGGCCTGCCTTCATTTATTGTTCGACAAGGGTCTGCGGAGGGCATGAATGTTGTGTTCCGAATGTAATGCCACCCTGCACCCTATTAAGAGAAGGGACAAGCACCCCAATTTTGCTGCAGTTACGTAAACGGTGATACGAAGCAATACTATTGCTACTATTGATACTAATACATACCTTGTATTTTTGTAGTTAGTGTGCTAGATAGTGTAATTTAGGGACAAATAAGACTGTTGGCAGTACTGCGTTCAGTGGAGAAACGAGGATAGTTTGGCTGCGCTGAATTCAATATAGCTTATATACACTGTAAGTAAATAAACGTACCTACAAGTGTTATGGCTTCAGAAACGTTAACAGTATGCCCTCCAGCACGAAATTGCACTAAAAAGTATATAAATCATATTAAACATCAAAGTTGTATATCTAAACATCAAAGTTGTATATCAAAACATCAGTTGTATGGACCTGCGAAAGACAAAAATTGTCGCGTCAATATTAGAAAGAAGAACCGAATTTAGTAAAGTGTAATAGAAAAGAAAAAATGGTATTTATGTTAGATAAGTGAATTACAGTACAGTTAAATGCGTATTATCATTATTTAATTTCCCCTTTACATACCATTAGTGACTGGGATGGCAGTGCCACGTCTGACTTGGAGGTAAACTGTTCACAATGTAACTAAAAGAATGTCTAAACAATAACATGTTCTTTTTATGTATGTAATAATATGCACATTGCCATTTACTTTAAATATTGTTCTGACCTTAATAGTACACACTGTAACAGATCTTCTGGTCGTCTTGTTTTTGGCACTTCAGGTATACATATGGCGTCAAGTGTTTATACTGCTAAGCTCAGTACATGACTTTCACTCATTGATTTGTTTCACAACTTCTGTTATGAGAGAACCAATAAAACAAATAAAGGCGAAATTTACTATCGTATTTATAACTTTGTAATCTTCCAGCAACTGAAAAGTATTGATATAACACACCAGTGAAAACAATGCAGTAATTTTACTTCATAGGTATACACGGTATCCACATGTAATGGCGGCTACCGCATGGCAAGTAGGTTACGTTATAAAAATAAAACTGGGAAAACTGCTTAACCTTTGCCGAGCAATTAATTGGTTGCAGTATTAACAGGATAGAAAATGAGAATTTACTATAATTATTATAGCAAGAAGCCTTGCATAGACCTATTAATATTTAAAAGATTAACTTAAACCAATTCGCTCCAAATATTATTTTAACCACACGGTGGTCCCGTGCTTCTCACAAACAAACTGAGTTAACCTGTATTATCACGGCCATCGTCTTGATAGGAGAATAGGTCGTGGCTTCGGCGACTGGAGCGCTGCCACAGAGCGCTGCCAACAATCAACACAGGAATGTGCTGAAAATTCCAACACTGCGAAACGGAACTAGCCAAGCATATATGCAAAAAAACTGGTGATACTAATACTGGTGAGTAAATAATAAGTAGAACGTCAAATCATGGTCGCATGTAATCTGCCCTCTGATTGCAAATTTAAATGCAGAAAAGAATGTTAAAGAATTCCTGCATATTGTATGGGAGTCATCACAATAAATAAGGAGGTACTGACAAGCAGACATGAGGCTCTTAGGAGTTGCTACCCTAATGAGCTCATAGCGGCAACTCCCTGCACTAGCAGGAGGCCTTTGCCCTTTAGGGAATGATTGGCTATTTATTTATATTAATGATAAGTATATACGAATGTGTTGAAGACTTAATTTACCGAATGTTTTAAGTAGTGTGCACGATTACTGTAAATTCTTACTGTGAAGTAGAAACATTCCATCTGGAACAGTTCTAAGTTATGCCTATGCAGCCTGCCTGCATTTCTTGTAGTGTGGCCATGCACAGCAAGTTTTGTTGTCCACTTATTATAATTATTTGTAATATATGTATTGTTGTATTTATTTATTTAGTAATAAGACACATTGTATACAATTACACATATAAAAGGGTACAATAAACATGGTGAGGTGAAGCCAACCATTTTAAGCGGTGCAACTTGATAATAATGATAAAACAAAGGCCTGTCAGTTGTTCAATATAAAACAGGTTACAGAACATTAACAACACTGAGTCCTTGAGAGTGCACAATGTCTTTACTTGCCAACACTCCCCCTCATGAACAAGGATGAAGAAGAAAATATAACATTTTTATTTAAGTCCCAAACGGTTTCTACACATAACAAACTTTGATGCAGGCACAGCTTTGGTGAGAATGTCTACATCCATCTCTTCTGTTCTGCAGTAGGTAATCTTGATGTCTCCTCACATTACGGTTTCCCTTATGAAGTGTTCCCTGATGCTTATGTGTTTTGAACGAGAACCAATTATTGGATTTTCTACTAGATTCTTGGCAGCCTGATTAGCATTTTGGATTAGTATATGATGTATTTTAGTTAAAAATCATTTGCAAGGTGTTTCAAATGAAGTGCCTCTTTTGCAGCATCAATCATAGACATATATTCTGCTTTCGCAGTTGATAGCGCTGTTCTTTGCTTTCTAGATTCCCAACTGATGACTAAACTAGCAAATTTGAAACAGTAGCCAGTGTATGACTTGTAGTCCACAGGGCAGGATCTCCAGTTTGCATCAGCATAACCAATTATCAGCTTGCCACAGTTCTGGTGAAACATAAACCAAGCTCCTTGGTTCCTTTTAAGTATCGTAGAACCCTTTTGGCAGCTGTCCAATGTTGTTTACCATAACATTGATTGAAATGACTAAGATAACTTACAGCATGAGTGATATCTGGTCTTGTTGCTACAGATAAGTACATAAGACTTCCAATAAGGTTCTGGTAGGGAAGGTTTTCTTCTTTTCTTTCATTTTTGGTTAGTTTTAGACCAAGTAACCATCAGTGTATTTGCAGGTTTACAGTCTGTTAAGTTGTAACACTTGAGCAGATTTTCTATGTACCTGGATTGACAGGTTTTAATTTTACCATATATTCTCTTGAATTCAATACCAAGACAGTATTTTAAATGCCCAAGGTCTCTCATCTGAAATGTCTCCATCAGATCCTTCTTGAGGTTGCTCACAATTAATTTGATGAGGCAATCAGGATGTCATCAATGTATACAGCTAGTAGAACTTTTCTTCCCCTGTTCCAAATGTATATACACAAGGGTCTGCATGAGAAGGTTTGAAACCTAAATTTTTCAATTTCGAGTCTAGTTTGACACACCATTGTCTTCCCACTTGTTTTAAGCCATAAAGTGCTCGTTTCAGAAGAGAGACTTTTTCACTTTTACAGCTCTTCAAGTCTTCCAACATTTTTCTTGCTTTCACATATATTGTTGACTGAGGGTTGCCAGCCAGCCTCTTCAAAAATGATGTCACATAGATATCTTTAAAGTGAATCTGGAACTTGCATATATATTTTTTTCTTCTAGTTCTTCATTCAGGAAAGCAGTTGATACATCTAGCTGATTTATCTCCAATTTTTTCTTCCACTGCTATACCAAGAATAAATCTTATAGAACTTATACAGATATAACAATTTGCAACAAAAGCGTCACTTAACTTAAGAAAATGGTGTTAATTCTTCTTTCTAATTGATATTCTTCTTTCAATTAGAAAAAAGAATATCAATTAGAAAGAAGAATTAACACCATTTTCTTAAGTGAGGCTTTTGTTGCAAATTGTTATATTTGTATAATATTCATTGCTTCATTTTCTACATAATCTTATAGAACTTAGCTTAGCGACTGGTTCAAAGGTTCCTTCGTAATCTATTCCTGGACATTGTGTAAATCCTTAGGCAACCAATCTAGCTTTTCGACGTTCTAGATATCCTTCAGCGTCATATTTAGATTTTAATATTAATCTGGATCCTACTATGTTCATATCCTTTTCTCTTTTAATAAGAATCCATGTATCATTTTCCATATGAGCTTTACTTCCTTTATTGCATTCTCCCAGACAGGTGATTCATCAGATGAAGATTCTTCTTCAAAAGCACAAATCATTTCACTTTCACTTGTAACACTATCCTTAAGTGTCTAAATTTCTGGTTCATCACGTGTTGATTTAATGGACAAGACAAAGTCATTAAATCTGGTTGGAACCTTCAGGCTCCATTGTGGTCTCAGTGTTGGTGGGACTTCATTTATTTCTAACTGGGAGTCATCTTGTACTGGTGTCTTGTTACAATTACTTTACTTTGATCAGGCATCCAGATTCTGTATGCTTTTGAGATTTTTGAATAGCCAACAAAATTTCCAGGTTTTGCTTTTGGTTCCAGTTTTCCTCTTCTTGGGATTTTGTCCAAGATATAGGCAACTGATCAAAAAACATGAAGATGTCTTACAGAAGGTACATGTCCAAGCCATCTCTTGAAAGGCATTTCATGATTTATAGCTCTCGAAGGTGATCTGTGGCATAGATAGTTGGCCGTATTAACAGCTTCTGCACAAAACTTTTCAGGTCGATGAGCATCGATGAGAAGGCATCTAGCCTTTTCAACTAAAGTTCTGTTTTTCCTTTCACTTATTCCATTTTGTTGTGAAGTATAAGTCGTAGATAGTCTTCTCTGTATGCCACACACTTTCAGATATTTGCTTAATTCTTTGTTGCAGTACTCTGAAGTTTCATTTATCAGATTGAAGTGCCTTTATCTTCTTTCCAGTGAACGTTTCCACTTCGTTCTTGAATTCTTTGAAGTAGCTAAGAACTTCAGTTTTTGCCTTTAAAAAATATACTCGGCAATATCTGCTACAATCATCAATGAAGGTAACAAAATAGTTTGCTCTCCCATTTGATGCGAATCGCATAGCTCCACAGACATCAGAATGGACAATTTCTAGTGGTTAATTCGATCTGTTATTTTGTCTGGTTGGAAATGAAGGTCTTGTAAACTTTCCAGCAAGGCAAACTTCACATTCAAATGTTCCATCACTCTTAAAGTTTAACTTCACACTCAAAAGATCCATCACTCTTAATGTTTAAACCTTTAACTTTTTCTTCACGAAATTCCATTTTTTTACTCTGTGAAAGTCCTCCTGCATTCCATTGGAGAATTTTGAGGTTGTTCTGTAATTGACATCCTGCAGATGTCCCCACCCAGAGATCCGAACGGGGGACTATTTTACCTCCGGAAAATTTATCTAAAGGACCTGTCATGTTTTAAGTAGCATAAATGTAACCGTTTTTTAAATGGACAACAATTTTTTTTACTTGTAATGGTGGTTACATCATCCACTCACTTTAACCTCCAGTATGTCTGGAGGGCCACACCTGACTTTGGTTAATGGGTCCATCGGACCTGGCTGGGAGGAGTTTTAAAATCCATTAGCTTTTCTCACAAGCACCAATTGTGGAACATTTGTATGCCATGACAGGTCAGTGTAAGAGATGAAATAGCATTTCCTCTATTTCTGATGTAGTTATACCGCTAACGCTCGGTCCCCAGAGCCTCATTGGTAAAAGCAGGTTGCACCACGGGCAGGTTGAGGTTGGGATTTGGATAGGAGAGGTTATGGAATGCACATCACTATCCCTTGCATCCCATTTATACGACAAAACAAAATATGAAACAAATATTTAGGAACAATTTTTGATTCAAAATTATTTTGGAGACATCATATTGAAGGAGTAGTAAACAAATCAACAACAAAATTTTCAATTTTGAAAACATTGGCTGGAGTCAAGTGGGGCAGTAATCGGGAGACACTGAACACCACATACAAAACATTCATCAAGCCAATACTTCTTTATAATGCAGAGGTAATAATTACAGCAAACAATTCTAAAATAAATCACCTAGAAGTATGCCAAAATCAGGCCCCTGCGACTAATAACCGGTGTCGCAAAATCAACTCCAATCACAGCAATGCAAGCCTTAACTCGCAGCTGTCCAATATATCTAACTTTAGAGGAGCAGGCACTAATACAACATGAAAACATGTTGCGGTTAAAAACCACAAAATGGGAGAAAAGATTACTACAACCAATCAAGTTTCCTACACAAAGTTACGGAATTAAAAACAGATCTGAATCTTCCTAATTCTAAAGAAAACATTTTAATCAAAGTAAACCCACTGACTTTTAAACCAGTTAATATTAAATTAGATTTAGAACAAATAGTTACAAAATCTGAAACTTCCAAACCTGTACTAAAAGCACTAGCATTAGAAACTGTGAACAATAGATACCCACATGAAAAATGGTTACAGATCTACACAGATGGATCTAACTTTTACAACAGCTCAGGAGCAGGAATTAAGTGTGCACTGCTCTCATTCTATCAACCAGCAGGATACCACACAATAAATTTTGATGCAGAAGTAACGGCTATTCATATTTTACTCCAACACCTATACAGAATAGATAAATTCAAAAATGCTGTCATACTTTCTGATTCTAAAGCAGCATTATGTGCAATAAGTTCATATAAAATGAGGTCAATCCAAATTAAAGAATGTCACAAAATGATCCAACAACTTCAAAAACTACAGAAAAGAATTATATTACAGTGGATACCTGCACATTTTGGAATTGCTGGAAATGAATCAGCTGATTTTCTTGCCAAAAAAACGTGCAAATTTAATTCAGAACAGAAGTAAAAACTTACCCTTTACATCCATAAAAAGATTAATAAAAAACAAACAAAACCAATCAATATGTAACAAAGGCAAAGATAAAAAATGGAACATTTTAATTAAAAATCCAGAAATTGTTCCAGAAATCCCACGTAAAGCTGCAGTAGCAAATTTTAGATTACTTACGGAATATGATTATTTGGCCAAACGCTTACACAGAATAGGAATTTATACAAGTCCAAATTGTCCTCTGTGCAACAAAGAAGAGGAAATTACTGAAGAATATCTTTTAACCTGTGAAGCCCTACCTGCCGGACCCACTACACAGAAATATTCTAGAGCACGAGAGCTAATAGCTTCATTGCCAAAGCCTAGCATTTAAAAACAACAACTTTTTTTTTCTCACGAAGAGCCAGCTTTAGATCAGCTTCATTTACATGTCCTAACTTTTAATGCCAGCAATATATTTTGGAACACAGGTAGGTTTTTTTATTTTATTTGTTTTCTTCTTTAGATTTTATATAATACAATCCATTGGATTTAATAGCTTTTACTATTGGGCATCCAGTTTGATATGAAATAGTGGCTTCTTCTTTGTTGAAGGTACCAGAATAACCCTTTCCTGTGATTTTTCCAACAGAAAGTAGATTTATGGATAAATCTGAAACACATAGAGTATCTGGTAGATTAATAGTTCCACTTTTATTTCCATCAATTGAAGTAAATTGATTTTTAGCTGCTAGTTTCAATGAATCAGGATCAGATGACACTGACAATTCCATGAATTTCCTTTCGTCATTACACATGTGTGAAGTGCTTCCTGAATCAAGGATCCATACTGAGCTGTCTAAAATTTTTAAATCGGCTGTCACTGAACACTTCTATCATAAAGGTGTGTTCAGATTTTTTAAAATTCCCTTTCTTTGACCAGCATTCAGATGTACTGTGATTTGTCCTCGAACAGATTTCACAGGGAGACTTTGAGATTTCCTGTTGCAAATTGCTTTGAGAATGGTTGTTTCTTCTGATAGTTACCACTTCTCTGTTGATAATTTTTATTACCTGCATAGAGTGCTTCTTCACTTGAAGTGTTGTCCTTTTGTCTGGCTTCATTTTCTTCCAAGATTTTAATTTTTAGATTTTCAACACTGGGTAGTGCATCTCTCGATTCAATGGCAATTCAAAAAGTTTCAAATGAGAATGGTAGAGAATACAGCATAATTATGATCAATAAGTCTTTATTTATCACGACATTCATTTCTTTTAGTTTGTCAGCAATATCCAAGAATTTGTTGAGATGATCACGTATACTATCTGTGCTGTGCATTTTCTGTACAATTGTTTGAGAAGCGTAGCTTTCCAAGTAGGGCCTGAACATTGAAAATTCTTCTTCATAGATCTTTTGAGGTTAAGCAATGCTTTATTTGTTTTAATTTTGGAGGTGAAATCATAGAATTAGTTCTGCCTTTGCATTTAAATCGTCCGTTTCCCATTTTATTTTGTCTTCGGGTTTGGCATCATTTGGCGGTTTTTTTTTTCTCCAGTCACATAATCAAAAAGTCCAATGTGAGTAAGCACAGCTTGTGCTTGCATTTTCCACGTATCATAATTGTCTTTCTTTAGAGGTTCGATACGACAAACACTGGTATTTGTAGCCACTTTTATAAACTTTTCTTTTGGACATACAATTTTGCAAAAGTAAAAATGACGGATACTTAAGTAATCAGCAGAACAAAAGGTAAAACAACTTTTTCCCTTCACAATATTATTTACAGTCCGGCCGCTGTATCTCCAGCTCTGACGTTTAGTGGCTGCAGGAGGTGGAGGGGGAAGGTTAATAGTACCAACATATAATAATGAGTAATTGAAAACATATCGTCAGAATTATCGTTATAATGAGAGTATAGGACTCTATTAGCTTCAAAACATTGAAATACAACTTGTAATTTCATTATCATGCTGTAACAGTATTTTTGTTTAGTAATGTTCGAAGGAATAATAAATATATAAAAATGTATGTAGTTGTGTGATTGGCCGAAGTAGTAGTGGTATGACGTGGTGTGATGACGTGTCAGTGAATCGGCCAATCACAAAATAAAGTGGGATTTACTATGGGGACAAGAAAATCAATAATCTAGAAAAGTGTTAGAATCTTGTGTCTTGCTTGAGAGCATTTGCTAAGATGTTACGATGATTATAAAATCTCCAAGAAAATTATATATCATTTTGTCTTAATCTGTGAATCTATTATTTGGCGCTAGCCAGTATTACTTTTGATAGAAGAAAAAAAAAATTAATTAAATTAACTATATTCGAATAACTGCGCTGTTAGTGCTGTCTTATGGGAGAAACATGGCGACTAGCATAGAAAGAGTGATGGAAAATCATGATTCTGGAGTGAAAGAAAGTATTATACCGACCGCCATAATGGAGAACGAAAACATTCCCGTTACAAATGGCGCAGCAACGTGTGGGGCTCGAATAGGATAAAGAAGAGGAGATTAAAGCATCGTGCAGCTCCATGGGAATTTAAAAGGAAAGAAGAAAGAAGAAAACGAGAACTGGTTTAAGTGAGTGAAATTAAAAAAAAAATAAAAAAATAATAGTAGTAGTAGATTTATGTTGTTAAGAAATCAGAAAATAGTTAAAAAGATGGCGAGTAGAAAAGAAATAATAGTGGAAGGAGAAGTTACTGATAGTGTAGGAATGAATAGGGAGGATGCAAGATTAAGCATAGATAATGAGTCAATGTTGGAAAGAATAACAAGAATGTTAAGTAATTTAGATTCTAAAATAGAACAAAATGCAAAGAATTTAGATTTTAGAATGAGAGATGTAAAATCAGAAATAGGAGATGTTAAATCTGAAATGAGTAATTTAGATTCTAGAATGAAAGATGTAAAATCAGAAATAAGTAATTTAGATTCTAGAATGAAAGATGTAAAATCAGAAATGAGTAATTTAGATTCTAAAATAGAACAAAATGTAAACGATTTAACTAAGAAAATGAATGATTTAGATGTAGGAGTAAGACAGGAACTAGCACAAAATGTGAGTAACTTAGAAATTAATTTATTACAGAAGCTAAAACAGGAATTAAAATCTGAAATTTCACAGGAGATTAGAGAAGGGAGAAAAGAGTGTAGGGATAATATGGAAAGGCTCATGCAGATCATAGAGATTAATAAGGATGAGAATAGAAAGGAAGTCAATGAGTTGAGAGAGATAATTCAGGAAACTAGGTTAGGTCAGGACATTGTGAAACAAGAAATAAGAATGGAATTAAACAAAGAGTTAGAAACATTTAGGATACAACAGGCAGAAATAACACAAAAACAAAGAGAAGAATTAGGAGATAAAGTAGAACAAAGAATCAATGTAATTTGTTCTGAAATGCAATTACAACATGATGAAAGTAAGATACACCAAGAGGAAATAAAGTTACAAATTGATGAGATAAGTAAAGCAAAAGAAGAAGTAATTTTGCAAATTAAAGAGGTAAAAGAACATTTTGAAAAAGAAAAGGATAACTTAGGAAAATTGACACAAGTTGTAATTGCATTACAGGCTAGAAAAGTAAATAACGGGAAAGAAATGTCTAGAATTACAAATATAAACGATTGTGACTTACCAGGTGAATTAAGCAATCATCAGAAGTCTAGTGATGTAGTAAGTGAATGTAGTGATTTTGTGAGTCCAGATAATGATATTAATTATCACAGAAACACACAGAACGTATCCTCACACACACACAACTCCACAGTCTAGGTCAAAATGAATGTGTACATTATTCACTAAATGATATTAGTCCACCAAGTTTTGATGAGGAATCAGGTGATAATCCAAAAGTATTTCTTAGGGAATTGGAAGAATATTTCCGTATTAAGAGAATTCCCAATGAATTTCGGATGGTAATAGTAAAACGCTGTTTGAAGAAAAATGCTCTTGAGTGGTTAAGGTTAACTTTGGCTTCACATGAAACATACAGTACTTTCAGAAATCTGTTTATAAATAGATTTTGGGGACCTGAGAGACAAAGAAGAATAAAAGTTGAGTTAGCAACGGGTAGGTTTGAGTTTAAAAAAAGGATTTCTATGACTGAATATTTCTTAAAATTAGCAAACAAAAGTAAGTTGATCAATCCCGAAATTTCTGAGACAGAAATTGTCAACATGCTAATACGTCATTATCCACCACATATCAGAAATCATTTAATTGTGGCTAAGCCTATCGATTTCTCTGATATGATTGAATTATTATCCGAATTTGAAGCACATAACCTCATTAATGATACTACATCCTGTGATGGTAACTATAATAACGTCCATATTGAGTGAGGAAGAAATCGACAGGAATCACAACCTACAAATAATAGGAATAATAGGACGAGTTTAAATTGGGGCGGGGCACCTGAGAGAAATCAAAGATTTGAAGGAAGAGGTTATGATCCTAGACGATCTTATGAATCTGTAATTCCCGGAACAGGAAGTGGAGTTCAAAATAATGTGCAAAGGAATTATCATAACAATCAGTCGACGAGAATTGGAAGAAATGATCAAATAAACCATGTAAGATTTTATCGAGGAAATAATCAGCGAATAAGTAATTTTAATAGGGGTAGAGGTACTAGGTTATTTAGTGCAAATCAAAGAGATTTTAGGGGTGTGAGATTTGAAAGAAGTAATCAAAATGAAATAGTCGAAAATACACAAAGCACAGAGAATGATGCGAATATAAACGATAGCACCAACCTAACCAACAATGAAAGTATTAATTAAGGGCCGAATAGGTGAATGGAATTTCAATTTCATTACGTTGGTAATTCCACATTTGGCAAGAGATGTAATTGTGGGTAATGATTTATTATATGAATGGCAAAGTGTATTGAATTTCGAAATGCATGAAATGAAGGTTAAGACAGAAAATGATTTATTAGTAATAAAATTATTGGAAGAAGATGGAAGAAAAGAAGAGAATAGGGACAATATAAATAATGAAAGGTTTTTTGTGGAAGATATACTTTTGCAAGAAAATGGTAATATTGAATACGATGAAAATGAAAATTGTGGGAAGAATTTAATTATTGATGGATTGCAAAATAATGTAACTGACCTTGAAAAGCATTGTTGCCAATTATATACAATACAAGATAAGAACGGCGGAAGCCAAGTGGAGGAAGAAATAGAATTCCAGAGAATATTACAAGTAAAGTTAGAAAACACATACAATTTAGACCAAGCGAGAAAAGAACAGTTGAAATTATGTATATTAAAGAACAGAAAAGCCTTTAGTTCAAAACCTGGACTGTGTAACAAATACACACATACATTTAAAGTGAATGATACTGATCCCTATACACATAAAAGCCTTGACAGTAATTGAAACAATATTGAATATATACTATGTGTGTGTTAAATAATAATAAAAATAAAACATTGTTAAACATCAATATATTGTTGTATTTTAATTAATGTTAATTTATTGTTGTTAAATGTTCATTTATTATATTTCATCCAATGTATGTATATTATTATATTTTATGTATGTTGTATTGGTGTTGTGTAATATTGGCGTAAACGAAATTGTTAATTGGGGCTGTTCTTCGAAATATATGGAAACAGATTGTTAATTCCTTTATTTGGTTATTTTCCATATATTTCGAAGAGGGGCATTTGTAACAGTATTTTTGTTTAGTAATGTTCGAAGGAATAATAAATATATAAAAATGTATGTAGTTGTGTGATTGGCCGAAGTAGTAGTGGTATGACGTGGTGTGATGACGTGTCAGTGAATCGGCCAATCACAAAATAAAGTGGGAATTACTATGGGGACAAGAAAATCAATAATCTAGAAAAGTGTTAGAATCTTGTGTCTTGCTTGAGAACGAGGAAAGATGTTACGATGATTGTAATTGTAAAGAAACATTAATAAGATTCAAAAAGTGTTATTCAATATTTATAATATAAAAGAGTAAATCGTAGTTCATATTATATAATTAAATAATATATTACAAAATTGGACTCATCTAAATTTTATTTTCACCAAAAATCCGCATCCACACCTTAGAAAGATCTTATGACTCTTATTAGATTAAAACTTGACTTGGATATTACAAAAAAAGTTGGCGTGATTCTTATTGGAAGAAGAAGATCGAAAATATAATCCCGTTACAATGCAAGATATTCTTTACAACATCACTTTATTCAAATATTTTGTTCACACCTTTCACGCACACCAACTGCTTCTGTTGGTGGTACTGGTAGTCTGTACATCCAGTGTCGTGGTCAGGAAGTTAAAACTGTCTGCTAGCGCCAATCAGCGTTGTCGCTGCTGGGCGTGGCTTGCAAATCCAGCACCGTGTTGCCGCTGCAATTTTGTGTGGACCACGTGGCTTTTTGTTGCTTATGGATCCCACACTGGTGGTTTAAGTTTTTGTGTGTGCGTAAATTCCGATTTCTAGTGTCTGTAAGTCTTATTATCGCTATTATAGTAATATGGCTACTGGTTTGTCAGAATTCAAGAAAAAAATCGGCTCTTATAAGAGCCAAAGCCGTGACTTTATATTCAGGCTACGCGAGTACTTCGAGAAGAAGTGGGACAATGGTGGACCTCTACTACCTGTTACCAAGATGCTGGACAGAGTTTGTGACGCCTTGAAGGTGGGAAAAACCACCGTGAAGAATGTGAGCAAGGAAAAGTGCCCAGTCGATTTAAGTTCGCCGTCTGCAGTTCTGCGTACACCGGGAAAGCAAAGGCAACGATGCAGCCTTAAAGCTTCACTTGATGCTTTTCAAAAGGATGCTATAAGGCGACATGTATATCAATATTATATGAGAAAGGAATTTCCCACTCGTGCAAAGTTGCTGTGTTCTTTAAAAGAAGCTGGCTTATTCGATGGCGGAAAACCAGCCTAAGTAAAGTACTGAAAGAACTAGGTTTTCAGTTTAAAACTTTTTCTGGGAGGAAAGCTGTAATGGAAAGAAGTGACATAGTTGCATGGAGAGGCAGATTTTTGCGGGAAATTCTAAAAAGCAATCCCGAAAAGGTTGTATGGCTTGATGAAACATGGGTAAATGCAGGACACACTAAGACAAAGGCATGGACAGATGACACTATTGCAGGCACAATGAAAGTGCCAGTTGGAAAAGGAAGCAGACTGATTTTGCTCCATGCTGGTGGTGTACGTTGTTTTGAGCGATGCTCTTATTCAGATCAAAGAGCACGCGTGATTATCATGAAGAAATGAATGGAAATCCATTCAAGAACAGGTTCCAAGAATCTCTTCTGCCAAAGATCAGTGCCAATTCAATTATTGTTATGGACAATGCGCCATACCATTCAGTTCAATTAAACAAAGCACCGACAATGTGCGACAGGAAAAGCGTCATTTTGCAGTGGTTGGAGAACAAAAACATACCTTGAGCGTCTGCAGAAATGACCAAAGCAGAACTCCTGCAAATTGTAAAACTTTACAAGCCACGTTTCTACACTGATGAAATAGTATTGCTGCTGCTCACGGTCACATTGTAATCAGGCTCCCTCCCTATCACTGTCATTTCAATGCCATTGAACTGATTTGGGCACAAGTGAAAGGTTATGTTGCAGAACATAACACAACAGTCCGCATTTCTGATGTTGAACTATTAGTGCTAGTGCAAAATGGTGTTAAACAAGTGACCCAGGATAAGTGGAAAAGTGCCGTGGATCACACTTGGAAACTTTTAAGACAAGCCAAGGAAGACGATGGCATAGTGAAAACACGTGTGGAGGAGCTGATAATTTCATTTAGTGAAGATGACGTCAGCAGCGACTCCAGTGATGAAGCCGCGATGAGTGAAGATGATGAAGATATGGATATTTACGAGGATTGCGGCGTCTTCCCACTGGACTGAATGTAAGTTTAATAGCCAATTTCAGTAAACATAGCTTTTTGTTATTTCTTTTCCAGTAAATGGTATGGTTTATTGTCTCCATATGCAACTATTTTGGGATCATGTATATACACATTGTCCACGTTCATTTACGAAGTTACGATCTGCGAATGCGTGAAATATTTAAAATACACATGTTCTTCTGTTTGAAATTCCCACTAAAGAACTGGCAACAGCGCGCTTCCCCCTCTCGAGAACTGTCAGAGCCGGAGATAGAGCGGCCGGACTGTAATGCTTTCTTTTCCCATATTTCACACTTGATGCACTGGGAACAATTTGGGCCCATAACCTGTTGTATTTATTTAGTAATAAGACACATTGTATACAACTACACATGTAAAAGGGTACAATAAACATGGTGAGGTGAAGCCAACCATTTTAAGCAGTGCAACTTGATAATAATAAAACAAAGGCCTGTCAATTGTTCAATATAAAACAGGTTGCAGAACATTAACAAAACTGAGTCCTTGAGAGTGCACAATGTCTTTACTGTCCAATATGTATTCACCAACTAGATTAAGTATTTTTTGGGCTTTAAATAAGGGCATACTGCAATAATGGAGCCCTACACCAAAACAGATTTGTGACCCTTTTTTGGTAATATGAAAATTTGCCTGTTGTGTGCTAAGTTACTCCAAAATATAATACTATAACATAATAGGGACTGACAATATGCAAAGTATGCTGCTCTTAAGGATTTGGATTAACCAAACTGAAGTAAGTGATGCCGATGTATAATAAATATGACTCATCTATAAATTAATAATTATTTCGCTTCACTGTGGTGTTCCAATACAGTTAAATCTCGATAGATTAACCATGTTTTTTAAGTTTAAGCAAAGCAAGCAGAGCTAAGCTTTGATAGTTCTTATTTGTTTTATCCAATAAAGCTCTTCCTCTATTTTGGGCCCAGGAAATTTGCTATCAGATACTTCAGCTATAATGTGATTGTCATAATTGATTTTTGATTCCATTATCCATTAATGCTTTCTTTTAACCCTTTCACCAGTATGATCGCCATATGACGTCCAAGTTAAAATGCCACAAACTGATATGGACAGGTATAAACGTCCTGGTATATGTGTATTTAATGCTTATTTAAGCCCAATAATTTTATTCTTCCTATTTTACAATAAATTTAAATTAGTTCTATAAGAGATTAAAACTTACCCTTAAAGATTTCTTTTCGAATTGTACACCTCAAAAACACACAAGGACACATCTAAAGATTCTCAGCAAATGATACTGGTTTCCTTGCAAACTTGTTTTTCTCGACACACTAAACTTTTTCAAAATGGTTCCAATATTTTGGTTGTAGGAGGTATCCTTCCAGGAAAGTTTTCTCTCAAGTATGAGGGTGCTGTAGTGGTGTATTTCTTATCCATAGTATTGTGACTTTGTGGGTTCGTGAAATAAAAAGTCGAGGTTACAAACACAAAAAAAACTGCACTTTATTTTCGTAGCAATACACTGTTCACAATTACAATTTGCTAGACAACCTAAAACTGTTTATTTTTTTAAAAACACTTCGCTCAACTGACTGTCGCTTCCGGTAACGATCGGCCCCGAAGTTTCCCGAATCTCCACCGGCCATCATTTATTGATCGACATCGCGAGTCTGCCGCCAGGGTAACACTGCTCCCTCCTCCAGGCTGGTCGTCCCGAACAGCGCCTTCGTAGCGGGCCAGGCGATCCAGGTGTACCACCTGAAGTACCGGCGTGCACTTCTTCCAAGACTTCCGGAACCTTACTCCGGGGAAGTACCAAATGTTCTCTCTGCGTCTTCCCATCGGGTGATTCCCATACCCGGAACAGTACACCCTCTCTGGTCTTCGAGTCCCACTGGGCCCAGTAAGACTTGTAGGTGGCGCTCCTCGGTGCGACGTCCGCCCAGGTTGGTCTCGTCCCTGCCTCCACTTCCCTCAAGAGTGGCCCCAAGTCTGCGTCCGCCAGCTGCTCCGTCCTCAGGCCTGCGCTATCCCAGCCATCCGCAGGCACTGCCGTGACTACTCGAACTGCTGCGGCACGCTCCTTCCCCTCCACTCTTGTGCATTGGCCGCACTCTTCTGGACAGGGTCTTCGGGACATAGCGTCCGCGTTACCGTGGCTCTTCCCTCTGCGATGTTCCGAGGTGAAGTCGTACTCCTGCAGCCTCTGAATCAAACCTGCTGTCCGGCCTTTCGGTCGCGCCGTCACCATCACCTCGCTCCTCGCGGGGACAACCACGTCTTCGTTCAAGATGACCCTGCAGATTCCAAGGCGCTCTTCAGTTTGACGGAGTATAACCTCTTCTCCGTTGAGCCGTAGGACCTTCCTGCCGACGTCGACCGTCGCCTCGTAGCTCCTGAGGGCATCCAGTCTCAGAATCACCTCCTCAGCCACCTTCGCGACGAACACCCACAGACGCACGACACTCCGTCCCAAGGTCAGCTCCAGCAGGGCCTCCTCCACAGGCATGATGTCGCCCGATGCCGTCACAAGCTCGTATGGTCGGCTCGGCTTCCTCGTCGGCAAACCCTTCGCCACGTCAGGTCTGATGATGGTCACGGCCCCCCGGTGTCCACCAGCACGCGGCACAGCTCTCCTCTTACCCAGCCGTCCGCGATGAGGTTGTCATCCATCCGCCGGTTGACGGCGCGGATTGTCACTCGAGGAGATGGTGGTAATGGCGTCGACGTACCCCTCTCCACGCCGGGCCTTACTCGTTCTTCCCGCTGCCCTTCCTGGTGTGGGCAGTCTCTCTGCAGGTGCCCGGGCTGTCCACACCCCCAACACAGGCCACTAGGTGTTCGCCGGCGTCTCAGCTGGTCTTCTGTCTCCGGCGTAGCGGACACTCCTCGTTCTCGACGTCGGGATAGATGCTACCTTGGCCGCCTCCATCCTTAATGCCGCTGTCAGTGCCTCGTGGATGCTTTTATAATCGCCGAGCATTAGGCGCTGACGAATCTCCGTGTCACGTACCCCGTCGACAAAGTTGTAGGCGGCTTCCCGGGATACGAACTCCATTGGCAGGTCAACCAAGGCCTTGCTAGCCAGCTGCTCGATCGCTATGGCGAACTCCTGCAGCGTCTCCCCCGGCTGCTGTGACCTTGCCTTTAGGTGGCTGCGGTACGCTGCGGCTAAGCGGTGGTTCCCGAAACGATTTTCCAGAGCCTCCCAGATGTCCTTGGGCGCCGCCGTTGTCTGCACCGCGTTTAGGACTTCCGCGGCCCGTCCCTGGAGGCTGGCTATTAGCTGTATGGCCTCCTCCTCCGGTGACCATCTGTTGTGCTTGGCCACTGTGTCGAACTGGCGGCGGAAGACCTCAAATGTTGACGCGCCGTCATATTTCGGCGGTTTGACGCGCGCAGATGTGTTCAAATCCTTCAGTTTCCTGCCGACGACGTCCTCTACTATGGCGTTCAGGGACTTGACGCTGCTGTCGGCCTTTCACTCCAGGTCGTCAACGCGGCTCGCCAGGTCCTCGACGCGCTCGTCCACTTGGCCCATCCGCTTGCCCAGCTCCGTCACGTTATCCCTCACGCCGGCCAACTGTTCTTCAAACTTCACGGCAAGGGCCCCGTTTGCCGCTTTCATCTCCGTGGCCAGGCTGTCGTTCGCTGCCCTCATTTCTGTGGTCAGTTCGGCCATCTTTGCGGTCATTGTCGTGGCCAAGTTGTTATTTGCCGCTTCGGTCTTCGCTGTTATTTCGGCCTTCAGTTCTTGCATCTTCTCGGCGATGTTGTCGTTGGCCGTCTTCATTTCTTCCATTTTGTGTAAAATCTTTTCCAGTGCCGATTCCATGGCCGTTATCCTTCTCCTGATGCCAGTTGTGACTTTGTGGGTTCGTGAAATAAAAAGTCGAGGTTACAAACACAAAAAAAACTGCACTTTATTTTCGTAGCAATACAATTTGCTAGATAACCTAAAACTGTTTATTTTTTTAAAAACACTTCGCTCAACTGACTGTCGCTTCCGGTAACGATCGGCCCCGAAGTTTCCCGAATCTCCACCGGCCATCATTTATTGATCGGCATCACGAATCACCCACCAGGGTAACACTATGAAGAGGCCTCAATTAGGTAATGAGCTATTGATACACACAAGTCCAGGTAGGTCATTGTCTTGCATGAGTTTAGAGCAACAAATTGTGTATGGTTACATCCAGCTGGTATAAAAATACTTTTTATAATATGTAACTGTTTTTCGTAAAGAGGGATAGCTGATCCACCCCTTCCATATTTTACTGTTATTTCCCCTAAAAATGGAGCAACTATCATATACACATCTAACGTAGGTTTACAAATAACATGCACACTGTCCACTTCATAAGTCTCCTCTTAGGCCCTAAATTGCCTTTAGAGGTCAGGACTTCCTTCTCCCTATTCACATACATATATATTTGTTTCCGTAACAATGAGGGACACTAAGTAACAGAAAAAAAATTGTGAAGATGTCGGTTGACTGTCAGAAGTTAACTGTACACCAGAAAGTATGTCTATTTGTCTATACATAGGTCTGTGTGCTTTCGAGTTATTTTTATCACTTTACAATATTGATTCTTCACGAACACCTTAAGGAAACAGATCATTTTCTTTCTCACTGCGACCTATATCAACAAATCTCTTATAATCACCATCAATATCCAAATCATGTCAAATGGCAAATATTTAACAGTTTCATGAGCACAGTAATGCATATGGTTTATAATGTATAGAAATTTATATAGATTAGACATTTTTACTGTATTTTATGTAGTGTAGAAATACTGAACATTGCAATCTGTAATGACACATGACATTAGTCACACATAGTGTAAGCAATAATATTTAGTATGTAAAAGCAGAAGCTAACAACAGTGAAGCAATACAAATATTACAATAAAATATAATTATTGTAATATTTCATAGATTGTAATATTTATTGTAAAAGTATTTAGTTTTGCAAATATTTCTAATATATCCTTTGTACATTGAATATCTTCGTAAATACTTTCGTTACATCAAAAACATAAATTACAGACATCTAGGCTGTCTTCAGTTTTCAGTAGAAGTTTGAGTATGTTCCAGAGATGATTAGCAGATTTCTCTTCTACATATATAGTTATAGGATCACTTGGAACACATTCTTTCCATCTGGCCTCTCGAAGTTGATCGTTCTGGAAATCACTTCATGTTTAAGGCTGGCTTGTTCAATTTTTTAATACAATCATGTCCTTGAGGAGTGGTACTGAACATTTCTGACTCATGAAATGTTTTCCTTCCAGTAATATGTACAAGTTGAGCCCAGTAATATAGTATTAGTAGTGCAATCTTCTTCTTCTTTTGAACCTCTCATTTCTATAAGGTATCATTCGTGATTAAAAATTTGTGATCAATGCACCATAAATTGGATTTACTATGAACATCAGTGATGTCCATTACACTTATAGGCTTATTCTTATTTAGTTTTTGGCAGGAATCTTGAGTATATAAGTATACCTTGTGAAAATCCTATCACATACTTAAGCATACAAGAAGCTGCTTCACTGGCTGCTCAGGCTACCTGGACCTATGTCATCATGGGAACCAGAGGCTATCATGGTGTCCCCAAAATACAGAGATGCATGTGTCTCAGAACAGCAAAAATAAAAAAATAAATTTTTTATCTCTTGTCCATGCAAGGAGAGTGGAACTTCAATGATATCCATGGCAACCAGGTCTTTTAAACCTTAAATATCACTTAAAACCTGCTGTGTTCCCATATTTCATTTCCCATATTCATTTCATTTTCATTGAAAATGACAAGTTCGACAAATGTTTATTCTGATTAACATAAAGTAGATTAGCATTTGTAGTAATACTTACTAGAAGAGTAGAGAAAGTCATTTAAGTGTCATATATACTATTTGTATAACTAACAATGTGCTATAAACTCAATATTGGCAATATTGTGACTTGCAGAAGATGTCTAGAAATGGCCATTTGTGTTGCTAAGTTGGAAAGCTGTAAAACATGATATCTGCCAAACTATGGGATTTGTATATACAAATATAATTACTAGTAACAAAAAACTTCACTTATCTTAAGAAAAATGATGTTGATTTTTCTTATTAGTTGAATTAGTTGAGAGAGAAGGTCATTTAAGTGTCATATATATAATTTGTATAACTAACAATGTGCTATAAACTCAATATTGACAATATTGTGACTTGCAGAAGATGTGTAGAAATAGCCATTTGTGTTGCTAAGTTGGTAAGCTGTACTACATATAAAAAATGGTATCTACCAAACTATGGGATTTGTATATACAAATATAATTACTTGTAACAAAAAACTTCACTTATCTTAAGAAAAATGATGTGGATATTTCTTATTAGTTGGAGTTGATATCGATTTTGCAAACTCTTGTTCGCGTCGTCAGTCAAAGACCAGTCAATGGGATTTGTTCCTATCTGTGGATGTTCTGTTACTAAAACAGATATGGCCATGCCAGTATTAAACCTTGTCTAATTTAAATATTGCAGTAAACCTTAAAGCCAATAACGCAATCAGTCCCAAAGGTGACTTGTAATGCTGCAGATACTTTTTAGCTAATCTTTGTTATGTTTAATATTCAAATTATTTCCTGTACATGAGTATTCTGGAAGAACAGTTTACAAAATACAAACTAAAAATAATAGGTGCCAACATAGCAATTTGTTTCAGTTATAACTAGTACCCGAGGTTGCTTTGATCCATAACCAGAAGATTTTAAGCAGATTAGGAGGTTTAATATTGGTGCAGTACCTCTGATAGCTGGCTGGAGTGATAATAGCTTTGGCATAAACTAACAAGTATCTGTAGTTTGAGTACTGCACATGTCTTTGAGTTTCTTAAGTCTGGTTCAACTTTCCAAGAAGTTGCTTGTACACTAAGACATGTCGCGAGTAGTGTAGTTTGAAAAAAATTAAAGATGTATTCAAAGAAGTTTATGGTTAAATTTATACCTATTTTGTAGTATATATAATGTTTCTTTCTTCACAGATTTGTTTCTGAAAATAAGATCTGCATAAGATTCGACAGCTATTAGAAATGGATAACAAAATAGAAATCAAAGAAGAGGATCCCCTCACAGAATGAGAGAGAGTTCTTTCACAGGATTGTTTCTATGAAGACAAGTACCGATGCTGTGCTTCTGCATGCTGATTGTGACATGACAGTCAAAACAGAAATTAAATCAGAGACTCTTTGTCAAACATTTTGTAAAGCAGATTAAGACCAAAACAGCTGCATGCAGCAACAACAGTTTGTCATAGGACAAATGAGGTTGAACAGAATGACAGAGAATTTCTTCCAGAGTATCCTGAAATGATGGATAAGAAATACAATAGTGATAATGAAATGTGTAACAGAATAGAAATTAAAGAAGAACCTTGGCAGTTGGAAACAGAAACATCATCAGCTTGGGAATCAACTGGTGAACCTACCTCTACTAAACACCTGTTTAATTTGTTTTACAGCTTTCTGAATGTACTGTTTTACTCTTTTCTTACAACTCCAAAGTTGGTGTTAGCGTTATTTCCAGCAGACTTTGTCACAAAGGCTGAATTCTGAAATTACTTTATATACTGAATCACTGTACTGGAGGCATCACTGTCACACTAATTACTTCGAACACCTTCAGCAACATCATAATAATGGGCTAGAACAGTAAATATCTTTATATACTTGTGATTACTGAAATCTGTACTGATCCCAACTTAACTCACTTTTGATAAGAGTTTATTTCTTACAATGTCTTTAATTCATGATGTAATATTGTTAACAATTGCATAAGTTTTGGTCTCTGCACTTGGTAACTGAACAGCTAAATTTTAATCACTAAAACACTGACTTATGATTGTTTATGTGCATGAGGAAGAATTGTAAAAATTATGTTTCACAGCATGAAACAAATGTAGCCTTTGCTGTTCCAGCAACCTTATTTAACACCTGCCTCTAGAATAGATGGTAGCATGTCTGCCTCACATTCAAGGGGTCTTGAGTTGGAATCTTGATCAGGGTGAGCTACCTGGGTAATGCTTTACCGGGGTTTTCCCTTATCCTGAAAAGACGAATGTCAGATAGCTGTAAGCTGCATGGACCTTTGGCTCATTTGTGCATCATTTCATTCATTTCATTTACCATCCCATATGAGTTAATGTTGCAAGACGGAAATTAGGAAAGGGAAAAAAACATACTAATTTTTTTGATTACCACAAAAGAAACTGGTGCAATGTTTGGAAGTATAATGCTCCTGTGTGTTTCTTGCTTTTAACATGGTGTTCAAAGTTCCTTTCCCTCCTTGGACCACACACATTTTAATTTGCATTCCAAAGATCCTACAATTTGTCCAAACAGGATGTGGAGCATGTCAAAATGTTTATACAATATTTACAATATAATTTGCAGGATTAATATTACGTAAAAAGATAAAACTATTAATTGCACACAGCTGATAAATTCACCAAGAGTATAAAATGAATGCTCAAGAAGATGTTCCTTTAGCTTAATTTTGAACACTCAACTCATTTGGTAACATTTTTATACATTGGTAATGCACTTCTTTTTTAACACATGTGAGGTTAGATTATGTAGAAACTCATCAATGCGTACATGTATTCTCTGGTAAGTTTTGAAAATGCTTCTATATGATGATCTTGCATGAGAACATGATATAATCCTGAAGGCCTTCTTTTGTAAGTCAAAAATTCTTTTTGAATCTATAGAACCTCCCTAAAAAATTATAGGGGAGACTGGGGATATTTGATACACGGATGTATGATACAAGGTAAATTATGTCTTAATGTTTGCCACCACTGAACAGAACTTCCTGTATTTTCATAATGACTTCATGTTGTATTGTGATTTTCAGCAAGATTTGATTTGAAGAATTTTATCTACAGCCAAAAGTACAATCTTTACAGTTTCAAGTAAGTATTAATTAAAGGAATCTTTGTCATTTTTCAATATTTTAAATAAGTTTTAATAATTATTTTGTGGGATTGGAATCTACATATATTAAAGCTATAATAACTGACGGCCATGAGACCTTGACTGCCTTAACCTTTTATGTAAGTTGCAGTAGATTGGTTATGTGTCCCATGGGGATGAATGATACATGTATCACTCATCCCTGTGACAAACTGCATCTGCAGATAATTATTACAAACATTGCTATTTTTTTATCTGTTACAGATGCCTCAGTTCTATAAGCCAAAGGGTGAGAGAAAGGTAAAAAAAAAAAAAAAAGCATGATCCTGATATAATGAAGCATGCAGTGAAGGAGGTTGTAGCTATGGGAAAGGGACTAAGGAGTACTGCAGATAAATATGAAGTAGATAAAATGACTCTAAGGAGGTATTTTATTAAATATAAGAAAAATGAAAACAACATTTGAGCTGAACTGGAGGGCTAGACAGATTTTCACTAAGGAGGAAGGTAAATTGTTAGCAACATATTGAAAAAGCCTCAAAACTATTTTGGGCTTGCTATTGTCCAATGTAGGCAACTGGCATATGAACTTGCGCAAAAAATAACAAATCATATCCATCTACATGGGATGAAAACCATACAGGCTGCAATTGGTTGAGGGGTTTTATGAACCGTAATAAAGATGTTTCCCTTTGGTTACCCATAGCAACAAGATTTGCCATAGCATCAGCTTTCAATAGGACCAATGTGAAGGATTTCCATGATAAGTTAGAGCATGTCCTTCTAAGAGAGAAGTTTGAACCACATGCTATTTGGAATGCTGATGAAACTGGTGTCAACAACTCACAAACCTACTAAAGTCATTGCCACTAAGGGGAAGAAACAAGTTGGCCAAATCACTTCCCAAGAAGGGGTTACTTTAGTCACTGCATGCAATGCAATCAATGCTGCAGGAAATTTTATTCCTCCATTTTTAGTTTTGCCAACAGTTAATGTCAAGGAATATATGATTAAAGGAGCACCGCCTGGAACTAAAGCAGTTGGTCATCCAAAGCACTAAGGATGTATGATGAAAAATATTTTGTTGAATTTTTAATTCCATTTATTAAACACACTCACTGTTCAGTAGAAAATCATACAACCATTGTACAATACTGTGTATTGCCCTTTCCCAAAATCATACAATTAAGCTGCTTAACAGTGCATGCTTAATCACTCTGGTGTGCCAGTGACTATCATATCCCAGAAATCATACGGAAAAGCTTTCCTAATTTATTCATACCTCAGAATATAATGGCTGGCTGTGTACGTGCAGGAATAAGCCCTTTCAATAGAGATGTCTTTACAGATGATGACTTCCTAGCCAGTTCAGTTACTGACCAGGACCTTGATTGTGATCAGAACATACCATCAACTTCTATTGCTTCAAATCAATTAAGTTTACCTGATAAATTGAACAACACTATCAGAGAAAATAGTTCTTCCAGAAAGACCAAGAAACCCTCCACAGCTATCACCTGCAAAAGCAAATGGAAAATTGGCCACTCCTAATTAAAACACTCCACCTCCTAAATCAAAGATCAGAATTAAAAGATGAGGTGGCAGAAAAGTGAGAAAAGGCGAGCTCTCACAAATGCTCCTGTAAAGGTGCAGTTGGAAAAATAATTTGCTGAGAGTGAAGAAAAGAAGCACCATATTAATCGACATAAACAAGATGCAAGTAAGAAACAGTTAAAAAGGAAGCTCAAGATTACAGAAGAAAGTGGTACAAGTTCAGAAGAAGACATTGAATCATTCAAGTCTGGCTGCAGTAACAATGACTTTGTGGAAGAAACTGAAGAACCATTTAAAGAGAGAGTGGAAGTAGGTGTTTGGATCTTAGTTTCATTTAAAGGTAAAAAATCCATTGGCCGATTTGTTGGATGCATATTGGAGTCACAACATGCAGAAGAATGGACAGTAAAATTTGCACGACATGTGAGTGGTAGAAAATTTCAGTGGCCACAAAAGGATGACATTTCTGTCATTGATAGTTCTTAAATTGACACTATACTTTCAGGGCCCACATTTATAGATGAAAATGGACGTTTAATTTGTTTTTGCTTTAATGAAAGTTTTGAGGGTCTCTGTGAAATAATTGGGCATACAATATTTCAAAATATTGATATCATTTGCCAATTTTAAAGTACATGCTTAACTTAGATAATTTTCACTACAAGTCAAATAAATAATTTGAAACTTGTTAATTTAAAAACCTGTATCATGTATCTCCCGGGTGTGTATCATACATCCCTAAGGTGGGGAGGACTGATACCTTTTGCAGACATGTAAACGAACATTAAAAAAAGGATGTAAGTTTTATATTTTGGTAATGTAATCACTATGCTATGTATAACTGGATAGTACAGTTAAAATATATTTTAGAAACATGTTTGAGGTTATTTTAATTTTATATCCTAGTGTATCATGCATCCCGGGTCTCCCCTACCATATTTCATTACCATGTGGAAGTTTGCAGAATAGGCCAGTTTTAGTGTGCGAGTATCACTAAAGGAGGAGAGAAGTTGTAATGCATAGCATGCGGAGCTAAGTTTAGACACAATTGGATCTATGTGGATTTTCCAATTTAAGTGCTTATCAATTTGTGAACCTAAGAATTTAGAAGTATTTGAACCTTGAACAGAATTTCCATTTATGTTGACTGTGAAGTTATGAAGTGTTGTACTGACTGTGGTGAAGTTTACAATATTTCTTTTATCAACATTTAGTTTCATACCATTTGCATTGAACCAAGACTGTTATATGAGGTGTCTAACTCTAAGCTTTTAGAGTTAGTGTGGTAGTTAGAGTGTGGTATCAGCAAATAGAGATAATTGTGAGAACCTGTTTAAGCTTGGTGCTTGATCATTTATGCCCGCCTCGGTAGCGAAGATGGTAGTATGTCTGCCTCACGTTCAAGAGGTCCCGAGTTCGAATCTCGGTCAGGGTGAGTTACCTGGATAAGGTTTTTCCGGGGTTTTCCCTTAACCTGAAAGACGAATGTCGAATAACTCTAAGCTCCATGGACCCCGGAAGCATTGAGCAACATTTCACCCAGTTCATTCATCGTCCGATATGACTAAATGTTGCAGGACGTAAATTACACAAAAAATAGATCATTTATAAAATCTAAGAAGAGTAGTGGCCCTAAAATAGGACCTTGAGGTACTCCTTGCTTTATAGCTATAGTCTTTGAATAACTCGGTATATTTGAATTAGGTATTGATATTTTAAATTTTTGTTAAATATTGTGACTGTGGGTTCGTAAAATTTAAAGTCAAGTTTGCAGAAACTCAAAATGCTCTTTATTTCCATAGTAAGATACTTTTGTACAGCACTGAGCAACAGATGTTGTAACACACCAATACAGTCTCTCGTGGCTTCATCACACATAGATAGATAAAATAAATCACTACATGATTATCAGTTCTTAACTCGGTACAGTTCAAATGTCCACACACTGCACTAAAACTCCATTCCCTGATTGGCAGCCCAGCCCGCCTCTTTCTTATTTACAACCGAACCATCGTTTCTCGAACCTTGTCGAAGTATCACGATCTTTCACGATGGCGAGAGAAAGGAAAGAATTATCCACATTATATCCGTCTCTTTCCCTCTCGGCAAGCACTAGCGCGCGTGCGCCTGTGCGTGGCTTGGGGCACTTTCTGTCTCTTTCCCCGCTTCTCTCTCGTTCTCATGCGTGCGGGCCATAGTCCGCCACAGAACAATGCCTTGCAACAGTATGAATGAAGCCATTTTAATGAAGTTCATTGAATGCCATAATATTCCAACTTTTCTAGCAGGATTTGGTGGTCAGCACAATTAAAGGCCTTAGATAAGTAGCAGAATATTCTTCTTGCATGTTTTCTTTCATTTAAGTATTCTAATAACCTAATAGTGAATTTATAAATAGCATTATCAGTCGATATTTCCTTCCTAAATCCAAACTGTTCTGGGACTAGAATATTCGATTCTAAGTACTGGTATAGCCGGTTATACATAATTCGTTCAAAGATCTGGAAAATATGGGTAACATAGATATTGGTCGATAGTTATCTATTTTGGTCCTCTCTCCTTTCTAATATAGAGGTTTTACAACAGAATTTTAGGCGATCAGGAAATATTCCATATCCTAGTGATAGACCAAATGAATAACCAAGGGGGTTGTTATTGCTCTAGCAGTGCTTTTAATTATTCTGCTCGATTTTTCATCAGTCCGGGCTGTCTTTCAGGTTCATTGATTTTATGGCAACCTGTATCTCATCAGATGTGGAAATGAAGATAAAAACCAGTGAATGTTCTTCCAGCAAAAGCATTATTTAACATAGTAATTGCATTTCTTTTGTTCTTGTTTAGGTTCAGATTTGTGGCTATGTTCATGAAGAAATTATTAAATCTATATGCAATTGCAGTTTTATCGCTGATTTTGTTATTGTTTACTACAAGGGCCATAGTATCATTATTTTTTGCCCTATTAGTTTCATTTTTGATTATATTCCATGTTGTTTTTATTTTATTTTGTGATAATTTTATCTTTGTATTATAGTAGTACGTTGCTATCGTTGTACTTTTACGCCCTCCAATGTTGTGTCATATCGGACGATGAATGGGATGCGCGAAATGATGCTCAAATGAGTCCAGGGTCCATAGAGCTTAGAGATACCTGACATTCGTCTTTCAGAATAAGGAGAGACCCCTGAAAAACCGTATCCAGGTAACTCACCCTGACCGAGATTCGAACTCGGGACCTCTTGAACGTGAGGCAGACACTCCACCACCACGCTACCGAGGCGGGCATAGTAGTACGTCTTGACACCTAATAACTCTAGAAAGAACTTTGCCATAGCTTGTATAGTGTATTTTTAGCTCGTTATTACTACTATTTCTGCCCAATAAGTACACATTTCTTTTCTTCTTACAAGAGATTTTCATACCCTGTGTCATCCAAGGCTCTATGTGAGTATGAGCTAACATATCTCATAGGGAAACATGCATTAAAATAATTTATATAGATTCCTAGAAATAAATTAAACGCATTGAAATATAACAGCTTTAATGAAATAATTCAGGATCAGTTAACATTTAATCTCAAGTATGCGCATGTGATGTCATCAGTAACTGTGAAACGGATGCAGGTTCAATATTACGCTCCACGTAATTCTTACTTTATACCAGGGGCGGCTTCTCAATTGGGTAGCATGCTTGCGCTACAACTAAAATGCTGGTTCTCCCTTTAATGCAAGGGCATGTTCCATTTTGCGTTCAGTTCGACCTTGTCTAGTGCAGTGGCCCTCTGCGCGATGTATTGTTTGCAGGTGCCAAGTAGTTCACTTTCAGTTGCAAACCACTGGTATACAATGGGGAGGTATAGGGCAGGATGAACCTATGGAGTACCGAGGCAAGTAGGGGGGAAGGGCGGGGCCTATGGCTGCATAAGGTTGGTTAACCTAGCAGCCAGAGAATGGTGAATGCCAAGCCTTCTTCTGTTTTCAGCGCCACCTATTCTCATATTAAATGTTCGCATCGGTCAAATATTACCACAGATTACTATTACCTACCAGAGCATAGCCACATGTTTTGTGCCGTGTTTTGTTAGCTGTGCCGTGCTTTGAGTAGTAGTCTGCGCCCGCCAGCTGCTCCCGCCTCAGGTCTGCGCTATCGCAGCCATCCGCAGGCACTGCCGTGACTACTCGGACTACTGCGGCACGCTCCTTCTCTTCCACTCTTGTGCATTGGCCGCACTCTGAACAAGGTCTTCGGGACATAGTGTCTGCTTTACCGTGGCTCTTCCCTCTGCGATGTTCCGAGGTGAAGTCGTACTACTGCAGCCTCTGGACCCAATGTGCTGTCTGGCTTTCCAGGTTCTTGTGGCTCAATTGCTAGGATAGGGCGGAATGGTCAGTCCTCAAGTGGAATGGCTGACCGAACAGGTACTTGTGGAAGTGCTGCAATGTCTTTACTACCGCCAGTAACTCTCTTCGGGTGACGCAGTAACTCTTCTCTGCCTTGGATAGCATCTAGCTGTAGTAGGCTATCACCCGCTCATGGCCGTCCTGAATCTGCGATAGGACGCCTCCAATGCAATGGTCGCTGGCGTCGGTATCCACAATGAAGGCGCCGCCTGGTTGTGGAAATCCCAGAATAGGAGCACTGCAGTGTCTTCTTCAGGTGCTGGAAAGCGTCTTTGGCATCCTCCGTCCACACATAAGGTCGGTGTTCTTCTGTCAGGCGGCTGAGGGGCTTGGCGATGTTGGAGAACCCTTTTATGAAGCGTCGGTAATAAACTGCGCAATTCTCTCTTATCCTTTGGCCGGGGCCAATCTCTCACAGCCTGTGGCTTCTCCTGGTCTGTGGCCACGCCGGTTGCTGAAACTATGTGACCCAAGTAGTTCACTTCCTTGCGGAAAAGCTGGAACTTCTTCGCGTTCTGCTTCAGGTCGATCGCCTGCAGTCGCTGTAGCACCTTGCTCAGGTTCTCCAGATGGTCTACGAAAGTCTTACCGACGATGGTGATGTCGGTAGAAGGCAGGCGTCATAAGTCAGTCCTCTCATCACTGACTCCATAACGCACTGGAAGGTAGCTGGTGCGTTGAAGAGGCCAAAGCGCATAACTTTGAACTGCCAGAGGCCTTGGCCTGTCGAGAACGCGTGCTTCTTGTCTCTCGGGTCTAGAGCTACCTGCCAGTAGCCCGACTTTAGGTCCAGGGTCGAGAACCACTGTGCACCAGCTAGCGTGTCCAGGGTGTCTTCAATCCGGGGTAAAGGGAAACAGTCCTTCCGGCTGACAGCGTTCAGCTTCCTGTAGTCCACGCAGAAACGTAGCTCGCCTTTCTTGGTTACCAAGACTACAGGGGAACATCAAGGGCTGTCAGACTCTTCAATCACTCCCCTGGATCTCATGTCCTCCAGCATGTCTCATACGGCCCCTTGCTTCGCCAGCGGAACGCGCCTATGGTTGCCGAATAGGCCGGGCGTCCCCAGTGTCGATGCGGTGAAGCACTTTGTCCGTGCGCCCCCAAGGTCAGCTTCAGCAGAGCCTCCTTCTCCACAGGCTAGGTGTCACCCGATGCCGTCATCAGCTGGTATGGTCGGCTCGGCTTCCTCGACGGCAAACCCTTGGCTGTCAGGTGTGATGACGGTCAAGGCTGCCCCGGTGTCCACCAGCACGCGGCACGGCTTTCCTCTCACCCAACCATCCGCCGGCTGACGGCGCGCAGTGTCACTCGAGGGGATGGTGGTGATAGCGCCGACATGCCCCTCGCCACGACGGCCCTTACTCTTTTCCCGGCTGCTCTCTCTGGCGTGGGCAGTCTCTCTCCAGGTGTCCCGGCTGTCCACATCCCCAACACGGGCCACTAGGTCTTCGCCGGCGTCCCTCGGCTAGTCTTCTGTCTCCGGAGTAGTGCACATCCCCAACACGGCCACTAGGTCTTCGCCGGCGTCCCTCGCCTGGTCTTGTCTCCGGTGTAGCGCACACTCCTCGTTTTCGACGTCGGGGTAGCCGTCACCTTGGCCGTCTCCATCCTCAAGGCTCCCGTCAGCGCCTCATAGATGGTAATGTAGTCGCCGAGCTTTAGGTGCTGACGTTATCTCGGTGTCTCATACCCCGTTGACAAAGGCGTATGCGGCTTCCCGGGATACGAACTCCAGTGGAAGGTTAACCAGGCCCTTGCTAACCAGCTGCTCAATCGCCAGGGGGAACTCCTGCAGCGTCTCCCCTGGCTGTTGCGACGTCTTCCGGTGACTGCAGTAGGCTGCGGCTAGGCGGTGGTTCCCGAAACGGTTCTCCAGGGCCTCCCAGATATCCTTGGGACCCACCGCTATCTTGATCACATTTAGGACTTCCGCGGCCCGTTCCTGGAGGCTCGCTATTAGCTGTGGGGCCTCTTCCTCGGGTGACCACTTATTATGCCTGGCTACCGTGTCAAACTGGCGGCGGAAGACCTCGAACGTTGACACGCCGTCGTATTTAGGTTTGACGCGCGTCGATGTAGTGTCGCGTCCCGGCGCGTCGGCCTTCAAATCCTTCAACCTCCTGCCGACGACCTCCTCCCCCATGGCAATCAGGGACTTGACGCTGCTGTCGGCCTTTCCTTCCAGCTCATTAACGCGGCTTACCAGGTCTTCGACGCACTCGCCTAACTCTGACACGTCCTCTTTTACGCCGGCCAACTGCTCCTCAAACCTTGCGGCGAGCGCCTCGTTCGCCGGTTTCATTTCCGTGGTCAATTCGGTCATCTTCGCTTCCAGGTTTGCCGTTTCCGTCTTCGCTGTTAATTCGGTCATCTTCGCGGTCAGGTTGCTATTCGCCCTCTCCAAATTCCTTTCCATTTTCTCGGTGATGTGATTTGCCGTCTTCATTTCCGAGGTCAGTTCGGCCTTCATTTCCATCTTCTCTAATGCCGATTGCATGGCCGTTGTCCCACTTCCTGACACCAGTTGTGACTTTGTAGGTTGGTGAAATTAAAAGTCCAGTTGCATAAACTAGGATGTTCTTTATTTCCACCGAATTACATCTGGTACACGTATCACACACAGTTACGCAACACACACAATTACGCAACACTCGCTACTCAGCGACAACTCGCTCTCTCGATCCGACTAAGAACTCAGAGCTGCGTCGTCTAATGCGCCGCTTATATAGGCAGATCGCTGCAACTCGAAACTTCGCGACTCGGAACAATGATCTCAATTGTTCCAGACGTCAGGGGGAGGGGAAAGAGACGGTACAGTGGCTCGTGATACTTTTGTAACCATCGCCTCAGTGAGCGCCCAAGATAAATGGGTAGGCATGGCCTGAACGCATCCTGTCCCCCACCCAGCTGCCAGTTGGTCGTGCCTTCCGATAATTGGGTGACAATATTCTGCAGATGTATCTTGCTTTTGTTTTGACTACGTGTGTGATTTTTAATTTTGGCGTGGGTCTTCCAAGTCGCTTAATTTGTGTTTTTCTTCTAAGCTCATTTTTGAAGAAGGATATGCTTAGACACTGTATGGAATTCATTGTTTCTTCTTATAACACAATTTACCTGTATTTAAATAAATAACTGATGCACTATTCAAAACACGGCACAAACCATGTGGCTATGTACTGGTAATAGTTGACCGATGCAAATATTTAACATGAGTACAATAGATGCCGCTGCTGTTATGAAAGCAGGAGCAGGCTTGGCATCCACTATTCTCTGGCAGCTAGGTTAACCAACCACATGCAGCTTTGTGCCCCGCATTTCCCCTCTACTTGCCTCCGAAAACCCTAGGTTCGTCCTGCTCTATACCTCCCTATTGTATGCCAGTGCTTTGCATCTGGGAGTGAACTACTCGGCCCCTATAAACAATATAGCACGCTGAGGTCAACTGCACTAGACAAGCTCGAAATGAACTCCAAATGGAACGGCCTTTACAATAAAGGGAGACCGAGCACTTTAGTTGCAGCGCAAACATGCTACCCTATTCAGACGCGGCATTTGATAATAGTCCTTTGAATGCATTTGACATCCAGATGAGCTTCATAGCTGCACAAGTCCAACATATTCATTATAAATATTATAACAAGGTACCAATTACTGAACAGCAAAACAAATATGAGCCAAAGTTCATGTGTCACAAAAATCATATTGGCAGATTATTTTCAGAAGTTATGAACTTTTTGTTGATTTTCTTGAAACTTAATTGACTACATTTGTGCACTTATGAAAGTCATGTCTTTAATTCTTGCCAGTTTCTGATAACCGATCATAGATTTAATTGTGGATTTGTAGTGTATCTGTTTCCGGTATGCTCAACAATTCTTTTGCCTTCAAATGCTGGTTACTTAGATTTGTGCCTTCCATTGCTTCCGTGCATACCACGGTTTTCAATTCAGATACACAGACACATATAGTAGGGACCCTGCCCTCTGTACTATCGTGATTCACTACGTGGGCCACCCTATCTCCTGTCGTCTCATCCTTCCTCCCGAGGATGCCCCAATTAGTACAATAAATCACAAGTTTTAGTGCCGAATCCTCTGTAGTAGTCCTAAGTAGTGTTAAGTTTGATATTAAATTTACAGTGAACAAATTTTCCCGTCCAAACAAATGAGAATCCCTAAACCACATTTTAGATCATGATTAAATCAAAAGGAATAAGCGTAAAATCGCACTTCTAAGCAAGTCAGTTATTTTTAACTATTTTCTATCTAAATATGAGTTTACGTCTGAAAGAATAGTAACTAATTTGGGCTGGAACAAAATAATGAAATTTGTTCTAACATCACAGAGATTACATTCAAGACACACAAATGAACTCTTTCAGAACTTGCAGATATGTAACACAGTATTGACATTTGAAAGTAAGGATGTTTGTCTTTGAATTACCGACTCATTACTTTCAAATATTAAACACATCACTGTTTCTAACCTTTTGCTTCAAATAACAGTATTGACAATTTACTTAGGCACAGGAAGAGGACAACAAAGAAATTTTATTTAATAAGGTAGAGAAGTGATATATATAATTATAACAATAAATTAATAAATATATAACATCTCTACATGATGCAGGTGTCAGAGAGACTGAAGTAGACATAGTACAGCTTAATAAATACATAAAATATGAAGCCATTAACCATGAAGCAAACATACATACACACATATATATATAATGTTTATGTTGCATGTTATATATATAAACATGAAACATAAACCTTGATTTATATTATAGGAAATGATCAAAGTTTTCTCATTGATTAGATATAAATTATTATTATGACTATTATTACTGTAATTTACATCCTCCAACGTTGTCATATCGGACTATGAATGGAATGTGTGATATGATGCTCTAATGAGCCTAGAAAAAACCTTATCCAGGTAACTCAAACTGACCGAGCTTTGAGCTCGGGACCTCTTGAATGTGAGGCAGACACGCTACTATCTGCACTACCGAGGCGGACTGTAGGCACTATTAGGGCACGATACTGAACCTCATATTCAGCAGATAGTGGAGCTTTGAGGCTGTAGTCTTGTCAATTTGTCATTAATATTTTCTAATAGAGTAAGTATAATTTCCTTTCACACCTTAAGTGGTACTAAATTGAACCTAATTCAAAATACTGTTCACATTTAGAACAATCTATGCAATGTATAGAGCAAACCATAGGTCATCAGTACAGCCAACATACTACCAGGAAGAATTTATACTTCTAAGTGCTCAATTTATAATCAGTTACAAAAATGTTTCAGAGAAACACTAACCAATCACTGGCAGCTGTGTCTGATATGATAGGTTAATATATTATGATAGGAAAATGTAAAATGCCATTTCAGTCACCCTTTTTATCATTGACATAAAGGGATTTGGACTCCCTCTTCGTCCTTATCACAATATTCAACAGTGCAATGACTTCTTGCGCCTGCCGTTGTATGATAGGTTCTGTCCGGCAGATATGATTGCATCTAACATTGTACCTATACATACTGTCTGGCCATGAAGAGGCGATATACTTGCGCAAAAATCTGCCGATTCACATTCCTTCCAATTCGCTTCCATGCTTAACTATCTCGTACAAAAATAAACATGTAGGCCATATACAAACACTAGTACACCATAAAACCAAACTCGGACAAATAACATGCAGCAACAGCACGCGACATTACCATTTGTGTTGTCAATTTGTCAAAGATCACAGCCTCATTATGACGTCTCCAAGCATTTTTAAATGAGTCCACGGATTAAACCTCTTCTAACAAATAGTATACTAGTGAGCTTTCTTATCCTTATGTATCAATCTATGTTTTTTCAAAATGCCTTAATAAGTAAACCCCTTCTCACAAATGTCAGATTTTAGAGTTTGTACCCTTGTGGATCAAATTATATATTTCAATTGACACAACTGCATAAACCTCTTCTCACAAATTTCAAATTTATAAGACTTTACCCTGGTCGATGAAATAGTGCTTTTACAAATTGCTCAAACCAGAAATTGCCATTTGAACCTTGCTGAGCAAACTGTGCTTTCTCAAATCAGAAAGCCCTTTATACAAATTTGCATTTGAAGATCTTATAACCTTTTGGATCAAATTGTTTTTTCAAATTTGAGAACTATGTAAACCTGTCTACAAATTTCACATTTATGACGTTTTTCTACTCTCGTGGATGAAATTACGTTTTTTCAAACTTGACAGCTGCATAAACTCCTCTCACAAATTTCACATTTGTGAACCCTTTTTACCTTCATGAATCAATTTATGTCTTTTCAGATCAAAGAGGTGTTTTTACCGTCATGGATCAACTTATGCATTTTCAAATTTGTCAGCCAAGTAAATCTCTTCTCACAAATTTCGCATTTATAAGGTTTTTTTACCCTCATGGATCAAATTATGTGATTTTAGATATGACAACAAAGTAAACCTCTTTCCACATATTTTGCATTTGTGAACCTTTTTACCTTCATGAATCAAGTTATGTCTTTTCAGATCAAAGAAACGAGTAAACCTCTTCTCGCAAACTTCGCATTTGTGAGGTTTTTTACCCTCATGGATCGAAATATGTGATTTCAAGTTAGACAACCGAGTAAACCTCTTCTCACAAATTTCGCATTTGTGAGGTTCTTTACCCACATGGATCAAATTATGTGACTTCAAGTGCGACAACTGAGTAAACCTCTTCTCACAAATTTCGCATTTGTGAACGTTTTTACCTTCATGAATCAATTTATGTCTTTTCAGATCAAAGAAGCGAGTAAATCCCTTCTCACAAATTTCACATTTATGAGGTGTTGTACCGTCATGGATCAACTTATGCATTTTCAAATTTGACAACCAAGTAAATCTCTTCTCACAAATTTCACACTTGTGAGGCTTTATATCTTCATGGATCAAATTATGAGAGTTCAACTGTGACAACAGAGCAAACCTCTTCTCACAAATTTCGCATTTATGAGGTTTTTTACCCTCATGGATCAAATAATGTGATTTTAGATATGACACCAAAGTAAATCTCTTCTCACAAATTTTGCATTTGTGAACCTTTTTACCTTCATGAATCAAGTTATGTCTTTTCAGATCAAAGAAACGAGTAAATCTCTTCTCGCAAACTTCGCATTTGTGAGGTTTTTTACCCTCATGGATCGAAATATGTGATTTCAAGTATGACAAC